>OY856188.1:135623604-135807432 GCA_963693315.1 Diogma glabrata | reverse complement strand
TATATATATATATATATATATATATATATATATATATATATATATATAATATATATATATATTATATATATATATATATATATATATATATATATATATATATATATATATATATATATATATTATATATATATATATATATATATATATATATATATATATATATATATATATTTAATAATCTAGGGCGTTATAACTTCCGTATGAATCATAATATTTTAATAAAATTTATCAATATTGAATATTTGAACATATTTCTATCATTTTTTTCCAAATGACAACCTTGGCGCTCCACGTTCCTGAAAAATCAGCTGTTTTAAAAATTTAATAAACTTTGTTGTCCTTGATTTTGCTGAAAATGGTCAATCTCACTTTCGAAAATTTATGCACACGTTAACTAGAACATTCCAAAATTTAAAAAAGTAGTTCAAGTCTAGAGGTTGAGACACCAGGGCTGTTAGAACGAAAACAAACGCAAACGGCCATGCCTTCCTCATTTTTGAGTTTGTTGTTTAAACTCATACATACTTTTAGATAAACTTCTCAACTATAACCTCCGAGATTTTCAACTTTCTAGCCCAAGAGGTTTCAATGTAATTAGCATTAAACCTAATGCATACCATTCAATTACAACACCAACTTCCATAAAAATATCACATTTTCGCAAAAATTTAAAAAAAAATTAAAACAAAGCTGAGTCATTATTGTTTTAAATTAAGGAATATTTTCTTATATGCATATTGATTACACATTTACAAAAGTCTTCCTAAATTGTAGATATTTGAATTATTTGAGGTGTAAAAGTTGTTTGACAATTTCAGATTATAAAATTATGTGTGGTGGTGTTGTAGATGTGACGTTGTGAGAACGTTTATTTGCTCTTTGGTGGTTTAATATGTAATTAAAAGTAGTTTTAACCAAATTAAATAAAACTGTTCAGAAATCGCATTGATAAAGTAGTTTCCGTTAATGTATTTAGTTTGGTTTGATAAATTTTTTGGATTATTCTGGACTTGGAGTATTCTACTAAATTTTTTATTTAAATAATCTGACACATCCAATTCTATTTGTACACAAAGCTGTCTGGTCCCGAAATCTACCTATTTCTAGCGAATATACGTGCCGCTTGGACTTTTTAAATTAGGATTTGTTTTCCTGCTACCGAATTGGGAAACTGCGAAACAAAAGTTGAGTTAAAATTGTGTTGGAAAAAATATTCATATATGTATTAGAAAACATCATTGAAAAAATTTTGGTTAGAAGATTATAGAAAAATATGTTAAAACATATATATTTTAGTAATAATTAATCAAATTGTAGAAAACAAATTAAATAGAATTAAGAAAAATTACCGAAAATCTGAAGTTATTAAACAGTTGAACAGAATTTGATGATCTAATGCAATTGAATTGCAAGATATTTAGCAAAACTAGTTAAGTCAAAATTAGATTAGACTTCTAATCTTATGAAATATTATTTCTTTTAATTTCAGTCATAATTAATATTATTTTCACAAATGTAGTCAAATTTATTTTTATTATATTGATTATTAATATTTTATAGTAAATCCTTAAATAAAAGTTTTAAAAAGGAATTAGTGAAAACTATTGGTAATAATAACGTAAGCATTAATGTAAAAAAAATTATAAATTAAAAACATTATTATTTAATTATTGGATTAGTTATTTCATATAGGAAATTAATTAAACAATTAAAAACCAAATCACTTTTTTTACCTTACATTAAAAAAATTAAATTATTTAACAGTATTTGTTTTATTTTTAAATCAATTATTATATAATGCAATACATCATATCATAACAAAAAATATATAAAATGATTATTTCTGAATTTCAAAAATATTTCTTTTTTTGACAAATTTTAATATAATATATAATTATTAATTATATTCAACAATAATTTACTCAAATAAAATATATATTTTATATTCAATTATTCAATAAAACGAACTAAAACTCCTGATAATAATTTTTTTTCTTAGTTATATAAACAAAAATAAAACTGTTAAAGTTTGTGCACAACTATCCAGCTTTTAAATAATTTGAAATTGAATTGAATCATAATGCATACATATATTTGATTGATGAACAGTTTGTTATACGGGAAAATATTTGATGTATTAATATTTGTGTAGTAATTTTTAATAGGAGTTTTAGAAAATTGTATTTTAATTTATTTATATAATTTTTCTCATTATAATATTTTATATACTTATTAAATTTTATTATTTTTGCTTATTATTTATATTTTAAGTAATATAGTTTATTTAGTTATTGACATTCGTCATAATTTTATTTTTAAAATTTTCGATTAAATTTTGTTTTGATAATTTTTTTATTATGATTCAGGTATCAGCACAGTCTCAATATTTTGCATTTGTTTGTAAAAAAGTTATTTGTATGAATGATTTTCTAAAATTAAAACAAATAAACGTTATTTTTAATTTTTCAATGAAATCTAATTTGCGATAAAATATTTTGGGCACTTTCATTCATTTAAGAGATTTAACTAAATTACTTAGAAAAATTAATACAAACTCATTAGTTAAATTGTCTAAGACGAAATAAAATATTGAATCAAATCATTAAATCTGGCATTTGAATGCACTTTGAAGTTAACTTATTTTCTCTATCTGAAATAAAAGTTCTTTCTAAAAGTCAGCGAAAATGGAACAGAAGAGTTCATTTGGAATCTTTACTAACGTGTTCAATTTAAAAGTTTAAACCAGTGCTGGAAACAGAGTATATATACAGAAGTTCGACTGCCTATCTCTTAGGCACTTTTCGCCACATGTTCAATATCACAGTTGAATGAATCCTCTCCCCAGTTTGCAGCGTGTATAACTAATATCGGGAAAGGAATCTATCTGATAGCTCATTCTCTCATTTTGGTAAGATATTCTGTTCACTTTTAATGTAAACAATACAAAAACCTTCAATCTATTCTAAAAACAAAACTAGCTGTGACAAAGCTGTTATTTATGTAAAAGAACGTTGTTCTGCCTTTTGTTACTATAAATTTTCCAATTGTTATTTAAATTCTACTGATATATATCACTCGTCGTTTTTTGTTTGATCCCCAAAAATATTGGGTCCTAAATCGTGATGAGTTTGACAACACCGTGTACGCCAGTCACTGATCTTGATATATGAGATAGCATGAAATATCACATACTACTGGCAAAAGCAGTGAGATATCACTAGGAAGAGTGATATGTTGTTAGGGATGCCTGCGAATAACCTCTATTCAGTCAACAGTAACATCCTCAATCTCAGTTATGGAGTATTCATTATCCGCATTCATACAATCGGCCCTAAGTTTTTGAGTTATGTGTGAAAAACCGTCAAAAAACATGCTTATTAGGCGGTACCACAAATCTCCTTCGTCAAGTTTGTTACATTTTCAGGACAATTAAATAGGAGGTCTACATCGTGTGGCGTACCCTCACATGCGGGACACTTGTCAATAATTTCAGAATCAATTCTACTCATGTAGTTGTTTAGGATGCGTAACCAACCTAAGTTGAGCTAGGATGGATCTGGTGCTACGGGCAATTGGACCTCTTCGGCAGCGACTTTTGGTGGCTTTTTATTTAGAACTCGATTTGGGGCGTAGTTCCTTATAACGTCCTCAACAGCTTTTGTATGAAGTGCTTTTAAGCCTGTTCTATAAGTAACCTCGTCGATGTTACCTGTTACTTGATGATCTCTAACCTCATGCAGAAAGCATCTTGCTGTCTTCCTCATGTCTCTAGGTGGTTCAATTTCAAAATGGTATCATTACAAGGATGCTGCTCTTTGTGACAGGCCAATAGATATTGTTTAGTTAGCATTTCATTATGTTCACGGACTGGCAGTATGTTACATTCCTCGTGCAGGTGATCTCGATAGGCCATCAAATGACATCCGGTCGCAGTTCGCAGGGCTGCGTTTTGTGTTGTTTGTAACTTCTCCCAGTGCGTGTCCGCAACTTGGGGTGTCCATACGGGTGCAGCATAGTTATACGTTATTGTATTTTTATCCTTGCCCCATGAACTACCCGCTAGTGCTTTCAATGTATTATTCCTGTTTTTCAGTCTGGAGTTCACTTGTTGTGCATGTGCATTAAATTTAAGCAGTGGGTCGAATGTTACCGCCAACAATCTCGGATTTTTTACTGTAGGAATGAGTATGTTGTCAATGCAGATGCTTAGTGTTGTGTTTACCTCCTTCGTCCATGTGGTCCATAGTGTAGAAGTGGATTTATTTGTAGAAAGTTTTAATTTCCTTGTTTTAAACCACTCATTGAGGATGTTAAGGTAGGTGTTTAGGATATTGGTGAGTTGTTCTAGGTGTTACCTGTTGCAAGCACTGTGCAATCGTCTGCATATGACGTGATGGTTATTCCTTCCGGCGGGGCAGGTAAGCTGCTTAAGTAGAGATTAAACAATGAAGGTGAGAAACTTCGCCTTGTGGAACTCCTTGTCGTAATACTCTCAACTTGGACGTACAGTTCCGAAACTCGACGTATGTTTGGCGACCTCTAAGACAGTTGCACAGCCAGCGCTTTATAAGACCTGGCAAATTGGTCTTTAGGATGTCATCTAGTAGTGCGGCGTGCGACACTGTGTCGAACGCTTTTGATAGGTCGAGTGAAACTAAAATTGTTCTAGCACAGGGTTGTTTTGGTTCAGACCATCACTGATCTGATTTTGTATTCTGTGAAGAGCAGTGGTTGTACTGTGTGCTGTCCTAAAGCCATGTGGTGTGCCGCCAAATTGTAAGATCCGGTTAACCGAGGTAATAGAAGCGCTTCAATCAGTTTTGCGACCGATGGAGATCGGTCTGTAGGATTCTCCCTTTTCTTCATGTCTGCCAGGCTTCAAGATGGGGCTTATTCTTACCGTTTTCCAGATATTTGGTATTTGTAGCGTATTTAGCGATGTGTTGAGTGTGGTAGTGAGATATTTCAGTCCTTTGGGTCCAATATGTTTTAGCATGATGGCTGAGATGCCGTCGGGTCCAATAGCTTTGGACGGCTTAATCTTCTTTATGGCATTCTCGACCTCTTCTTCCGAAAATGTGATTTCCTTTAAATGTTAAGTATTGAGTTTGCGCAGATGTCTCAATGCTGGCCTAGTTTGCTTTCCATGTTTACGTGACTTTTCTGTAAACTATGTGTTGAATTTTGTTGCGCATTGTCTGTGGTTTTCGGTTGGGATATCATTGAAGGAGATCATGCAGTTGTTATCCGGTTGTCGAGGATGAGTTAAGCCTTTTATGACCTTCCAGAGACTTTTACTTGTGCCAAAACTTGAATCACGTTTTCTCAATTTATCACGTTTGTGTTCCGCAACTAACTTATTGATTTTCTTATTAAGGTCTGGAATTCTAGTATCAGCTGGATCTGCTTTGCGAATTTCGTCTCTTTGGGTGGAGAGTACACACGCTTCCTGTGGGAAGTTTGGTTTCACCTTTTGTATTCTGCCGGATGGAATGAAGCGAGATCTTTCTGTATTAAAAATTTGTCTAAAATTTATTTCCCCGGAGAGGGCGTCAAGTGGTAAAAATTGTTTACTGAATTCCATTTCAGTAAAATTAGTAAAATTTTCCCAGTCTGCTTTGTTAAAATTATTATAGGTCTTCTTCTCATATTTTATTATGTTAATGGAACGGCTTAAGTTGATTATGATCGGCACGTGGTCTGATCCCAATGCAATATCAGTTCTCCATTCTGCAATTGGCATTAGTGACATGCTTGCAAGGGAAACATCTGGAGAAGAATACGAGTTATTTGTAACCCTTGTTGGATGTAGTTCGTTGAGGACTCCAAAATTGGAGCCGTCAATTTGATCAGCAATGTTTTCACCTCTTGAATCAGTGTTTAGGTGTGAGTGCCATAGATCATGATGAGCATTCACATAGCCGAGAATCAGAGTTTTTTGTATAAAATAGATGTCCTATGGACGGTTCATAACCGGTATCACAGCTGCTTACTGGTGGAATATATATATTGAGTAGAGCTATCTCCGTGTTGCCGGATTTTATTATATAATGCCCAGTTGTTCTAGGTGTTTATCAGTTCCCGGTACTACAGTTAATGTGGTTGTACGGTAGATAACGGTTTTGTGAATGATAAAGACAAGGCCACCGCCTTTGTCCTTCCCTCTATCCAGCCTTATAATTTTGTAATCACAGTAATTATCACTAAGCTTAGATCTAACATTTAATTTGGTTTCTTGAAGAACCGTGACTAGGATATTGTTATTGCACACATAATTTATAATATCATCTATCTTGTTGGTGAGACCGTTGCAATTCAATTGCATAATTTTGACATCACTCGGAGTTTCCGGATGCGTGTTCATTCCCATTGTGTTTTGCTGCGAGCTCGTGTTGGTATATTGACTCGATAATTAACAGCATGGCGCTATGTATTGTTTGGTCCACTGTTTATGTGTGGCTAAACCTGAGCAGTTCTTGAGGTGACACCATTCTTTACAGGTGTTGCACTGGATGGATGTTATGTTTGCCCTTAAAATGTTTTTACATATTGAACAATGGCATGTTATAGTTGGTCCCGGATTTCTTTCTATACCAGCCATGACGAGGAGTATTTGAAGCAGTGAAGCTCCAGAAAAATGGAGCAACGGATTTGCACCTTTCGTCGAAATTGTTGTGATGGTCCTTGTTCGGAATTGGGTTCCGAGTACTTCTGAGGCGTAGACCCGTCCATCTTATCATCTTGTTTGGAAAGCTTCTTTGTTTCTTAAATTAGCAAAGCTATATCTAAACTGGCCAGATCCCGATTTAGTCATTGATGACATGTTGTTGTAGCGACGAAATGTGGTGCTATTCTTCCGGCTCCAAGTCCAGATTTAGGAACCCTGCTACTGCCCTTGGGCGGAACCACAGATCTTCCTTCGTCAGGAAGGTTCGATTCTCTGGACAATTGAATAGGTTGTTAGTATCATATGGTGTGCCCTCATATGCGAGACACTTGTCAACAATTTACTTGTCTATTACACTCTAGGATGTTTCTGGTGCTGCGTGGTAGTTTGACTTCTTCAGCGATTTATGGTGGGTTGCTATTAAGAACTCGATTCGGAGCGTAGTGTCTTCAACAACTTTGGTATGTAATTATTAGGGTGGCCCCTAGGTTACTCTAGATTTTTTTTCATTGTACAGTTTGTGGCACCCCCCTATTTCGTGTCAATACCCATAAAAATATTATTTGCAAAATTTGAAATCAATCGGTAAATTCTAAGGCGTGCCTCCGGCCACTTATAGTTGAGAGGCTTTGTTATGAACCCTAAAAAAAAAATTTTAATTTTTTGTTCGACACCCTCCCATTTCGTGTCAATACCCATAAAAATATTATTTGCAAAATTTGAAATCAATTGGTCAGTTTTAAGGCGTGCCTCCGGCCACTTAAAGTTGAAAGGTTTTATTCTGAGCCTAAAAAAAAATTTAAAATTTTTGTTCGACACCCTTCCCATTTCGTGTCAATAACCATAAAAATATTATTTGCAAAACTTGAAATCAATCGTTCAATTTTAAGCCGTGCCCCCGGGCACTTGAAGTTTTATTTGCACTTTAAGTGACCGGGGGCACGCCTTAGAATTGAACGATTGATTTCACATTTTGCAAATAATATTTTTATAGTTATTGACACGAAATGGAAGGGTGTCATACAAAAAATTTAAATTTTTTTTAGGCTTAGAATAAAACCTCTCAGCTTTAAGTGGCCGGGGCACCCTTTAAAATTGAACAATTGATTTCAAATTTTGCCAATAATATTATTATGGGTATTCACACGAAATGGGAGGGTGTCGAACAAAAAATTAAATTTTTTTTTAGGGTTCAGAACAAAGCCTCTCAACTTTAAGTGGCCGGAGGCACGCCTTGTAATTGACCGATTGATTTCAAATTTTGCAGATGATATTTTTATGGATATTGACACGAAATGGGAGGGTGCCGTACAAAAAATTAAAAAAAAAAATTTTAAGGGCCACCCTACCTAGTAATTATGTATATTTTTTTAAGTCCGTCTTATACGCCGTCGATGTTACCGATGACTTGATTTGATTGTTTCTAACATATTGTAAGAAGCACTTCGCAGTCCGCCTAATGTATCTAGGTGGTGTAGTCATGTATAATGTGTCATTGCACGGATGTTGGAATAGAAGTAAAGTTATTTTTCATTATGAATTAAGTTTCAAGTGTTATTTAATAGAAATAGTTTGGGTATTATTTTGGACGCTGTGTTTATACTGGAAATTTCTACAAGCAACCGTTGAAGTTTTTGAATACTCTTGTTAAGGAATATTGCTGGCCGAATTGTTTTCCTGTTGTTGTGAAGCAATAGCGGTGGCTTAATAAAAGAATACTTAATACTTAATAAAAGCTAGGTAGTGGTTTTGCTTACTGATCAGTGATCAGTGATCGAATTCAGAAGGAGGTTTGTGAAGTACATTTATTGAATTGAGAGTTAGGCCAATTCGAAGAAAGGTAGGAAGGTGACAATGTGTTTTTATTTGTATGAATATTAGAATAAATTGATAAAATAAATAGATTTTTATAAATCTTTAAAACAAATAAATTTTAATTGGTAAACAATCGATTATTAAAATACTAAAAATTACCGGTTAGCCGATGTTACCCTGAAAATTCAATGTATAATCGGTAATTGAAAAGTGAGTAAGTTTGCAAACCCTCCCACAGAGTAGTCTCAATTTCAGATTGATATTTATGTTATTTTTAATAAAATAATATAATATTTTCCTTTTCTTCTTTTTTGTTTATAATTGTAAAATGCAAATTCACTCAAAATTGTATTGTAAACAATTGTACGAAAATACCTGTCGACGAAATGTTGAATTTCGAAACATGTTAGACCGGGAGGCAGCGTTGCATTTTGGTTAGTGATTTGATGCCGATTGAATTTATTTTTTATAGGTAGATTAATTATTTGTGATGTAGAAAATAAGAGTCAGCCGTCAGACTTGCGGGGGGTGTGGTTGTGGGGGTTTTAAACTGGTAAAAAAACGAATTCCAAAAGTAATTTGATGCCGCTTCAAAATTTGTATGATGCATGTTTATACCATAAATATTGAAAAAAAAGTGATCAGCTGATTGGCGGATGGGAAATTATAGGTCAGCTCCTCGTATACATCAGTATAAAAATGCAATATAGTCAAGACCTTTCTGCACAGGATCTTGATGAAACTATGGCATATGGTCCATGGTTCACTTGAAAATGGAAGATCTGAATTCATTTTAAATTTGGACCAAATGGCGGGGGGTCTCCCGAACACCTCTAAGTTTAAATCTTCAATAATTTCTAATCCCGACTTATGATCTTATGGAAACTTGTTGTATAAAGTTTTAGTACTGCTTCCAATATTTCTGCATACCAACTTCCGGTTTGACACTTCCGGTTAAAAATTTTTTTTTTCAGGTGTTTATCCCTACTGTAGCCTACAATTACCGATCGATTTTCATAAAACGTTAGTAAAAGCTTTCAAGTAACATGAGAAAGATGTTTTTAGCTTTTGGAGTTCATTGGATAAAGGGTTGGGGGGTCCACCATACAACAGGTGGTTTTTCCACAATGCTTTTTATGTTTGTTGGGAGCATAAAACATTCGTTCGGGAATGAATTTTGACGATACTTTGGAAAAAGATGCAAATATGTATGGCAAGAAACTGATTAGTTTTTGAGCGATAGTGAACAATGTGGTGGGGGGTCACCCAAACACCTGTTTTTTTAAAGCTTAATAACATCTATACCAGATAATCGAATTGGATGAAACTTGGTACATAAACATTTGGTACGGTTCACAACAGTTCTGCATCCCAACTTCCGGTTTTTCATTTCCGGTAAAAAAATTTGGTTGGTACTTTTTTGAAGTTTTTTCAGTGCCTACAATAATGAAGTGATTATGATGAAACTTATGGAAAAAGTTTCAATTAGTGAAAAATAATTATCATCTTTTGGGACACATTGATCAAAGTGGCGGGGATCTACCATACAACTTCTGACTTTTCGTACTTGGTTTTTAAAGTTTGTTGGGAGACTTCATTCATTAATCAATTTTAGTGACACTTTGAAAAAATATGGGGACTTAAATGACAAAAAACTGATTAGTTTTTGGACAATATTGGGATAAGTGGTGGGGGCCTCCCGCTTATTGTGTCACCATTTTTTCAATGTTTGTAGGGAGTACCAACATTTTTTACCGGAAATGAAAAACCGGAAGTTGGGATGCAGAATTTTTGTGAACCGTACCAAATGTTTATGTTTTCATCCAATTCGATTATCTGGTACAGATGTTATTAAGCTTTAAAAAAAAACAGGTGCTTGGGAGACCCCCCACCACTTTGTTCACTATCGCTCAAAAACTAATCAGTTTCTTGCCATACATATTTGCATCTTTTCCAAAGTGTCGTCAAAATTCATTCCCGGACGAATGTTTTATGCTCCCAACAAACATAAAAAACATTATGGAAAAAAACCACCTGTTGTATGGTGGACCCCCCAACCCTTTATCCAATGAACTCCAAAAGCTAAAAAAATCTTTCTCATGTTACTTGAAAGCTTTTACCAACGTTTCATGAAAATCGATCGGTAATTGTAGGCTACAGTAAGGATAAACACCTGGAAAAAAAACTTTTTAACCGGAAGTGACAAACAGCAAGTTGGTATGTAGAAATATTGGAAACAGTACTAAAACTTTATATACCATGTTTCTATAAGATCATAAGTGGGGATTAGAAGTTATTGAAGATTTAAACTTAGAGGTGTTCGGGGACCCCCGCTATTTTGTCCAAATTTAAAATGAATTCAGATCTTCCATTTTCAAGTGAACCTGGATCATTTGCCATAGTTTCATCAAGATCCTGTGCAGGAAGGTCTTGACTATATTGCATTTTTATACTGATGTATACGAGGAGCTGACCTATAATTCCCCATCCGCCAATCAGCTGATCACTTTTTTTTCAATTGTTATGGTGTAAACATGCATCATACAAATTTTGAGGCGGCATCAAATTACTTTTGGAATTCGTTTTTTTTACCAGTTTAAAAGTCTCCCACAACCACACCCCCCATTACTTTAGAAGGTGACCGCCAGATTTATGATCAGCTGGAGTTAATTAATTAAAATAAATAAAAATCAACTGGCATCAAATGACTCTTTCATTTGCAACGCTGCCTCCCGGTCTATGTACTAAAAAGTTATTTTAAATAAAATTGATTTATTAAAAATGGCTACGGTTCGATATATGGTATCCGCCCCCTGGGAGTGGGAGTGGGTTCGTTGGAAAACTTAGGTGGTGGGGGTTATATATATATAGGTATCTTAGGCCGGAGGGGTGGGGTTTAGGTTATTTGAAATGAAATGTTTTATATAATAAATATAATATTTTGTGATATATTATGTTATTTTTCACTCGCTTCTGCGACCCTGCAGACCTTCGATCAATAGCATCCACCCTTCCCCCCCCCCCTAGCCTAACCTATTTAGAACAACCTCATTAACAAGCAATTAAATACCTATTTTCTTTTCATCATTCTTTATTTTATAAAATCATTTCTTCATTTGGTGTCAATTCTTTAAATGGATACACTTTGCGGACCGCTTCAATGAGTGCTTTACAAAAGTCAAATTGTCAAAACTTTGAAATTCTTTTTAGATTTTAGAACAAACAATTCTGGTAATTTTCTATGTTAAGTCTATGGAGAACCTAACCCCCCCCCATAACTCCTAAACCCCACCCCTCCGGCCTAAGGTACCTACATATATATAACCCCCACCACCTAAGCTTTCCAACGAAACCACCCCCACCCCCAGGGGGCGGATACCATATAACGAACTTGTGCCATCAATTTTTTTTTGACATTACGTGTTCTATTATTTAACCAAAAAAAGTGATTTTTTTTGGCCGAAAAATATTTGAATCTAGATTTTTAGCTAGAGCAAAACATAAAATACAATAAAAATACAAATAAATTTAAAACATCTGTCAAAATTAGTAAACAAACAAAACGCCATATACTTATTATTTTTTTTAATAGTGAAATAGCTACTTTTTAAATAAAATATTGTTTAAATCGTGTTTTAAGTTAAAAATTAACAACAAACTAATTAATTGAATACAATTAATTACAAAAATATTCAATGACAGTTCACAAATACAACTACAAAACTGGATCATATTTTTTCATGTTTTTTTTATGAAAAAAAAATCACTTTTTCGCTCTGGACAAAAAGAATTCGACATTAAGTTATGAAAAAAACGCAATAGCTTTTTAAACTGAATATGACAAACCGAAAATGGATTGACAGAACGGTGTTCATTCTTTTTGAGGGTTTATATACCAAGTTCCATTAGAACCACTTATCAGAGTTTCAGATTGAAATTTAGATTTGGATTTTACAATCGTTATTGTTGAAATTTAAATAAATATGTTAAAATACACATGTCTTTGGAAGACACATACCATTGTATCGCCTAAAGACTCAAAATTTCGTGCTATGTATATTATTATTATTTATTTCAATGTAAGTAGTAAGCTGAAAGCTTTTATTTACACCAAAACCAAACAACACCTTTAGTCAATCTCTCATCAAAATTGATTCATGAACAATGTGTCCAACCAAACATAATAACAAAATGAAAAAAATCAGTAGTTGTACCTGTACGGCTCTCCCCATCTCAGTAATTCAGATCTTCTATATCCATGAATACCCTACCACCTATCCATGAATTGGATATTTCAAAATGGCGCTCGAGTAACTAAACGCCTTTGAATTGCTGTCAAAGAAATTTTCTCTAATTATACTTTTATTATGCTTATATTGCTGATGCTTCGTTTTTGTTATTATTGATGTTAATCTTAGAGCTCTGTGCTATTGAACTATAATCTGTGCTTTAAAAATTGTGCTATAGACTTCTAGTTGGAATTTTGAGCAACGTGATGTTTGGTTATGTGATGGAAAATTAATGCTTCTAGTGGTTCAGCCATCAAACACCATTGCATCTGCATCATTGTCATTGCTTTAGCATACCAGCCAACACAATCAACTATATCAGCTGCTCATATTCTTTTGTTCCAGTGTTTTTTGGTTCATCAAACCTATATTTTTATGCATGTGTATTAGCTGTACATGTGCTTCAGCTACCAGACACCATTCTTCATCATTACACAGGTGATTGATTACTATTCATCGGCTTAATATCAACGCACTGCGACACTGACTCATATTCTGTGCAATAAACCACTGTGCCAGTACTGGTTATATTTATGTTGTACCATTTTGTTTGGTTATGTAATGGAATAACACTAGTTTGGTTGGCCGCCAAGCAACATAACATTGCTTTAACACTAATCACCATTGCTTATCATCTACTATCGCTGCTTCAACTTATCAGCTTGCCAATTAAATATTATCAGTTGTTATAATCATCCAGTTCCTGCATTCTCTTTGTGAATACATCAGATTTTTTTGGAAATGCTGTGTATAATTTGTTGATGTGAAACCATATTATACTTTTGGATACACAATACAGTATACTTTTGGATCAATGTACATTAACATATCATCGTTGTCATTGCAGTTTTCTACGTGCCATTAACTCGGCTTAATTGTATCCTGCTTCCATCACTTTCGAGTCATCAGTTCGTTGTATTGTATCAGGCGTATTATATTTGGTGTATTATATAACAGCAGTATCCTGTGTCACGCATTAATCCACTTCCTGCCGATAAATCTTCTACGTGTCATCAGTTCGGCGTACTTGGCGTTTCCGGTTTCAATAAATTACGAGTTATCAAATCGGCGTATTATACAGGTCGTATTATTTTGGTGGATTAATCAATTCAGTACACTGAGTCACGCAACAATCAACTTCCTGCTGAGGAATTGAGATCCTCTTTTTATCAATAACTAATACAAGTCTTCAACTACACAGTTAATCGCTATCTTTAAAAAATAGTAGAGGGACATCAACTATCCAAGTTGAGCACCATCACATTCATCAGTCGGTATTATTTTCTTTTTTTTTTTATTATTTGTTTTTTTTCTTCTATTGTTTTTTCCGTTATGCATAGTTTTTGATTTCATTAATTTTCTTTTTTTTTTTCATGTTTATGCAGCGGGAGTTTATGAATTGAGTCGCCATACGGCCGCTTAGCCTAGTAGATTACCTTCTTGCATAGTGACGGTATTGCCACTCGTGCTGTATTTTTTTGGTGTACTGTGGGCTTGCTGGTTTCTTTCTTTTGTTGTTACCATAACCATGCCAAACTCTACCAAGTGTCCTTCTTGTGCCAAGTCCTTGTCCAATAGTTCTAATTCTATTTTGTGAGATGCGTGTGTGTGCTGGTTCCACCAGGCGTGCACTGGTCTCTCTAAACACGATTTTTCAAAGGCTATTAGTGATAAATCTAGCCCCTGGCTCTGCCGTGTGCTATCAAGTTTGGTTCTCTGGATTCAAAAATTGGACTTATTCTTAGTAAACTATCTTCTCTTGAGTTATTGTCTGCTGATATGAAGTCAGATATAAAAGCAAATACAAGTAAACTATCTTCGCTTGAATTATTGTCCGCTGATATGAAATCAGATATACAAGCATTTCGTAGTGATCTTGGTTCTGTAAAGACCATCTTATCTACCTTACAGCAGGAGCATCTAGCTCTTTCAGGTGAGTTTGAGTATTTTAAATCTAATCACGCTACCGCAATGACCACGCATGTCGATGCGCAAATGGCACCGATCCAGAGTTCACTTGCCTCCTCCAGCATGCTTGTTACAATTTCCAGTTAGATCTTTCCAAAGTCCAGCTTGAGAGTCTTAAGATTCTCAGAGCTCAAAGGCGAAGCGATATTATTCTCTGGTATTCCTAGTTCTTATACTGATCTCTCTGATGCGGTCTTGCGTACTTTTAAAAATGTTTACCATAGTTTTGAAATGTCAATGTTATCATCATATCGCTGGCTAAATAGACAAAAATCCTCGATACTAATTATTTTCTCTATTATGCAGACCAGGGATTGCGTCATATCATTCGATAAAAAAAGTTGAACTTCATGATATCTTCCCTGAAATTAATCTAAGGGGCACTGTTCATTTCAACGATAATTTACCACCTCTATTGGCTGATCTTGCTAAGCGCTCTCGCGTATTGAAAAGGGACAAACTTATTCTTGGTTACAAGGTTGGTTATGCGTCTATTACAATTAATCTGCTGGATGGATCTATTTTTGAAACGTGTAGGTTGAATTCATTCCTGATCAAATTTCCGACGAAGCTGATTTTTCACCCAATTAATTTGTTAAACTGTAAATTGCTGTTCTTTATTAATCTAAAGAGTTGTCAATTTGATGTTTCAGTCTTTTGTCATATGATCTGTTTTTTTGATATTATTTTAATACCATCATATTTTGATCATGTGTTCTGATTCTTGATCTGTTGGGTGATCAGCAGTGGTATCGTCATATAAGCTTAATATTGCACCCTTGCATTTTCATATTTGATTTTCTTTCTTTGCGGCAAATTCTTTTTGCGTAATTTGTGTATGTCTGTTGTTTTTCGGTTATTAATGCAGTTCCTATATGGGTTCTTTGTTAATGTTTTGTGTTTTCGTCAGTCCTCTACCTTCAATCCTTTTCCTCTCCTGTCCCTTCCTTCCATTTTCCTTGTTCCCTTTCCTTTGACACGACTCAGATATGGGTCCTTCGTTAGCATCACTGTCACTGTCCACCATGGCTAGTAATACACATTCGTTGGTAGCTAGTGACAACTCTATTTTATCTAGATCTCTTAGTGTGTATCGTAAGTCCCTCAATGTTGGTCATTTCAACGCTCAGAGTCTTAAACCTAGTGAAAATTCCACCAAACTGGAGGAGGTAAGGTCTATTCTGTCGGGTAACTTCCTTGACATGGTGGGCGTTTCAGAAACCTGGCTTAAGTCTTCCGTTTCCAATTTGGCTATTAGAGTTGATTGGTATCGCGTATATCGCCATGACCGTCCGCGTAGACGTGGGGTGGTGTTGCTCTGTTTGGTAATGAGAAGCTCAAATCCAAATTGATTGGCACATATGATGATTTGCATGCTGAGGCTGTCTTGGTTCAGGTCATGGTGGGTGGCAGGAAGGTTGGGTTGGTTGTTGTGGCATATCTTTGTAATGGCAATTTTTCACTCCTTGAGGGTTTTTTGTCTCTATACGTATCTTAGTTTTCTTCTATTGTTGTCATAGGAGATTTTAACACAAACATTTTAATACAAGCAAATATTATGGACGCTCTTGAGACCTGCTCTCGTCTAGGACTGAGCATTGTCCATAACAACGAGCCTACACATTATGCTTATAACTCGCCAGTTGGGTCTTGTATAGATTTTTGCTTGGTAAGCGATATATCTTTACTTAACATGAGCAGTCAGTTCCGAGTGCCTGGTATCTCGGCTCACTCCTTCATATTCCTGTCTCTTAATCTGCATAAGGTCCTCGTGCAAACCAAGAAAATTCTTCGTCACTACAATGACATCAATTCTGAGCTTCTCTGCAACGAGCTCTCGCTTGTCGATCTGTCCTCTTTCTACAGCTGTACACAATGCTTTCCGTTCTTAATAGCTATCTGCGTAATGTCTTTGAGAAATACGTGCCTGTTCGTTCGTAAACGAGTGGTGCGCCTCTGTCTATCAGTATTTCCCCTGATATGGCTCACGTTCGTTATCTGCTCGATATGCTCCTTCCGGAAAGTCCTAATGGTTTTTCCTTCCGCTCGGTCACAAATTCTGAGGTTGAGATGGCGTTTTACGCTATTTCATCGAATGATGTGGGGTCGGATGGTATTCATTTGATGTTTTTAAAGCTTATTTTTCCTCTCATTCTGCCACATGTTTGTCATTTTCTAAACTTCATTCTTATGTCATCATCCTTCCCTTGTGGTTGGAAGTTCTCTAATATTACGCCACTCCCCAAAGGAGCTACGAATGAGTTTCGACCAATTAGTGTCCTTCCTACATTGTCAAGGGTTCTTGAGAGGCTCATCAATGATCAAATACTCGAACATGTTACTTCTAACAAGTTGTTGTCCGACCTACAATCTGGATTTAGGAAGCATTATAGTACTACTCTGACGTTGGTTGATATCTCTGACCGTTTACGCCGCAATAAGGATGATAAGCTGATTAGTCTTCTTCTCTTCCTGGAATTTAGTAAGGCCTTCGAATCCATCGATCATGCATTGCTGGTCTCCAAACTTAAATCCATGTTCTTTTTTCATCCAGTGTCTGTAACCTTGTTTTTTCTTACTTGTGCGATAGGTTCAAACGTGATACTTTGGGCATGTCTGCATCTAGTTCTTCTCCTATTCTCAAAGGTGTTCCTCAGGGTTCCATTTTGGGTCCTCTTCTTTTTCGCTATTTATGAATGATATTACGTCCCTTCCCTGTCATTCGATGCTTCACCAATTTGCATATGACGTTCAGTTGCTCCATGCTTGTCCACGATTTGACATTCATCGGTTTTCTTGAAGCTAATGCTGATCTCAAACTAATGCCGGACTGGGCTGTCTCAAATAGGTTCTTAACCCGCTTAAGTCGCAGGCCATGCTGTTTAATTGCCTTTCATCGCTCTATAATCATGGGCTGACTATCAAGGGGCTGATCCCTTTTGCTACACAGGTGAAGAATCTTGGCGTAATTTTTGATAGCGATCTTTCTTGGAGACCTCATATTAATTATGTCATTGGCAGAGTAGTTGTTACCTTACGAAGGCTTAGTAGCCTGAATCATTTCCTGCCTGTGCATATTAAAAAATGACTTGCTCATGCACTTGTCATGCCACTGTTTGATTATGGTATTGAGGTCTATTCTGGCTGTACCCTGGAGAATATCGGATTAATTAAGAAATCCTTTAACTGGGTGGTTCGCTTCGTTTATGGTCTCAAAATTAGGCAACACGTCTCTGGCTTTGCTATAAAGTTTATGGGCACCTCATTTAATGATCATATTAGGATGCGACTCCTTCTCTTCTTTAAACTCTTCAAATATGGGTGTCCACCCTATTTGATGTTGTTGTTGTTTGTAGCGACGAGTTGTGGTGCTATTCTTCCGGCTCCAAGTCCAGTTTCAGGAACTCTGCTACTGCCCTTGGGCGGTACCACAGATCTTCCTTCGTCAGGTCGGTTGGTTTCTCTGGACAATTGAAAAGGTGGTTAGCATCATGTGGCGTGCCCTCACATATGGGACACTTGTCAACAATTTCATGGTCAATTCTACTCATGTAGTTATTTAAGATGCGTGACCAACCGGATCTTAACTGCGCTACGATGGTTCTGGTGCTGCGTGGCAGTTTTACCTCTTCAGCAGCGACTTGTGGTGGTTTGATATTAAGAACTCGATTCGGGGCGTAGTTCTTTATTGTGTCTTCAACGGTTTTGGTATGTATATTTTTCAACCCCCTCTTATACGTAGGCTCGTCGATGTTATTTATGTCTTCATTGCTTCTAACATCTTGTAGGTAGCATTTCGCAGTTCTTCTTATGTCTCTAGGTGGTGTTGTCATGGATAAGGTGTCATTGCAGGGATGCTGCTCTCTATGACAGGACTAAAGATATTGTTTGGTAAGCATTTCGTTGTGTTCACGAACCGGCAATATGTTACATTCCTCGTGCAGGTGATCTCGGTGGGCCATCAAGTGACATCCGGTTGCTGTACGCAAGGCTGCGTTCTGTGTTATCTGTAACTTATTCCAGTGGGTGTCAGAGACTTGGGGAAATCATATGGGAGCAGCGTAATTTATGAAAGGCCTTCCTATTGCTTTATATGCCGTTATTATTGTGTTTTTATCCTTACCCCACGAACTGCCCGCTAGAGCTTTCAGTGCGTTATTCCTGTTTTTAAGTTTTGTATTTACTTGCTGAGCATGAGCGTTGAGCGTTAAGTAGTGGATCGAAAGTTACCCCCAGCAGTTTTGGATTTTTCACAGTAGGAATTAGTATGTTGTCAATGCAGATATTGAGTGTTGTATTTACCTCCTTCGTCCATGTAGTGAAAAGTGTAGAAGTGGACCTTTCAGTGGACAATTTCAATTTTTTGGTTTTAAACCATTCATTCAAGGTGTTGAGGTAGGTGTTTAGGACATTGGTGAGTTGTTCCATGTTGTTTCCTGTTGCAAGCACCGTGCAGTCGTCTGCATAAGACGTGATAGTTATTCCTTTCTGTGGTGCAGGTAAACTACTTAAGTAAAGGTTGAATAATGAAGGCGAGAGAACTACACCTTGTGGAACTCCTTGTCTGAGCACTCTCATCTTAGATCTAGAGTTACGGAACTCAACGTATGTTTGGCGGCCTCTGAGATAGTTGCACAACCAGCGTTTAATTAGACCTGGCAGATTGGTGTTGAATATGTCCTTCAGTAGTGCAGCATGTGACACTGTGTCGAAAGCTTATGACAGGTCAAGTGCAACTAAAATTGTTCTAGCACAGGGTTGTTTTTGATTTAGACCATGGTATAAACCACCCTATTTGATGAAATGGTTTACTTTTGGTCCGTCAACTCGGTTGTATTTAATTAACTTTCCGTCCATATGCTGTAACACCAGTGCTCTGTCGTACTCGTTTAGAACGTCTAAGCTGTTTAACGACCTTACGCAGGAGCTAAAGCGGTACAATATGTCTGTCTCTAGTTTTAGATCCAACCTTCTCATCCTTATGAACTGCTCTGGCACTGCCTAGTCTTAAAACCTGTATTTGTCGCTATTGCTACCCTCTCCAATTTGCTTGCCTGCATGTTTTCTGTTTTTTTTTCTTTTTTCTGACGATGGTCTAGTAATATCTGCTTCGACGCTTCTTTTTTCCACTTCCTTCCTACCCTTAAATTCCGTTTCCCTCCTTCGTTATGTTATGGTATTCTTTTTTGACAACTATTAAACCAGTAAGCCTATAGTTAGCATCCATCTCTCCCCCTTATATTTGTATAGTACAAATGTACACTTGTTGGTTATGAATTATGTAGAGGGGGTATGGCGGCTCAATCTGGCTCTGGCTTGATGCTGTCGTTGATATGTATACTTAAATAATTTTTTCTTTCTCTTTTCTTTGGCTTATATTATATTTTTTATTATTCTGATATCACTTTGATATTATAATTCTAGTCTGTAGTTATGTATTATATACACGCATATATAGTTTATAGCCATGTTGTATAGTTAAGTATTTTTTTCTACACCCGTACTATAAAAATACACTTATATGACTAAAATCAGTTTTATAATGATATTCATTTCGATACAGATTTTATTATGATACAGATTTTTAATCAATAGAAAGAAACCCATAGTTTTTCAATCAAACATGCTATGCATTTGATGTTTGTTGAAATTTTCGTATGGGAAAAAAATTGAACTTTGAAATTTGCGTTGTAATTTTCATTCTTCGTTATTTACCGGGTGTAGAAAAAATAGCGTATGCCACTTTCATGTAATGGTTATTAATACACTCGCATATACCATACGAAACTCGCCTACGGCTCGTTTTGTATCCCGGTTAATGCTCGTGTATTAATAGCCGTCATTACATGATCGTAGCATAATATACTATTTTCAGTATAGCTGTATGTATATATAGTTTATAGTCATGTTCATGTATGTATAGTTTAAGTATAATTTTTTATTTTTTCATTATGGCTCCTACCGTCAATTAGTTTTTCTCTCTGAGCAATACATTGGGCCTCGGTCTGTACTCTGTTTGCCATCACGTACAAAATAAAATAAATAAATAAATACCCAGATGCGATTGCAGATCATATAAACCAGTTTGCGTTACAAAGATTACTCAGTTATTTCACATTTTCTCAAAAACTAAAGATAGCGATCTTTTTAGTTTATTTAAATTTAATTATAAATTGTTGATGGTAAACAATATGGCGGTCAATGTTCTTGATCACTTAATTCATTCTCATGCTATTTGCCAAAGATGTTATTTTTTTTGGAAACAAAAACAATACGTATGGTTTTCTATTTTAAGGCTCCATATTACGTCAAGATATATCAACTGTGACAACTTAAATCAGGTCATACGTTCAGGAGAAAGCGTTGGACAAATTTGGACACTTATACAACGATAAACTCCCACACACATATATATATACACGCGCAAACACACACTCATATAGACTGCCGGCTACAAATATCCTGAACAGGGTCTTGAAACGTGAAGATAATCATAGAAAATCGACCCAAACTTCAACAATTTGAATTCCTCTAAAGAAATCTTTATATTTCCGAAGACAGGCATAAATCAAGGGATTTCATACACAACAAGGAATTTAATAGAAACTTTATCCAAGTTTAATAGAAAGTTAAAGAGCTTACCAAAATATTTTTTACGATGCAAGTGGTGAAATTCCGATTTGTCTAGGGTCTGAGATTGGTAACCCTCCAGATTCTAGATTTTTTATCAATAAAGACAACCAATGTTTAGTTGATTTATCTTCTAATAAACATTGTCCAAATGTAGCATCACGTAATTGATCAGGTAAACATTGTCTCAATGCTTCGCGTGCTCTAAATATAAAATAAAAAATATAAATTTCAAGTTATTTTTAACAAAAATTTGTATAAACAACAAACCTTGGATTATCAGACAACCGTAAATAACATCTAACAACATGCTTCAAAAGTCTTGCCGAAGGTTCTTTTGCTAATTGTAACACCATTTTTCCCTGTAATGAGTAAGAAAAAAGATAATTTCAAAAACTTTAGTTCTTTGTATGATTATTTACCAAAATAATTGCAACATGAGAAAACCTATCATAAGTTTGACATATATAAGACAATCCACTGTCATCTAATAATATTTTTTGTAAAATAAAAGTTGCTACAGTTTTACTTAGTTCCGAACCGGATTCCATAATTCTCAAACACAAAGGAATGATCTCAGTTGTCAAAAGAAATGTAATCACTTCTTGCTCATCAGTCTGTTTAAAAACGAAAAAAATGTTAGATATAATTTTATATATCTATACATGTAATCTTCATACCTTAACAAGAGCTCCTATCACACCCAAGCTGGTTAGCCTTAAATATTCAAATGGCCTTGTTTTTGATGTTGTATGTAAAAATGGATATAAAAATAATGGAATATGAGCTTGTAAAAATACGGATCTAGTTTCGGGATGGGACGCAACACACTGCAATAACGCTAATGCATTGCATACCCTATTTGATTGATGGGCTGTCAATGTAGCAGGATTTATTGATGGATAAATATTTATAATTTCTTGTAATAAAGCTGCTGTTGTGCCAAAGCTATGCCATAACATTGGGGCTAGATCGGGAACACTTTCGCGTTTCTTACTTAACTCTAATAATGCTGTTTCGCGTGTCTCTGGATTTGAAAGTTCATTAATCCATCTAAATACCTATATGAAAAAAGGAACCAAAATTGAAAATAAATTTAGTAACTATTTTGATTTTCTTACATTTTCTGTTTCGGCTGATGTTTGTATATTCGCTGGGCTTTGTTGTGTGCTCATTTTATCCGGTCAAAATATCAATTTTATAACTAAATTTACTTTCAACTATTTTGAGAAAAATATTTTCTTAACGAAAATAAAAAAATTTATGCAATTAATTTTCTGCAGACAAAATTTTAGTACTTTTTGTTCGTATTCGATCTATTTTAAATACGACGCAAATTTACCAAAACTTAAGTCCATATATTTTTAATTATTGATAATCTGGGTGAAATTCTTTGATTAAATTATACACCAAATTGTTCTTAACGAATAGACTTAAAATAAAACTTAATACTTAGTTTAATATAACACTTAATAATTATATTATGTGAAGCACAATTAACTCATAGAACAGTTTACACACAAGAAGCCATGTTATCCATATAAAATAATCTTGTACTAATTTTGGTAATTTTATATTAAAAATAATTTTGGCAACATTGTTGTATAATATGAACAGCTGTTTTTCGTATCATGGAGTGGTATTCTAATGAGCAAAACAACGATACAACTATAACGAATATTTTGAGGCGCTTTCCAATCGAGTGAATTACTGAATGATTCACTTAAACTGAATTGGTCTAATATTCAGTCAGAAATAGAGCCGAAAGAACAAAAAACAGCAATTTTTTGACATTTAAAAAATACATAACCAAAATCGAAAATTTAGACACAAACTAATATGTTTCGATTTATTTTTTTATTATTTTTAACGTTTGACCACAAACCGTAAATAAAAAAATATAAATATGTTGAACTGATGAACCTATTTTTTCCTTCACTTTATTCAATTCGATTCAGTTCTGTAGTCCCGCTCGGCATGAATATCGGAAAGATATCTTAACGCTATCTAAAAAATGGTGTCTTTTAGAACTCAGAAAATTGTTATTTTTTTGACAGTTTTTTGAAGAGATCAGTTTATGGAGATCAAAAAGATACCTTTATGATAACTACTGTCGACATTTTTATGATCTAAAAATGATATCATCTTGTTAACATTCTACCAACTACCAATTTTGTTATGAAAACAGTATTTCTAAAATTTCTAGCATAAAATTTAATTAACTTAGTCAAATTAACTACAATAATAATAATTATTTAATTAAACTAAAGACAACACAAATGTCGAAATACCATTCAGCTGTCATGTCATAATCAGTGCTGTCGTTGTTAAAAATTATAAAGTAGTATATTTCACGTCGTCAACGGAGTATTTTGAGGAAAAAAGGAGTATACAAAAAAAAAAAAAACACGCAAAATAGTATATTTTGCTACAATAGATGAATAATATCGTTTTTCCGTGAGTGAATTTTGTTATATACATATTAATATTTCAACCAATTTAACGTCGGCAAATTGCCTGAAGATAAAATATCAAAAATTTTGTTGTTATTTTGTTTATAAGAAAAGAAAAAATTGCAGAAAAAGGTTGATTGAAAAACAAACAAATCTAAAACGGAAGACAATTTATAGAAGATAAAATTAGTTTATAATAACATTTATTTATAATAACAGCGGAGTATAAACTTGATTCGGGGAGTAAAGTAGTATCAACTAAAAAAAGTAGCAAAAAACTCCTATAGTAGTAACTTCGACAGCGCTGGTCATAATATATATGTCACAACGAAACGTCAAACTAGCAAGCCGCAAATCTACCTAGTTGATATATTGCACCACATCATTGGGTGATGAATCTGTATATTGAGTGAGTATCTGAGAGAATTATTATTGAGTAAGTATCATTTATAGTACATAATATATATTAGATTATTAGAACATAAACTTTTCATTTACTCGTAATGTGGAAAACTACTCTAACCTTACTATTTATTATTTACTTTCTAGAAATTAACCGCAAGAAAAAGATTTTATGCGCATCAAGTTCCTCTGAAAGTGACGGACTGACGATGTTAAAATTCTATAATTATTTTGAAGTATCATAAAATATATTTTTATTTATTGCTAAAATTCCTTTCCGTAATACTTTCAGATTTACAACGATTTTTCCCTCTCCTCCTGATGCTTTAAAACTATGTTATCCTGCAAAAATAGAACATTGGGGACGATGCCAGCATAGAAACGGCTATCAATAACAGCAGCAGACCACTGCAGTAATATGTTACGCGGCAAAATCCATCGAATTTATCATTATTTTATATTTTTTTATTTATCATTGTTTGTATGAGAATTATATATTTTTGAATTTAATAAAATCAAAATTAAATATTATGTTAAATAATGATTTTAATTATTTAAAAATAACCTAGAGTTAGAATTCATCTGAATCTAATAACTTTTTGATATCTCTAGTATGCTATCATTCGGAGCTCAGAAATATGTTATTTTTCTGATATCTTTTCGAAGAAATCTAAAAGTTGTCAGCAGGTGGCGCATTAGAGCGTTTTCTGATATCTTTATGTTATCCTTTTGATAAATATTGTGGATGTCAGATCTAAAAACGGTTACCTTTAAGAGCTCATTATGATAGCTTTTTGCCGAACGGGAGCTCAGTTTACGTTCAGCGGAAATTGAATATTACCATTGGAACATACAAATTCCGGAATACAATTCAGTTTAATGCCGGGCATTCACATACAACGGAAACAGAAACCGAATTTCATACAAATTTGACAGCAACGGAAACAGAAACCGAATTTAGAAACGTAACAGAAACGTAAAATTCGTCTGTTTTGTCTGAAACGGAAACAATTAAAATTGAATTGTTTCAGTACCGAAACTGTCACATGACCAAAAACTGTCACATAATATTAATTATTATATTGAATTGTGGTAACAAAAGCTGTGAATTTTGAATTTAATAAATAGGTTTAATAAATAAAAATTATTTGTTTTTGTTATTTTTCAATTTTATTATTCATAATGGATAACAAATTCACAAACTCAAACAAAATTCGGTTTCCGTTTCTGTTTTATTATTCACCAGCGTCAACCAAATTAGAAACAGAAACGGAAAATTTTCAGTTTCAGTTTCGGTTTTTGTTTCCGTTGTATGTGAATGCCCGGCTTAAGTGAATCATTCACTCATTCACTCGATTGGAAAGTGCCTTTGATTTTTTCCGTTGAAATAAATGGAAGAACTCCGTCCGCATGTATGGAGTACGTTCCGAAACATTATACTATAGTTAACTATATTTAAATAATATTTAAATCCGGTCGTTCAGAAACGAAATAGTAAAGTTAATATTTAACTATTTGACAGCTGTTTGCGTTCAGAAACACACTAGTCCCCGCCCACTTTTATTTAAAAATTAAATCTGCTCTCGAGTAGAGTTAAAAATTAAATACACATATACATAAGCATTATTTAAAATATAACGATTTCAAATTGACAGTTCAATTAATTTTGAAATTGCAGTATATATATTTTTCACATTCTGAATGAAATGCAAGTTTTCTATAACAATATGGTTAGTAATTTCTATCTTAGTTTTTAATTTCTTCGGTTTTAATTTTATTCAATTGAAACATTTTATGAAAGAATTATTCTGACATTTTAATAGATTGTATTAGTATTTGTGTATTTAATATTTTACTAAAGCCGGGCATTCACATACAACGGAAATAGAAACAGAACCGAATTTCATACAAATTTGACAGATAAAAATTCGGTTTCTGTAAAATTTGTATGAAATTCGGTTTCGGTTTCTGTTTCCGTTGTATGTGGTTTCAAGCCTTTAATGATCGTCGTTCAGAAATTATTTAACTATAGTTATTAAATATTTTAATACGGCGATTTGATTGGTGCATTAAATATTTAACTATAGTAAAGTTTCTGAACGTACTCATGATTTGTTGAAGATTTTATTTACTAGCTTTATTAGCTAAAAAAAGCTTTAATATTACACGATTTATAATTATGCATATATTCTATATCTAATATATCAAAAAAATAATTTTACATAATTATTTATTAATATTTTTAATTTAGCAAAGTTTGATTAAATTTTTATTTCAGTAGGCAAGATAATGAATGTATATACTATAATCCAATGAAAATTTTCCAAAATGTTCTTCAAATCGAGTGAATAAAACCAAGAATATTCTAATTTTTGACATTACTGTACTTGATATTTTCAAGTTGCTATTTGTGCAACTTATTTATGAAAATAATGAATGAATTTATCATTTTAAAGATTATTAAAGTTATATAAATTTAGTTTTAGTAATATTTTACAAATGAATTTTTGTCGGCTGTTGATTTCACATTAATTGTCAGAATTTTTCTGCAATTAAAGACTTGAAACCACATACAACAGAAACAGAATTTCATACAAATTTTACAGAAACAGAATTTTTTCCTGTCAAATTTGTATGAAATTCTGTTTCTGTTGTATGTGAATCCCCGGCCTAACTGAAGGTTTATTAACATGGAAGCTAAAAAATATTTCGATCTGAAGCTCCGTATCCTGCTCGCACGAAGCTAATAATTTCATATAAATTGGACGTGAAATTTAGCTCTTAAAAAATAAAATAAAAAATTTTGCTAATGAGTTCGCTGATCAGTATGCTGCTCGACGCGGAAATAATTTCAAAACGATAGTTTCCGCATTGTAATATAGATGGCTCTACTACAATGTCTGCACAGTCTTCGCAGCAAATTAAATGCACGAGACATAATTGAACGCTAAATTTTGACATTTTTATTGTATTTAGTAATTGTGCGTTTAAAGTAATTGTGTGTTTAAAGTAAATGTGCGATTGTAAAAAAATTATCCTCTTTAGTTTTCAAAATGTATTTTGAAGCCGAATATTTAGATGATTCGTAATTTGAAAACATTTTCGAGAGTGCCAATAACGAAATAAATAATGATGCTCTTGAGGTTGAGCGTGTAGATCAAATTAAAAGGAAAAAAAGACTGAAAATGGGTTAATGGCTAAAATGTCAGGCAACTGTCAAACCTTATCTCTACCCAAATGTCTACATACATTTTTAGCTTCAGTTTTATCTGTATTTTTGTGAAGAGCTTGTTAAAATTTAGCTTCGCTTGAGCAGAATACTGAGAATGAAATTATACACTCGCTTAAATAAACCATAATTTTAAAACAACCACACTAATTTAAGGAAATCTAAGATTTTTGTGCGATAGCATATTTTTGTAAATAAACTTAAATATGTACAATATTTATTTTTTTATTTATATAAGAAGATTGTTTGAGATTTTTTTCTAAATTGAGCAAACGGCCAAAAACTTTATAGAGAATGGTTTTCCAATTCTTTACACTACGGTTGCCGCATTTTTTTAATTTCTAGCTACCGTTAATTATAATTATATAAATAAATTTTTAAACATTGAGAAATATTTTTAAATATGTATTCAAACCTGAAGAAATCATCCTTTTCTTCAGACATTTTGAGGTTATT
Source organism: Diogma glabrata (assembly GCA_963693315.1). Classification (NCBI taxonomy): domain Eukaryota; kingdom Metazoa; phylum Arthropoda; class Insecta; order Diptera; family Cylindrotomidae; genus Diogma; species Diogma glabrata. The sequence goes on along the minus strand of OY856188.1, from coordinate 135,779,520 downwards.
TTCGACTTTGACATTTATAATTTTCAGCATATTTTCTAGTATATACTAGAAAAGATTAGAATATTCTTATTCACTCGAAATAAGGAAAGTGCTAATGCTTACTAGTTTATAATTTTAGTTTATTCGAGTTTTTATCTTTTTCGCATTTCACCATTGGTTTGCAAGACCAGATAACGATCTAGTTATGAAACACGATGAGGCTGTATTTATATTATCAGGCACAGACAAAAAACAGACAAAAAAATGTATGTAAATGTATGAAAAAAATGTATGAAACTGATTGAAACATGGGATACTTATGGAGATATTTATATTATCATTCACGTAAAAACTGAATGAAAATGTACATACCTACATAAGAAACCCGTTTTAATAATTTTTTTGTCTGACGGTGCCGGATAATATAAACGCATTAATCCTGAAAGCGACAGAGACTGATAAAAATAACAATATAATCGGGCATTCGCGATTAAGTAGCTTGTTTATATAACTATTTAATTAGTATTGCTTAATTTTTGGTGAAAAGAATCCCCATAGTTCAAAGAATTAAGAGAATAGAGGAAGTGAAACGACTGTATTTTTCTTAATTCCTCTCTTATTTTCTCTTATTCACCGCGCTAAAATTGTCAAAATTAAAATATTGTGAACTTTTCATTGTTTTGATTTTAATAAAATAGTTTTGTTTAATTTATTGTGGTGATATTTGAGTGAATTTATAATAAATATAAGAAATGTTTGTGATTCCATCATAATTTAAAAGAAAAATAAAAAAAAAATAAATATTTTAGTGAACATTTTAAATAAAACCTCAAATATGGAGTGCGTGATATAAACTTTAAATAAATATCCAAATCTGTACAAAAGATGCGATTTCTTATCACAGGTAATTCATATTGGTATTATAATTTATTTTTGGATTAATAAAGTTGAAGTTTTTTTAATATTTTCGCCACCAAATGTAATTTAAAATTTATGTAAACCATAGTAAAATGCTTAGGGCTAGAATTGTCAAACTTTTGTTTTTGATAGTCTTTTTGTTTTGCTGTGTACTGGCGTCTCATATTTTACATTAATTTTAGGGGCAAAAATATGCAAAAATGTTAATGCAAATTGTCGTTTAAATTGATGTAATTAAAATTGGTGAAAATTGGTAAAAATAAATTATTTGTAATTAAAATTGGCAAAAATGAATTATCATCAATTAAAACTATATTAAGCTGACTTGCCCAAAAATAAAAAAACAATAAACCCCACAATAATAATAGCTATTTATGTATTAAGGGCATAAAGTATGTCTTTTCCGCTTGAGAGTGAAATTGTTGCTCGAGGCGTTGGCCGAGAGAAACAATCACTCGAAAGCAAAAAGATGCTTTATGCCCGAATTGCATACAAGATTTTTTGTACGAGTAAGATTCTGTATTATTTGCATAAATAAAAATAGATATATTTACACGAAATAGTAAAATATTTTTATAGAAAATTATTTTATCAAAGTAGTTTTTCGAAATAACTGACTTTAGGCTTTGTTTTTTCAATTTTAGGCCTTGTTATTTCACTTTTGGCATTGTTATTTCAATAGAAAAAAACAGCCTGCTTTACGGACCATTTTTGAATCGAAAAAGTGCATTTTACAGTTTACTCGTACAAAAAAATATTTACGGTGCCTCTACTAAAATGCATGTGTATTAGTATACTTTTATTGGTGTACAAAAATTACTTCAAATTTTAACATCAATTTCACTTCCTCTATTCTCTTAATTCTTTGACATAGCCGCAATTGATTCGGAGGGGTTGACGTGGCCAAATTGTACCTACGTCGATCTTCAAATGCATTAGTATTGTAATCCATCTCTAATTGGAAACTGACATAAAAGTTTGCTCATTTTTCACCGAGTTTTGACTTTGACTTTTTCGATTGTAATCAAATATAACAAGTGTAAATTTTTTGTTTTATTTTTATTTGGATCTATAAATTCTTAAACTTTAGAAAAAGAAAATCAAACGTTTTAAATAGATTGCAAAAATATCTTTAAAACAGGAACAATAGCCTATAATAACAAAGAAAGTGTTAATCTTAAAAATAACTTCAAACTAAAATATAGTAATATTTTTATACAGACTACCATACAAATAGTTGTTATCCACAATGAAAGTAACTGTTTCCACTTTGGCAGACTATGTTTTCCCTTTGGAGGTATCCGAAGATTTAGAATTGGAAAATTTTAAAGCATTGTGTGAAGTAGAGTCCGGTTTTCCAGCCCCAGAAATTGTTATAGTTTTCAACGGAAGACCTCTAATGGATGATAAGAAATCACTTAAAGATTTTGGAGTGAAGGACGGAGATGTTGTTGTGTTGCAACACATAATGCATGGTTTAAATCCTCCATCTGCTACTCCATCTAACACTACTACAGGTTAGTAATAATAAAAGGTTAGAATGAATATGCATAATTTTGATCTCTTTATTCTTGGTGATGACATTCAAAATTGCTGTATCATTTTAATTTATATATGTTTTTTTTATTAAAGCTTTATCTGGACTAGATTTTGGAGCGATCCAAGTACCAGGGTTTTCAAATACTCCTCCAACTGTTGCAAGCCCAAGATCACAAGAACGTGCTCCTCCAATATCTGTTGCTCCTGAAGATGATCCAGGAGTTATTCGAAAATTATTTTTAGACAATCCAGATCAATTGGCGTTATTAAAGCAAAACAATCCACGCTTAGCGGATGCACTGACTTCTGGTAATTTACGTTAGTATCAAATGTTTTTGTATTATTGTTTTAATATATCTTTTATTTAGTGATATTTACGGTCAATTTGTAGAAATAATGACGTACGTATGTACGTAATAATAGATTGACTTTTTGAGGAATATATATTTTAACAAATTTGTTAACGTATAATATATGTTTTAGAAAATTTTGCAACAGTTCTTCGCGAACAAATGGCAGTGCGACAGGAAAGACAACAACAACGTATCAGAATGTTACAGGCGGATCCATTTGACACAGAAACCCAACGTTTGATTGCTGATGAAATTCGTCAAAAAAATATTGATGCCAATATGGAAGCTGCTATGGAATATAATCCAGAAACTTTCGGAACTGTTGTTATGTTATATATTAATTGCCGTGTAAATGGTGTTCATGTTAAAGCGTTTGTTGATTCAGGTGCTCAAACGACCATAATGAGTGCCAAATGTGCCGAACGTTGCAATTTAATACGTTTGGTTGATAATCGGTAACAAAACAGATATAAAGTAAATTCTAGATGTAAAATATTGGTTAATTATTGATATTTAGTTGGGCAGGTATAGCGAAAGGTGTGGGAGTTCAGAAAATAACAGGAAGGATTCATATGGTTCAGCTTCAAATTGAAAACGATTTTTTAATTACAAGTTTTTCGGTACTAGAGCAGCAACCGATGGATGTTTTATTGGGATTGGATATGCTTAAACGACATCAGGTACGTAGATAACTTTCCACGCATGGGAAAGTCAGATTTGTTTGATTTATAATTTTTGATCTACGGGTGTGACAAACCCGAATACTTCAGTCCCTGCTATTATCATACAATTTAACTTGATATATAACATACCATTAAACTTGATATATAACTTACCATTGTAACTTTGATTCTTAGGAACTTTGATGTATCGAAGATTATTTTATTTTGATTGATAATTTTGTCTGTAAACTTAGACTTGGTCAAGTTATCCAGCAGATAAATTTGTCAACTTGGGAAGGACTTGTCAGATGATTTGAAGTTTAACTCTAATTTGCAATGACGAAATTGTCGATTAATTTAGCCAACAGTAGAGGTTTTCCGTTATTCTTAATTTAATTTGTTTCATTTTTATCTTAAAAGCTTTAAGCCTGATATTCTGTTTTTAACGGAAACGATTATCAATAAAAGAACATTCGCCCTGGATAAAAGTAAACATCTCTTTTCCAACTATGAACAGGAATCCCCATTTTACGTCAAGCACTGTGTTTATGTGTATTGAACTCTGCATTTCAATATGTGGTATTCCTAAAAATAATTGCTCTAACCACACGCTATTTGTCTTTGGATTGTTTGTCCAACTCACCTGAGACCATAAATCTATCTGATGATTTATCTGTTAAGTTAGATAAGTTGGGTTATTCTAGTGTCAAATTTATAGTTCTTGGAGACTTTAATGTCCACAATAAAGAACTCTAAAACAGACGATATTGGTAGACAAGCTGAGTTTTTTTGCTGTTTTTACCCAAATAATATATTGGTGTATATTTGCGATAAATTAAGTAATAAGTTGTTATGTGTTCGTAAGCTAAACGAGGACTTGCAAAGAATACTTGAGTGGTCCATAGAAAATGATTTGATTTTGAACACTAAGAAAACCCAAGCCATTTTAATCTACAAGAATAAGCTACCGAGTAATGAATTCCCTGAGTTGATTTTAAATAATGTGAAAATTCCTTATTCCGACAGTGTCCTTGACTTGGGATTACTCATAAACTGTACCTTAACATGGGATGACCATATATCAAAAATATGCACCAGAGTCTATAATATATTACGTGTATTTTGGAAACTAACGGGTTTTGCAAGCATTAAACTAAGACATAAATTATTTATGACGTTTATTTTGCAGCACTTTCTATATTGTGATGTCGTTATGTATGGTATGCATGGGTATTGTATGGATATGTTGAGAATGCTATTCAATTCCTGCGTAAGATTTGTATATTCCCTTCGTAAGTTTGATCATATCTCGTCTGTTAATAAAACAGTTCTTGGATGTGACATCGACAAATTCTACGAATTGCGCGTATGTTTATTTATTAAAAAGTTGATATCTAATCATCCCCCCCCCCCCCCCCCCCCCCCCATATCTATTTAATAAAATTGAATTTTTAAATTCTGAACGTACAAATCATATCAAACTACCTGGTAATACATGTCGGATTATGAATTCTTCCTTCTTTGTCTTTGGTATTAAAAAATACAATGAACTTCCAAATTCAATTCGATCTTGTCCATCTCTAGAAAAGTTTAGCAATTCATGTAAGAGACATTTTGAATTTTAAAAATGTATAAATGGTGATCAGTGAATATTAAACTTAAACATAAACCAATATAGTGTTGATCCGTTTTGTTTTCTTTTTAGTATAATCAAGTACAATTTGGTAATAAGTATTATAATCATATTTATATTAATCAATGGGCAATGATTTATTTTTGTTACTTTGTGATATTCGTTCATCTAAATTCATATTTCTAGTCAAATCATACATTAGTTTAGGTATATTTCATAATTCTAATCATAATTCTAATGTTATCATTTCCTCCCTTAACTTTAAAGTAAAAACCTATATAAATTATTAAGTTGTAAATATTAAGAGACATATGTGATGTAATTTACTGTAAATAGAAGTTTTCATAGCTTGCTTACTGTCAAATAAATATTATTATTATTATTATAATAGACCAGCCTACAGAGTTGCAACGTTCTAGGACAAAGATGTAACTTACTTGATTTGTACTTGACAAATGATCCAAGCTTGGTACAATTTAAAGTATTGGAGACTAAAAGTGGATCAGATCAGATCATAACTTAATTTCAACAAAATAAATTTATAGATCCCTATAAACAATTAATACTAAGTTTACACCAATATCTAATAGGTACGTACTATACTTATTAGGTCGACTATGGTCGATGTAAACAGTTATCAAAAAAGTACCAAATATTTGGTAGGATGATTTGCTACGTATCAAATTAGGTACGTAGCAAATAGGTATTACTTTTAGCAAGAATATAATAACTATTTACAGTTTTTTATAAAAACTATATATGAAACTTCTTTTTTTCTAACCAAAAAACTAACAATGAAAATGGCGCGCTAATAATTAATATGTCATACCTAATTAATAAGAGTTTACATCACCGTATCAAATTTAAAAAGTATGATGGTGAAAATGGCTAGCAAATTTGATACGTAGCAAATTAGATACTGGTGTAAACTTAGTATAAAACCAAATCCCTTTCTTGTATGGGATTATAAGCTATGAATTGTAAAGAACTTAATTGTTTCTTTAAATGGTTTCCCTGGAAACATAATTGTCTTACCGGATAGGACCAAAACATTCCAGCATTAAAATTTCCCGAACGCATTCTAGACGGTATGCGCATTGTTATTCCCAATCGATTGACCGTTCCAAAGGCTAATCTTTAGTTTTCAAATAAATGCAAAAAGACCATAAAAATTAAGAAAAGCCGGCTAAAAAACGGATGAAAACTTTAGACAGTCTCTACCTCGTCTTATTAAAAGAGATATGCCTGTCATGTCTTTAACCCAATAAAAAAGGCTTATTTGCTGGGATATTTTTTCTCAAAAAATTATACGCTAATAGAACCCAATATCCAGCCTAAACCAATTCCTAGAGCTTCTTAGAAAATAAGGCGGATCATTTTTCGTAAAAATATCATTCGGAAAATCGTTCCCATATTTCCCGTTCCCAATCGTTCCCATATTTCTTGTATAGCTAGTGAGCAGACGCTTTAAAAATTACAACTATCAAGTCTGTTAATAGTACTTAAAAAAATCAAAAAATATACCATAACTAAGATTGAAAATGCGACCGTTAACCGAATAGAGTTGATCCGCCAGCACCCCTAAGATATTGTCCCTATATAAGTATATCAAAAATAAAAAAAATATTACAAATCAACAAAAACTGATCCCTTCATTCATACGCCCAAATGAGTAGAAGAATGTATCAACTCGAACAAGAATAATAAACTTTTAATTACAATTTCAGTGTAATATTGATTTGCAATCAAATGTTCTTCGAATTGGGACAACTGGAACAGAAACCAAATTTTTAGCAGAAAACGAACTTCCGGAATGTGCACGATTATCTATTAGTCCCGAAGATGAAATGAAAGTTATAAACGAATCCACAGATTTGGAAGAGTTACAAATAAAAGAAGCAGTCGAAGCTAGTAAAAGAGAGCAACGTAAGATTAATTAACATTCTGTTATTACTTGAACATTAACATTTCAATTTTTTTATAGCTTCATCCAGTCGGATTACAAGTCAATTTACAAATCCCATTTTAGATCCAAAAACAAATATATTACCAACCGATAAATTTACAGAAGTTGTTGTATCAGAAATTGTTAAATTAGGTTTTAGTCGCGAACAAGTAATAGCCGAACTTAGGAGGTTTAATGGAGATAAAACACAGGCAACTGCGGCTCTTTTTGCCAAATCGCTTAAGTTTTAAAAACAAAAAAAATCTAATAAAAATTTAAAAATATGTTTTAAAGCAAAAACGAATAATTAACAAAAAGAAAATATAAATCTACCTCTCTTTCAATTATTTTCTTTTCATTGTCGAAAACATAACGGAAATAACTAACATAATATCTTTTCGTTGCATTTCTAGTTATCCATTTAGTTTAAATGGATTTCCACAGTTTTAATTATAGAAACATTTTTTTAACATATCGTTATATATTAAAAAAAATATTAGAAGTTTAAGAATTATTTTTTTACAAAAGAAAATAATTATATTTACAAAAATAAAACGACTTGGAATTAAAAAAAAACGACGTAGCTCAACGCCAAAATTATTTCTAACCGCTGAGATAGATTTTCGAAAGACTGAAAACAATTGATTTTTAAATAAAATTTATAAGTGAGAGAATTTCAGTGTAACAAATTTTTATTTTAATAATTGTTTTGTTGATTTTTTAATTATACATGTTAACATGAACAGAATTAAACTAAAATAATATAAATTTAAAATATGATATACATATTGTGAAATGAAATGGGTTTATTCTAGGAAATAAAATTAGGTTAAACATTTAAAATTTGTAGGTTTTTGTGTTGTAAAATTCAAGATTCAATTGAGATTTTTATCTATATAATATCAAGGGAATAACCATTATGTATTTTAGTATTATAAGTCACTAGAACTAAATGCTGAAATACATTGGAGATTGAATAACTGTCGTTCTAGTAACAGAAACCTTGTTTTTGAACGATCAACTTAAAACAACAAACTCAAATATTAATTCAATAAAAGACAATAGAGTCGATTAATCAAAAATTGCGATGTTAAAGTAAAAAGTTATCTCGTCTTTGGTCGATGGTGCGTTATTGATTCTGGCCAGAAGGACATTGGTTCGATCAACTTTAAGTAAGTTCGATCAAATTAAGTAAATAATCTGTAATCGATCTTTTGCTTTTCAGAGCAAGTTTTTATTCAATTCAAATGAATACATTCACTACTAGTGACATAATTCTGTTAAAGTTATTGGCTTCAATTCAATAATGGTCAGTGAGAAAATAAGTGTTGTAATTTTCGAAATAAAATGTGGTGTGTAGTAGGAATTACAATTGTGTCAAAACTTCAAACGACATATAGAAACCATTTAAGACCTAATTTACAACTGTGTAAATCATTCTACTATGTAAATCTAAATTACTATATCAGTAACCCTATTACGATACGTAGTGGAATAGGAATTGAGAAAAAAATTATAGCAATTTTTTAATTAATATTTCGTGTCGGGGAAAAGTCGTTTTTTCTCAATTCTAGATTCACAGGAAAATGTTGGAGCACTCGCACTGGTTACTTTTGAACAATATGCAGGAGTATGAGTCTGAACCGTTTTCGATGAGATTAATTAACGTTCGCTTAGTTTTTTCCAAGAAAAAACGTCTTACCAGGGCGTGGTATATATAGTTGGGAAGGGCCTTTGTTAGTAAGATTCTTTGAAATATATAATTTTATGATTTAGGGTGATTGCTGCTGCTGCGAGAACGTACTCTATCACCGACTATCATTAATTTCTTTATCTATGAAACCAAATTCTAAGAGCAATAACAGCGTTTTCCAATACGATGGGGTATACAAAATAATCAGAAGTATCCGACCAACGATCGTCAACCTTCGTCTGTTCGTCACATCCTCTCGTCCCGTTTTTTTACTATGTTGGTCTCTTAGTTCAGTAAGAGTATACCGCATTATTCTCGAAATTACTACAATTGAAAATAACAGATCCACACAATTATGGCCCGGCTCGATATGCAAACATATTAACAACAAAAACGGCATCAGTTAGATGCAACGCATGCAACAAATAGTGTCACTTAAGGACATGAGCAAGCTAACTCACAAGGATTGCACTAAAGCTAATATAGTACTATGTTGCTCCAATATAGTCATATTGATTTCTTATCCCCACTGAGGCATTATTTTTTGTTGATTTGTAAATGTTTATTTTTTATCTACGGGTGTGACAACCCCGTGTCCCTGCTATTGGTATATAAATTAACCGAATTTTTTATTAACCATAGCATGTTTTGCATTAAATATTTTACTTTGAATATCCCCAAATTTCCTTTGTTGGTCGTTTTCTTTTACTATACATTCAGTATGATTAGTTAACGACCAGGTCTGAAAACGCACAAGCTGAAAAATGTATAGGAAAAGTGGCCTCCGTCGGGAATCGAACCCGGCCGGCACCCTTGAGTTACAATGTTAGCAACTGAGCTATAACGGAGATGAGCTATATAATATTCTTTGATGATAACACGCTATAGCTTGCTAAATGAAATTAGCTTCATATAACTATATATGTAGGCTTTTATTATTGTGGAAGACCGTGCGTTACATGATATCTAGCACTAGGCATACTGACAACCTAATTTTAGTATTGTTTTTGCATTAATTTTAAAACATACATACTTGCCTTTTCACCTCTTATTTTATTTTTATTTCGTTCATCCTATCTTGAAATATTGGCCTACGCCGTATTTTTTTATGTGATAGAATTTATTGTTTAGTTGTCCATTCTTTAAAAAAATAAAAAAATATAAAAAAGAACAAAAAATTTGCGTTCGTTATCACCTCAGAAAAAATGTTGTTGTAAGACCTGGGTCATAAGATGTTTTTATGTATTGTTGTGACACATTTTGTAATTCTTAAGACAACACATTTTATTTGAAAAAATAATAAAGCACCAATGCATAACAGCTAACAACAACATTTCCCAAATACAGCAAGGGCCAAGGCTCGTCTTCGTTCCGGATATTGTAACTAAATTGTAACATTCTTACAGAGAACATTGTCGAAAAAGTAAAGGAGGTTTTGTCTCTTGCCAGCGCGTCTTTCTTAATCACTTAAATATGGAAAACAAAAACATCGCCATCTTCGGATCATATCCCAATAATAATCTACTTCGAGAGACTAAAATACAAATGCAATTCAGATCGTTCCGTTCCACGCACACCAATATCTCGAAAGCAATTTGAGAAGGCATTCGAACACCAATTGCAAACAAACTGACAACCTCTCGTATACTATTCAGTCTCTACGCTAAACAACGTGTGTTCCGTAACATCTTGAAAAAACACCAACACGAACCTCATTCCCTCAGAAAACTAGTAGGAAATTGTAACGACGGACTATTTTCAATTTTTACTCTAAAATAATAGTATTCAAATTTAAAGAAATTCGCTAATAATTTATTTCTCTTCAATCGTAGGGACATTTGTTTGTACTACTGTGCAGTTAAACATTTTTTTTGGTTGACGGTTTAGTTACGTCAGTCAATGTCAATTAATTATACATGTTTTCCATAAATGATTGTTTAATTTGTAAAAAGTAGAATTGTGGTCTGTATTGGAGAGAATTGCTTATTTAGAATCTATTTGCGATGAGAAAGATAATGGAAAGAGAAACAGGAACAGGACCCCCTAGTTTATATAAATTATATAAAAAATAAAAATTCTTATCACAACAACCTTTCAATTCAAAACTTCTTAGTCCAATAAATATATTTGTTTATTTTTTGTTGTCATAGTTATACAATTTCTCTAGAAAAATAAAAATATTTTGGTCAAAGGTTGTTCAACACATTTTTGTTTCAAAATTTAATTTTGTTTCAAACAATTTTTTTAAAAATATTTTTCTGGCGTTTCGATTTACAAACTTCATATAAGTCACACATAATCTTTAGTTTCAGTCTTCACGTCCTTGCATCATAATCTACTTATAATTTTAAATATGGCTTTAATTGAGGAAAAACAAATTAAAAAATAAATAATAATCCCCGATTGTGGTGAAAAAAATTTGTCAATTTTATTTTCACCAAAACACAGCTCAGCTATGGAAACAAATTATATTCCAGGCAAAGGCAATTTATAACATGGATTTATAATATTGTTTTGCATTCAAAAGGTTTTTTAAACTTTGTGTTTATTTCACAGACCTAATTTTTTCTATATCATTCATTACTTTTTAAATTCATTAATTGTTACAAAAATTGTATAGTCTCTTATTCCATAGAATTCTAAGATTTATTCTCCATATAAAAAATATACACATTCAAAATATCATAAATACACAATCATAAACAAACTAATCCAATTTTGCTATTCTAATTTCGCTTACCTTTGACAAAAACAAGGTGGGAACAGCGTTTTTTGTAAGACGGGTATTGCCAATATATTCCGGAACAAAATGGATTGAACAAACAAAATTATGTTTTATCTTTAAATCATCCGGCTTTAATCCCAACGCTTTCATCCAAGCGATTCTTCTATCCAAAGTGCGTGGAATTTTGAAAAATTTGAAATTTGTCTTCTTAGATTTATTTTGGCAGCATGGAACAATGCATGTCATATGTTGTCGGATGGGTATATCATAGATCGCTAAATAAATATAATCAATAATTTATTGTCGATAAAATATTATTACAATAAATGTTATACAGAACAAATCTAAGCTAGAAGAACTGGACGTTGTAGTATTTGTATAGTACATACTTAGTAACTATTGTAAGTAAGTACCAATTACAATATGTGTCATAACAACACCTAAGCACCATCACAATACCTAAACACTAACGCTTAAGTCTCCTAAGGCTTACCAAGTCTATAAGTTGGTGGTTTTAAGTTTAAATGATAAGTTGGTATAGGATGAAGAAAAAAAACGCATCAGTAGGTTTAATTGTGGCATATTACATCCTAAACGAACCTGATATATTTATTTATTACGATATTTTTTTGCTAAATTGTATAAAAATTAAAGCTGATTTGAATGATATAGACGTCAAGAAAGTTAAATGGATGGCAAGGATACCACTAATAGTTCATCCTCGTTAGCCATAAGTCGCCTAATTTCAATTTATTTGTAATAAGATTCAATTTAATTTTTCTGAATGGTAGCAGCAAGGACTGTCTGTTTGTATAGTACATTTTCGATTATGTGTCAAAATCTTAGAATCTGGAAAAAATATTACCAAATTACGATGTAACTCATAAATTATCCCCGGGTCCAAACATTTAAGTTATTTTCCCCTCCTAGCTAGCCAAGTTAGTAAAATATTAAAATGGGATTGCTCACTTACTTTTTTGTTAAAATTTTAAACAATTTATGATCTAGTGACGTTTACGTTTTTTCATTGATTGCGTTAGAAATTAAGAGGTGGAGGCAGAATAAAACAAGGAATTACTCTTAATTTTCATATATTAGTGGCTATATTTTACAACAATGTCAACCTTTCATATAACACCGCATCTGATTACCATACCGCCTTTCAGTGTATCTAAAGATTTTCAACTACATAAAAAAACCAAAAAATCTTATTCAATTAAATTTTTTACTTTCTTAATGCAAGTAACTTTAATGCCATATCTGAGATTTCACCATTTCTGGCGGACACTTTGGTCTCATCGTTACTCTCGATTTACTCATTCAGAGTATGGTACTGTTGAAACCCACCACCCGTAGTAACTAAAATTATCTAAACATTGACCTCTTATTTTGTTTGTAATATATGTTCATTGCTCAACTCAAAAATGAAACTAGTAGGGTAGGGTGTGACCATAGCGGCCACACCAAGAACTTCCCGTTAAGTTAAATAGGAAACATAAAGATATTTTCTTAAAACTTTAATAAATTAAAATTCTCCTTCTAAGACTTGCAATTAATCGTCATTTCATCTTTTGGTTACACTGAAAAGATTTTCATTGCACAATATATTTAAAACTAGCGGTGAAGTCTACGTAAAGTCTACTTTGTCAACGTTGCTAAGATTTTTTCGATTTTTCCCAAACAATATCACCGTTTTTTAGGGTTTCGTACTTTGAAAAAGTAAAAACGGCACCCTATTGGTGAGACTTCGGTGTCCGTCCGAATTTCTATATAATTAATTTACTCACAAACTATAAGTGCTATCAACTTGAAATTTTCTACAGCTATTAAATGTGTTCTCCCACACCTGATGATAAAAAAAAATTTCAAATATTTGTTTTTATCTATATTTTATGGACATAGATAAGGAGTACAACAAAATTTTTTTTTAAGGAATCGAGTTTGGTCTAGAAAAATCGAAAAAAATGGAAGTATTTCAAAAAAAATTGCCATTGAATTTTCGACTGCTAGTTTTTGAGTTATTACCAAAAACGAGTGGTTTTTTTTAATTTGTTTTTTATGTTTCAACCAAATTAAATCTCAGAAATGAGTGTTATTGAAGTTTCAAATGAACAGTTGACCAAGTGATCCACTCACTAACCTCTGAACTTTTTATCAAATTTTAAAAATAACTCAGATCTTCGACATTTAAGTAAGTCCGTATCCAAGTAGTTTTTCCACATTTTCTTAAAAAAATCAAAAAGTAAGATAGCAATTGTTTATACACATGTCATTATAAATGGCTGACATAATGACCAAAATTATGGAAGCTTCATGATCTTGATAGCATTATTTAATCTCATGATATTTGCAAGAGATGATTTTCAGTTTTTTGGAAACCACTAAAAATAAATGATTTATTTTCGCTAGAAAAGGACTGGGCTCTAAGTTACGCCGAGAATCGTTTGCGACCATTTTCGTTAAAATCGACCCATCCGTTGTTGAGAAAGCGTTGGGCAAAAATTTGTCTACATACAGCGATCGATACATACATACATACACACACACACACACACATACAGACTGCCAGCTAAAAATAGTCTAAACAGCTTCAGGAGGTCATGAAACGTAAAGATATCATAAAAATTCCGATTTCGAAACCCAAAAACAATAACTTCCCACCCATATCGGGAAGTTAATAACTCTGAAAGTCCAGCGTTGCAAATTTTTAAAAAAATTGGTATAACAAATACGGCATCGAAATTTTTAATTTTACTGTTCGTTTTTATTAAAGAAAATACTTAATTTTGCTCGGGGTAGGACAATAACGATCGTGTCCCGTTTTGTAAATTTGAAAAGGTGGCAACTTCAATCTATCATTTTTCTATAGATGTCCGTTTTTGAGAAACGAATCTATCGTTTTAAAAACAGAATTAGGTGTACAGGTTGAGACACACTTAGTGGTGAGTTTAACCTGCCATGTTATGTGTATGAAGTTTAACGTTGATTTTCGCAAAGGCGCTGGGTGAGGATAGGTCTACATATAGCACATAGATATCGTGTCAGGTGAATGCCAAGATCTGTGCACGCCACAAATATTTGTTTTGTAAGTTAAAAATACTCCCCTAAATTTTACAGTCAGATTTTTTAAAAATCTCAGCTGTCTCAGTAAATATTGTTGACTTAAACTTGTTTAACTCATCATTAATATAATATATCTACCAAATTTTAACCTTTATATTAGTTGAATAATAAAATAAATATTTTTTCGTAGTTAAAAAAAACTAACATTATAAATTAATAATTAAATTTTGTTCGGTTCTTCTGTGAATAAATCGTTTGAATTTTTAATCTCATAGTCAACTGGAACACTGTCTGGTGGATGCGTCAAAAGATGTGTTGATAATGACGAATTTTGGGTAAACGATTTTCCACAAATATTGCAAATGTATGGTTTCTCACCCGTGTGCGATCTCATATGAATTTTTAGGCTACTGCTTCCTGTAAATCGTTTGCCGCATACAGAACATGGATATGGTTTAATACCCGTATGAAGTTTCATATGTCCCGATAAATGGCCAGAACTATTAAATGCTTTATCGCATACAGAACATACATGTGGTTTCTCACCAGTATGTGTTCGAAAATGAATTATTAATGTTTCTTGCCTTGCAAATGATTTTGCACAAAGATGACATGTGTATGGTTTCACTCCAGTATGTGTTCGTTTATGTATGGCTAACGTATTAGATCCAGCAAAACATTTACCACAGTCACTACATTCATACGGTTTTTCACCTGTATGTGTCCGAAGATGTATCGTAACGTAGCCACTTTGTGAAAATCCTTTTCCACAAATATTACATAAAAACGGCTTCTCACCTGTATGAACCCGAACGTGTTTTTCTAGGTTTCCCATTTGTGTAAAACCTTTGTGACATATATCACAGACGTATGGTTTCTCACCCGTATGAGATCTTAAGTGAATGTGTAATGATCGGGCTTCGACATAGTATTTTGGACAAAAATCACATTTTAATATTTTATGTTTTGTATGATGGTTCATGTGTTTCGATAAAGAACTAGCCCACTTAAAACGTTTACCACAAACCGAACATAAATGTGGCTTACCAACGACATTTCTTAGCTCACCTGTATGCTTTTTCATATGTTTTGTTAAGTTGGAGCTTTCTGAAAATGACATCCCACAAGTTAAACAAACATGTGGTTTATTTTCCAAATGCGTTTTAAGGTGACGTTTTAAGATTTTATTTTCGGCAAATTGTTTATGACAATAGCTGCATTCGAATATTTTTTTGATATTGTGAAATTCTTCGTCGTGTATCTAAAAGAGAAATTTTTTTGTTTAATACTTTTTACATTTTTAAAATATCAATATAACATATATTGGAAAACAAATGAAAGATCTGAAGAAATAGGCGTCTTATCAACACCAAGAACAATAAAGCGCTAAAATAAAGGAACTAGGAAAATGAAATTGATAAAAAGAAAAAGAACTGATATTTAGTTTATTATAACTTAAAAAAATAAATGAAACAATAGTACTTAGTATAACAAGCACGTATAGGGTGACCATTTTTTTCTAAGCAAAATCAGTACAAAATTTTAAGAGTTAAAATATGTACTATCCCTTAGTCTCACCTAACCTATGTCTCTTCTAAGTCGAAAGGTAAATCTGTAAAGCGAAGTAGATAAATCTGGTTATAATTTTTTTATTAGTTTTAATGAAATTTTGTTGAGACCAACACCAGTAGTTTGTAAAATACAACTTTCCGCCACGATTGCTTGGGAAAACACAGGGTTAGAATTTTGATATATATTTTCTGTGGGTAACTGCTACAATTTAAACATAAAATTATTTTTTTCAAGTAATTTTTATTACAAGTTCATACCAAACGATAACTCGTATGGTTTTATTTCCGTATTTCAATTGGAACTTAAATTAAAATTTAACAATTTTCTTAAAAATCAGTACTTTCAGTACATAATTTTAGAAATCAGTAAAAATCAGTACCGCATATGTCTATCAGTACAGAAGCTAGAAAATCAGTACTGTACTGATAAATTCAGTACGAATGGTCACTCTAAGCACGTACGGAATAAATTTGACGAGAGCTATGCATTTCCAGCACTAAAACTTTCGACAAATCGTAATTTTTTTGCGAAGGGCTAACCCAATCCAGCAAGTTTGGTTCGTATTTTATTTAAAAGATGTCACATCGATTAATCATATTTTGACTGTCATTTGCCACCGCATTACTGCTAACCAACTCGCTATGGGAGACATGCATAAAGATCATGCTGTAACGAATTTAATAGTAAGTTCACTGCACATCTCAATACATAGGATAAAGCATATGATAATAAATTAAGAAAAATATACGAAATGTCATTTGACGATTTCAAGTAATTTACTAAAGTAATGTCGCTCGAGCAGTTAAGTTCACGCAAATTTCTGAAAATCTTGTACGAGATTCATTATCACCAATTAAACTAAATGACTTGAGCTTCATCGGTATTTCATATCTTACATATCATAACAATGTTATAACCTAGGAAAGCGGTTGATCAATCTATAGGAGCAACTAATACCAGCTGCTAACACTAAAATTGCTAGACTCAATCATCGAACATTCCAGGTCCCTGGACTGCCGTCATTCATAATAAACCGCTACTAGATTTACTCTATTTAACTAAGCAATAGACAATCAACAAAAAACTCAAATAAATTTCAAAGTAATTGCGAAATATATTACTCACATAATGGTGTAATTTTAGTACCTGATTACAACTATTTTTGTTGCAAACCAAAGAGTAAATAAAAATAAATAAAAAAGTACACCTTGTACGTTGTACGTTTGTACACGTTGTACGAGTAACTCCGTCAGTTGAGTATTACTCGACAGTTATTTCAACTGCTCGCGATTTCTAAACTATTGTTGGAGTGGTTAAACAAACTATTTTTGATTTATATCAACGAGCTATGGTAAACAAACAGTAACGTAATAACAGTTTTGAAGATGATAATATAAAGCACGTCATATAGCACGTTCTGTATTTAAATGCATGATCGAATAAATTCACCTGTATCACGATGTAATTATTGTTTGAAAATATTTGTCTTGTATTGTTTGAAAATATTTGTTCCATTTCACTTATTGTGCTATATTTTCAATTCCTAATTCACAGAGAAACGCCAGAGCACGGGCACTGATCAATTGTAATTTCACTAAATCACAGCTGTTAATTATGTGCCACTCGAATTTGGTGGTTTAACAACTATTGTATCCGGTATAATAAAAAAGAGCTTTATGACTTAAACTTTTCAACAAAGCATATTATATGTTGGGGACTTTCTACGAAATAGCTTTAATTTTACGAAAGCATCTCAAGTAGATAAAAGAAATGTATATAGGTTCCAATTTGAAATACGTTGACATTTCCATGCATAGCGCATATATTTATCAACTTGCCATATGAAAAAATCAATACCATTTATAGACAGAAAACTAAATGATACATATTTTTGATACTACTTGAATCACATCGTTAGGGCTGGATAAAATAAAGAGCATCTTATAGTAATTAATAATTATCTAAAATAAAATCTACCTTCAATTCAATTTTCGTTGGAAAATCAGTCAAACATATCTCACAAAAATTTGATTTATCATAAAAGCGATTCAAATCTGGTTCATTTTCTAAACATTTCTCAGATTTTAACGTAGTAATGTGTGGTAAGCTGTTATCTTTTAAATTTGAAAAATGATCTGCAATAAATTACAAAATTATAGTTATATTATTTTTTTATAATTATTTTATAATTATTTTACCATAACTTTCTGTAGAAATATTATCTGTTGTTTGACCATTGATTGTAATATCTTCACTATTTATCGGCTGCATTTGTATTGATGGTAACATTTCCATTTTTACATCATGGAATGCTAGAGTATGGTTGTGTAGTTCATGTTCTTCATTAGTATGATTTGTTGAATGAAACATGAGTGATCCTTCATTATTATGGGTTTCATCAATATTATTAATATCATCTAACACGGTTTGATTAATTTGAGCGATTGTTTGAACGAATATTAATTCACTATTTTCTTTATGTTCCAACCTATTTTCAATCTCGTTCGGTGTTGTACTGGTGGTTTCGTTTATATATGGTTTCATTGGCATTTCAGTTGGTATTTCATTACTGTTTTGGGAACTGATGATGCATTGTGGTTCGTGTTTAACAGTTTCAGTGCTATCATAATGATTTTCTAACATTTGAGCTAAGTAAAGTTTTAAGATACTTTCGGACCGCTCACATTGTTGACGGAATGTAAAAGCACGACTTATTTGTAAAATACACTGTATGCACATTTGTTCAGGAAATCCGTCTCCCATTGTTACCTGAAATAAATCAAGCATATATTTAGTATTGAAAATAAAGTACCATAGGAATACGAAATACTTGAATGGTTGTAACTGTATGGAACATTTGAGCTAACGAAGACCCATATAATGGACGCATATCCAATTTTTTAGTTAAACATGCACGACATATTTTATCAAATTCTAAATCATTTGAAAGAAAAAAGCAATCGCTCATTATTTAATATTAATTAGTTTAATTAGGATGAATGCAACCAACTATATCTATAGACCTTCTTTTTCATATATGTCAAATGTCAAGTTTTACACTGAATAAACAAGGTCATTATTTGCATTGCAGCTTTCGTAGTTTGTACTTTTTTACAGCGTGACTGAGCAAAACTTCCGATATTCATAGCCCGCTTTATTGACGCCAAATGCAAAAATTAATGAACATTAATTAGCCTTATGCAAAAAACATGGATTACAAATAACATAACAAAAAAAAATTTTGACGCTCTTTTGTTGGTTTTAGGTAAATGGTAAACACCGAATAGTCAGCTGTTTTACTATATTACAGGGGATTTTTATATCCCGGTCGAATTTTATTAACTATACATACTATGTCAAAAGGTGTCTCTGTGTCAACTCATTGGCAATACACGTGGTCTTGTTGTAGGGGTCTAATGTTCGGTACTTTGCGGTGTACTTTAGTTTAATTTAAAGTATATCGATAATAATTACATAAAACGATTTGAAGTTTAAATATTAAGCTCAATAATAATATTTTTATGACAACTTCCTTTTAGTCAAGACCAGAATCAACAGGAAAATTGACATTTTGGTAGACTTTAAAAAGCGTTCAATAGATGGAGTCGAAGTAATAAGTAGAGATGGGCAAAACTGCTACTTTTCAGTCACTGCTACAAACTGTTACTACTACTTTCAAATCACTGAAAAATAACAGCGACTTTAGTAACAGGTGTGATTTTTAAAAAATTAAAGAAAAAAGTCCAAAGTCAAGTATGTAATATTATCAAATAACGTTTTTGTATAGTACCAAGAAGAACTACCTGCTGAATGGAAAACAGCTCTCACTGTTCCGCTACATAAAAAAGGTGATCGCCTAAAGTGTGCGAATTATCGTGGAATCGCACTGTTGAACACTGCATATAAAATACTAGCTAATGTCGTACTCGCTCGGCTCATCCCGTTCGCCGAATCTATCATCGGCGACTATCAGTGTGGTTTTCATCCCAACCGTTCAACCACAGATCAATGTTTTACCTTAAGGATGATTCTGGAAAAATGTTGGTAGTACAACATCAGCATTCACCAGCTCTACGTTGATTTCAAGCAAGCATATGATAGCATCATTCGCGACAACCTCTGGTCTGCACTCATATGCCTTGGTATTCCAGCGAAACTTGTTTCTCTGTGCAAACTCACAACATCGGGATCAAACTGTAGAATAGTAATCGAAGGGTCAGTTTCTGACTCTTTTGATATAACATCAGATGTTCGGCAAGGTGATGCACTCGCGCCCGTACTATTTAATTTGGCGCTTGAGTTCGCGATAAGAAAAAGCCGAATTGAGACACAAAACTGCATATTTAACAAATCTAGTCAAATTCTTGGCTTCTCGGACGTAGAACAAGCGATATTAAGGATAGTCTCTCTCAGCTTGAAAGAAATGCTAAACGACTTGGATTATGCATTAACACCGGCAAGACTAAACTTTTAACAACATCCAGGAATATACCTCCCGGCAATCTGAATACTGGCGACTATGAAGTGGAACTCGTCTAAAACTTCAAAAACCTCGGGTCTGTAATAACATCGTCAAATGACATGCAGGCAGATATTAAAGCCCGTGTGTCAGCCGCATATAGAGTTTTCTACGCATACTCAAAACTTTTGCGATCAAAACATCTTTCGCAGTCGTGCAAACTCTCACTTTACAAAGCATTAATCCGACCTGTGCTTACCTTTGGAAGTGAAAGCTGGACACTGACTTCCTCCGATTGTAGAATTCTATCAACATTCGAGAGGAAAGTCATACGAACAATTTATGGTCCATGTAAAGTTGCTGAAAATCAGTATAGAAACCGAATGAATCATGAAATCAAACAGCTTCTTGGAGGCTGCGATGTAATCGGATTCATTAAATCTAACCGGATTAGATGGTTTGGTCATGTAGAAAGGGCACCATCAGATAGAATGATAAAAAAAGCGTCCCAACAACAACCAGCTGGTGTTCGTCGAAGAGGAAGACCTAGACAACGCTGGCGTGATGACATCATCCAAGACCTTCGTGATATAGGATGTCGAAACTGGGGTCAACTGGTCATGGAACGAGAGGATTGGATTGGAAGCTTATTGCACAGACGGCAAAATCCCTCCATGGGATGTAAACGCCAGAGAGAGAGAGAGAGTTTTTGTATGTATTTAAATAACTTAAAATAAAATAAAGCTCATTATATACATTCAATGTATTTTTAATTTGATTATTCTATTAATTATAATTTCTAAATCCTACAAAACAAGTATAACAGTTACAACTATTACATTTTTTCAGCCAAAAGACAAAAATATTAAAGAAAAATACTTATACTTAGAATTTAGATAGCCCTTATGTATACTAATTCATATATAATACTAGCGACTTTGTTTGTATAAATAATAATAAATCACAATTCACATCACAAGAAAAAACGATCCTAGTTAGTAATAATATGTAACTATCAAAATCCTTTAATTGAATTCGAATACAGTGTAGTGCCAAAGTTAACACTACTATAAAACAATGTGTAGTGCTGATATTTGTTTTAAGTTTTTATTTCACTACTTATTTTATACTTTATTTTATATTTTATACTTTAGTGCTTTCGAAGGCTGGTGACACTTTCACGTGTGGAAAATGCAGTGCTTTTAATTAACTAATATGATTATTGATGTGTCTGTTGATTGACTGCACTCAATCTCTAACCGGAACGTTCTTATTTCCCAAAGAAATGAAGGAAACTCTTTGTGATAAGTTTAGGTTAGCTTACACAAGTTTCAGTAGAACTCCAAATTACAGCACTTTTGTTTGACAAAAACAATAACTCAATATTTTAGTTTATATTTATATATTTACAACTCCAAATAACATCACTTTTATTTGCCAAAAACTATAACACAATGTTTTGGTTTATTTTTATATTTTACTTAACTTATAGTTTGTAAACTAAACTCTGTTTATAATATTTAAAATTTGACCTAACGATTGATTTGTCAAATAAAGATTGACTAAAGAACACTGACTTCACTATTGGTCCGCTTAATTACTATTTTAATGAATCACTTGAATCACGATTTCACTTGGTTGATTTGTAACAATTGACTGTTTAATTGATTTTTCTTAAATTTGCTGGTTTGTTTTATATTTGTAAAATTGACTCTCAAAAATGACTGACTTGATTCGATTTAGTAAAACTGTTTTTTTTTTGACTACCACGATTTTGATTTAATATATTACTTTTATAATTTAAAAACGATTACCTTTGGAAATTGATTTTTAAATTGTTATTTATTATTAGTTGGTATTGCAACGAAAACGACCCACTGACCATATTTTAGTTTTTTTATTATTTAAAAATTATGTAATGTAATTTCGCGAATTAAGCGCTTATTTTAATTTTAATAAAGATTTAGGTTTTTAACGCGGAAATATTGTTTTAATAAAATTGGAATAAATTTACGGTTGTGAAATTTCGATATATAATTGAGAACGATTGAAAATGGAAAACTAGAGTTTAGGTCAGTGTTGCGTTTTTGTTGGACTATTTATTTTGAATTTATATTTGGATATTGAGGAATGTTATTAATTAATTTGGAATATTCAGATATACTAGAAATTTATAAGAATGTTAGCGAGATGTTAGTTTGGGAGTTTAGGTGTTTGGATATTTGTTTGCAGGTACTACATTCCTCCCTCCCACGGAAAAAATTTTGTGTTTATCGTTAAAGGAATTAAAAGGAAAGCTAGGTAGAATAGTTGAAGATAAACACAAAATTTTACCAAGGTATGTATAGAAAAAGACTTGCTATTACAAAAAGGATTAGAATAGTGATTTGATAAGAGAGATGGTACAAATATACCTGTCATTATTATTTAAAAAACAAACGAAAAAGAAAACAAGCATGTTTACTAGAATTCCGCTGAGAGATTGTAATAGTTTTAATAATAAAACAAACGATTTGGATCAAGAATTCTGGATTTGTTTGTAAATCAAGTTAAATTTGGATACTTCAATAATTTTATAAAGGTAAAAATTTAAAATATGACGCTTAGAACTTTTAGCTGCGTTTAATTGCTATGCTTTTTATTTTTGTTGTGGTAAAAAGATGATACAGAGTAATGGGTAGGAGTAATGTTAATGATAATTGATGAGTTACAGATATTCGAATCGTTTAGAAGGTTGTATAAGAAAATTCGAAATTCGTACATGGGTCAATTAGAAAGGCTAATATAAAATGTTTATAATTAATGTAAGCAGTAAATGTAAGTAGTAAAGTTATTCTGTGAATATAATCTCAACTTAATAGAAACTGTTTTGTGCTTAGCTACACGTGATGACAGACTGTCAACTTTATTCATCTATATAGTTACATACAATAATGGTGTTACCATATTAACATATTTTATGTTATAGCAGTTACCATAACATGCTCTCTTTTTTTTAAATAATAAACTTAATTCAAACTCTTTAAGAACGAATTTCTAAACTAAAATTAAAGTAAACATATTCATATTAAATTTAGCATGTTATGATTTATCATCATAATTTTGTTCAAAATCTTTTAAATATTCAGGTGGCTTCTTGTACCGTTGAGAACGTCTTATGATTGGGGTTGTATCATTTGTATCATTCAAATTGACTGGTAGCTGTTGTTGTTGACCTTGATGTTGTGACTGCTTATTATGACTGCTTATTATATCATTGTATGTTACTGACGTATTTGCTTCATCTAATTCATGACCGTGATCATCATTATCTTTCTCAGTGCTGACCTCTTGAGTTCTCTCATTACTATTTCCATCTTGACTATTTGTCTTGTCTTGAATAGCTTCTGTTGGTATGTTGAGGTTTCTTGATATATGAGTGTGTATATCTCGTCGATCTTCTTGAATATCCATACTATGGGTATGTGGCGGATATGATTGAATGTAAGTATTTAATGATGGTAGCTTAATAGTTTTTGCTGTATCATTCGACGTAGATTGTTGTTCATTTTCTCCGTTTGGTAAGTAGTTGAATTCACTTAGTTGTTGTCGATTACGAATGTATCTCTTACCGTTGATATCAATTTCATACGCACGACTCGATAGTTGATGTTTGACCATTGCAAATGTTTTATGTTTGTCATCAGGACGTAATTTCACCATTACACCCGTACCGATTTCTAGTTCTTTTAATGGTTTTGATGACTTATCATAATATTTCTTTGATTTTTGTCTTCGTAGTTTAATTTTCTTGCTAACATCTTTAACAATTTTTGGTTTTAGATTTCTTTTAAGTCTTGGTAGCTCTGATCTGATGTTTCTTGACATTAAACGTTGCGCTGGTGAGTATCCAATTTCATTTGGAGTATTTCGATGTTCTAGTAATGCTTTCCAAAAACACTGTTTCGACGATTCACATTTTTTTATAATTTTTTTTATTATTTTTACAGCGGATTCTGCTTTTCCATTTCCACGAGGATAATATGGAGAAGAGTTAACATATACGAAATTCCATTCATAACTGAATTCTATAAATTTTTTATTTTTGAAGTTGTGAGCACCGTCAGAGATTATTTTTTCTGGAATTCCGAATCTTGAAAAGCATATTTTGCAGGTTTGTATCACATCATCTGCAGTTGTCCCTCTCATGAATATTGTTTCGATATAATCTGAATAATGATCTACAATTACCATGACATTTCGTTTTTTATTTTTATATTCAGCTTCACAGAAATCCATGGAAACAATTTGAAACGGATATGTTGGTATTTCATGTGTTTGCATCGGCAATTTTTGTTGATCATCGGAATGTATAGCGCAAATATAGCATGATTTTATTTTTGTTTTAATGTCTTTTGTAATGTTAGGCCAGAATATAGTTTGTCTGCATCTTTGTAGACATGCTTGGATTCCTTCATGTCCATAATGCAGTTTATTAAGATATTTTTCTCTTAACTTACCAGGTATTACGAATCTGTCGTCTTTGAATATGATTCCATTTTGAATTTTTAGTTGATCTTTTACAGATGCATATATTTTTATTTCTTCGTTTATTAATTTCTTTTTCCAATTTGTTTTTATTTCATGTACTAGTTGTTGTAAAATATCATCATTTTGAGTTTCTTGACGAATCTCATCAATTTGTTGATTGTCAATCTCTTCAGTATTATATGGTTTGATATGTTCAACGATTTTTAGAATTTTGACTACTTCATCATTTTCTAAGATTGCTTCATTTTCTTTCACAGGAAGTCTTGATAGTAAATCCGGTATTAGTAAATGTTTACCAGGAATGTATCTGATCTGTAAGTCATATTTTTGTAGGCATAATCTTAATCTTTGAATTCGTTTTGTGCATTTATGAATAGGTTTGTTGAAAATGTTTTTTAGTGATATGTGATCAGTTTCTATTATCACTTTACTCCTTCCACTAATGTATTGATTGAAACGTAGACAAGCAAAGGTAATTGCTAATAGTTCAATTTCACATTGCGAGTAATTTTGCTCCGTTTTCGTTAGTGACTTACTTGCAAATATAACTGGATGTTGGTTTTGCAAAAGAACAGCTCCTAGTCCTTTTCTAGAACCATCAGTTTGCATTACTACATCTTCTTCCAGACTATAATATTTTAATATCGGAACTTGCACTATTAATGATTTCATGTTTTCGAATTCATCATCTTCTTGTTTATTCCAATAGTATTTTCCAGATTTGATCATATTGCGTAAATATATTGAGGTTTTTGATAAGTTTGGAATGAATTTAGTTAGGTAGGTTATCATTCCTAAGAATTTTTGAGTTTCAGCAATATCAGTAGGTTTGCTCATATTTTTAATTGTAGATATCTTCGATTGATCAGGTTTGATTCCATCTGTTGTCAATAAGTGACCATAAAACTTTACTTCAGGAACAGCTAGTTTCATTTTTTCACGATTGATTTTCACATTTGCTTCTCTTAGTATTAGAAATAATTGTTTTAGATTTTGATTGTGATCTTTTAATGCTTCTTCTATAGTATCACCTTTTCCTATTACAAGTATATCATCAGCAATCAATTCGACTCCAGTAAGTCCTTTAACAATTTCAAATAATTTTTGTTGAAATATTTCAGCAGATGCATTAATTCCAAATGGTAGTACTTTAAATCTATAACGACCAAAAGGTGTCCAGAAAGTTGTCAGATCCATACTGTCTTTGGATAAAGGTATTTGCCAGTAACCGTTTTTGGTATCTATCAGACTGAATATTTTCGCATTCGTTAGTTCAGGTAGCATTTCATCTATAGTTGGCATTTGATATTTCGGACGTTTGATAGCTTGATTTGGATATTGAGGATCTAAACAAATTCTTATTTTGTCCTTTTTCTTCACAATTACGATGTTGGATATCCAATCAGTATGATGTTCAACTTTTTCTATTATATTTATTTCTTCCAGTCTATTCAGTTCTTTTTGTAGAATTTTCCTTACAGCTAATGGTATTCTACGAGGAGATTCTTGGATTGGTAATATGTTTTTATCCACATTAAATTTTACTTCGGATGACACTCTGCCATCGCCTTCAAATAAATCATTAAATTCGTTAATAATACGTTCAGCTTCTAATTTTAGATTTTCACTTTTTGTGACATTTAGTTTCATCACATTATCCAGGTTAAAAGTATTGTTATGATTTTCTACACTGTTTATCATATTTACTTCAGAATTAGTTTTATTTACAGATATCAAATTTAGTTTTTGGCATGCATTTGCAGATAATATAGGTTCTACATTGCCATCAACAATTTGAAATAATACATTATACACTTTGTTATTTGCAAGACATTTTATGATAGTTTCAGCAATGGCGGTTATAGTTTCGCCGTAAAATGGTTTTAATTTGACTACACTTTTTCTATATTTGGGACGTTTTGTAATGTTTAATAAATTATCTTCACCTATCACACAGCATGAAGCTCCAGTATCCCAGCAAGCCATTACATTTTTAAATGTTTTATCTTCATGTTTCATTTGTATGTTACCTCTCAAAATTTGTTTGTTTGTATTACAGCTGCTTATAGTCTCGAATTTATAAACATTATTATCGCTGTCTGTCTCACTATCTGTGTTTGCTATATCTTCTAATTTTTTTATGTGTTTCTTCTTTGGTTTCTTATACTTTTTCTCTTCATTCTTAATATTCCTTAAGTTAGTACAACAGGATGCAAAATGGTTTTCTTGTTTACAGTTAATACATGTTTTGCCAAATGCTGGACAGTATATTTTTCCAAACATGTGTTTTTTTCCACAAAATTTGCATGTTAGCAGATTTACATTAGATTTATTATTTTCACGTCGAGAATTTTCGATTTTGTTAACATTTTCTTCAGCAATTTCATTTTGATTAATTGATATCATATTCTTTCTCATCATTTCAAGATTTCTTGTGTGCATCTCATTTATCTTGGCTATATCAGTAGCAGATGTTAAGGTTAGGTTTTCATCCACATGTTGCATTAGTTGATTTCTAGTTTTCTCATCACGTAATCCAAAAATAAATTGATTACATAACATTTTATTTTCCATGTTGGCAAAATTACAGCCTTTTACCATAGATAGTAATCGATTTACAAATGTTTCGATACTTTCAGTTTCATTTTGGTTTATGTGTTGAAATGTGTAGCAACTGTATCTGGATGTTATTTTTGGTAATAAATGTTTTTCAAACGTTTCCAGTAGTTTGATTGGATTTTCTTTTTCAGTATTTGTAAACTTTTCAGTCATTAAGTTGTACAAATATAATCCATCTCCATCAAGACAATTTTCCAGGTATGCAAATTGTACTTGCGTTGTTTGAGTTGACATATTTTTTACCAAGCAATAATTTCTCCAATGTTGCATGAAAATTTTTAGATTTTCCAGATTCTTCACATCACCATTTTTTTCATTTAGGTTGATTCTCACCCATTTTTATTTATTTTCAGAATAAATCGAATTTTCAGAATGAATTTTATTTTCAGAATAAATTTTATTTTTATTTCACATCTGACACCATGTCTTGTGCTTAGCTACACGTGATGACAGACTGTCAACTTTATTCATCTATATAGTTACATACAATAATGGTGTTACCATATTAACATATTTTATGTTATAGCAGTTACCATAACAGAAACAGAAATGCTAATCTTGATTTTTGTTTTAGTTTAAAAATTACTGTTTGTTAAGTCGCGAACTGATGATATTGTCATTATGATAAAATTGCTAAATCTAGTATGATAAATCTTATATTAAACGTTCAAATAGATATTGCGTTAGCTAGTATTGATTAAAAATAGTATTAATACGTAGATTATGAATTACTTAAAAATAATATAGTTTCCGGAGTTATCGATTTTATATTTATCGTATTTATAGTAATAGAACTATTCTGGTTTAGTAAATCCCGATTTACTGTTTTCTTTGTAATTGTGAAAATTAATTAATACGTGGTAAGCCGTAATTAAATATTGATTAAATAAGAAATTGATATTTGAAATACAAAGACTTAAAAATATATACCTTAATATTAAATATTTCTCTAAGTCTAAAAATATGAACATATGACCATTGATTCTTATCTTATTGATTTTTCTTTTGTTTGTTTAAATGATCATTATAGTAAAGAAAAAAAATTTAGTAAAAATTCAAAATCTTTTATAAAAAAATTGCATACGGTTCTTATTAAAAAAAATGATTGCCGACTTATACTGTATAATTATATAAATTTTAAAAATGAAATTGGAGATTGTTCATTTTTTAAACGACCTTTATTAATTGGAGATGCCATATTTATATTATGAATGATAAAATTTGATGAACTTGAAAATGTAAATTGCAAATATGTTAATTGTTTTTATTTATTTTAAAAATGTTTTTTTTTTTTCTTTTTATTTATGTCGAATTCTTTTTGCCAAAAAATTGCTCTAAACACGCCCATTTTTGATCTAGATCAAGTTTTTTTGACATAACGTATTCTATTTGACAAAAAATAGTACATTATATACCGAGGTGATAAAATAAATTTTCTACATTGAGGTGGATATTAATTCGCGAGAAACGAAGTTTCGAGCGAATTAAGCACCGAAATGGAGAAAATTTTCTTCACCGAGGTTTATATACTATTTTTTTTACTACTTGATATAAAAAATGCACTAAAACTCTTAATTATTCACAAAATAAAATGTCAATTAATAAGCAAATGGTGAATAAATAAAAATTTTGATTTGGTGAAACATTGTGTATCATATCTTTGGATTGCGTATTGGATATTTATTATTCAGGGCTGCTTAGTTAGAAATTTATTTTCAATGAATTTTCTTAAAACTATATAAAAATCACATAATGCTTTGCATTAAAAAATATAGCTTTTATTTATTTTTGACATGAATTGAATTGAATTGAAAATCTATTCAATATTGTTGAACCAAATTTAGAATTTTTTTAGTCTACAACTCACAACTAAACTAAATTTCAACAGATTTCTGTTTAACACGAATTAAAATTTCAAATAAACTAAACTATAGTTACAAAGAAGTTTTTGCATTCATTCATCATTTATTATTATTAAAATAAAATCAAAACGCTTATTATTTTTTAATATATTATTATTATTTTAGGAAGAAACTAAAAAAATTGAATTGATGAACTCAGTTAACAAACGAACAAAAATTATATTTTCATTATTTACTAAGGTGCTAAAATACTTATTATTAGGTGTGGGGAATAATTATTAGTAACCTTAGCTGAGAAAAATAATTTTTGTCTTGGGTTTTTGAGTAAATAATTGAAATTTCTCATGCAAGTAGTAAAAAAAAGTGATTTTTGTTTGCCCTAAAAACTTTTGTTTGAATCTAGATTTTTAGCTAGAGCAAGCATATAATACAATAAAGAATACAAATACATTTAAAAAAATCTGTCAAAATTAGTAAACAAACAAAACGCCATTTACTTATTATTTTTTTAATAGTGAAATAGTTACTTTTTAAATAAAATATTGTTCAAATCGTGTTTTAAATAAAAAATTAATAATAAACTAATTAATTAAATACAATTAATTAAAAAAATATTTAATGACAGTTCACATATACAACTACAAAACTGGATCATATTTTTGCATGTTCTTTTTATGAAAAAAAAAATCACTTTTTCACTCTGGACAAAAAGAATTCGACATTAGATTAAATGCATTTTGTTTTTGTTTCCTATGTTTTGATGTGGGTCAAATTCTTTTTGTTTTGACATAGGATTATTTGTTTATTATTATTGTAAAACTATTTTCAATGACAGAAATTTGTAAAAAAAAGTTTTTAAAGAAATGGTTTTCTTTTCGCAATATGTATTTCTGAATAATAAATTCAGCTATTCTTGTTTTATTATAAGAATAAAATGAGTTCAACAATTTTGTTTATTTGAAATGAATTTCGCTAATTAAATTTGATAATTACATATGTTATGAAATATGAAGACTTAGTAATAGTAAATAAAAATCGTAGTAAAGTATTTATTTTTGTTTCTGTTAGAAATTACGTTATGTTTTGATTAGCTTGTGTATCTTAAAATTATTGTCTTAGTATAATATGTATTTTATGGTAATGATTATTTAAGATTAATGATTTTAGAATTATTAATTTTATTGATTGTATTGATTATTGATTGGAATCAGTATTGGTAATAAGATTATTGTTTTTCGATCATTATGTTTCTTGTATATTATATAAATTGTAAGTATAAATTGTTTAGAATTGACTAATGCTTAAGGCTAGTATTAGGTTTAGGATAAGTTGGTACGATTGGCTTATGGTTTAAGTTAATATTGGGCTTAGGATAGGTTTGTTGATTGGGTTATGGTTTAAGTTAGTATTAGGTTTGTTTGATTAACTTGTGGTTTAGATTAGTAATATGTTTAGGATAAGATGATTTGGTTTACCTATGCTTTAGGTTGGTTTAAGCGTTGGTTTAATTTGATATTTTTTAGAAAGCTGTTGTTTTTAAAAATGTGGAAATTTTATCGTTAGAAAATAATTTTGAACGAAAGTTATTTCCAATTTGATTTATGTGTTTGATTAATAAATATGTATTGTCCTGAACAACGGTTATGTAAATTTTTGCAATGAAGTTGAAAACTTCTCCTTTGTCGAATATGATTTTACGAGATGCTGGTAGTAAATTATTGTAAAAACAGACAGGAAATTTTTGGAACAGATTTTCAAGCCAATTAACTAAATTAGACGAATACGAATGAAATTGTATTATATTGGTTATAATCGGAAGTGTAAGTTGTAAAGCAATAGTTTTCTTGACATGAATACACGAAAGGCTAAGATATAGTAGAATTGATTTCAGTTTGAAAAGTTGTAATGAACAGTGTATCCGATTTTCAATAGGTCTGGATGGAGTGGTACGAAAACATTTCTGGTTTTGATAAATTTTATGGTCACGGTTGTTTACAGTTATTTTGTTAGTAGGGTCATTGTCGTTTGTCATAACAGATTGGTTCGTCGTTTTAATATTTTTGGGGTCAGAGTGATAGGGACTGCTTGGTTGGAGCTTAATCGTATGTTGATCGGTTTTGTTTTTTCGAAATTTCATATTTGTGATAATCGTTTTGATATACTTCGGCGGCTGTGTAATTTGATATTTGGTTTTTTGTTTGACGATTGCTTTTCCACTACCATAGTTGAGGGCAAATATTGAATTTTCTTAGCACTGATTGGGTTTGCTGGTTTCTGGACTTTGTTTTTGTGACAAATAGAATTATTATGGAATTTCGATGTGGTCGTTGAAGACAAATATTGGTTTTTCTTAGAACTGATTATTGGTTTCTGGAATCTACTTTCATTACGATTAGAATTAGTTTGACATTTCAAAGTGGTAGTTAGTAGCTTATGGTGCGTATAATTTTTTGTGTTTTTTAATTTTACTGGTATTGATGAAATTTGCGTTGTGTTTGAAATTTTTATAGGAACATGCACCAAGTCTCGGGAGATGTTTTGTTTTAGAATTTCGGAATTCAGAATTGGTGTTGAAGTAATTTCTGATATAACTCGAGATTCGTTTGGATCATTGTCGGGCGTCTTTGATCTAGTTTTGTCAGTCGGAGATTTTTCGATACCTGGAGTTGGGCCAGTCGGAGTTTTCTGGATACTTTGGATGACTGATTTGGATAATTGAACGTTTTTTGTAAGATTGTTTACAAGATGAGTTGGATTGAGTTCTGTAATTTGAATTGGGCCAGTTGGAGTTTTCTGGAATTTTTGGATACCTGATTTGAATAATTGAGCATTTTCTGTAAGATTGCTTACAAAAGGGGTTGAATTGGGCTTTACTTCATATGGGTCGTTTGGTATTTTAGTAAATTTGTTATCATCTAATGTTTCGACTTTTTCTTTTAAATTTGAATTTTGCGAACACGGAGAATTATCAGCAGATCCTTGTGAAAAAGTTGAAGGTAGATTTAACGCTATATTTTCTGGTGCTGATGATGTAGGATTTACTTCAGAATTGTTTGTTAACCTTGATTTTGTATTTTGTAAAAAGTTTGAAGTCGGTATCGGTGCTTCAGAGTTTATATTGAAGTTTAATTTTGATATAAGATTTGTATTTGAATCAGGTCGTTCTGCTTGAAAGTTTGTATTATTGTTGTTTTCTGTTTGGTTACAAGGTATTTGGGAAACTGGATGTGACGGGTATGAGTAATACAAATTTTCATGATATTTTGATATTGAAATAAATGTTGGATATTGCGTAGAATTAGAAAGGTTTGGTTTGGGAATATTGGATGTAGTCTGAACATCAGGAAACGATGGAAAAGATGACATATCAGATGATGGATGCAGTGGAGTAATTTGATCTACGTTTTGATTGTGTGGTTTTATATTGTTATTCAGTAATGTCGGTTGAGAAGGTTTGTCAGTGTTTGTTATACTTTGTGAAGTAGTGCATACTGTGGTTGCAAATGTGCAATTAAATTGAGAAGATCTAGGCTGATTAGAATCAATATTTGAATTATCGTTTGCAAAAGGTTTTGAACTGGGTTTCACTTCGTTTGAGTCGTTTAGAATTTTAACTTTTTCGTCATTATTTACTGTTTCGTGTTTTTGTTTTAGATTTAAATTCTGTAGCGGTAAACTTTCTATTTTATCTAAATTTTCGGTTAGTTTAGAATTTGAGCTAATACAAACTTTGTTTAATTTGTTAATTTCGTTGTGTAAATTCTGGATTTGGGTCTCTGATTGTAATAGTTTGGTATTTAACTGGCTAGTAGCATAGGAGTAGTCTTTGAGTTTCGTTTCATATTCGTTCGTAAGGTTTTGCTGAAGAGAGTATAAATTTGCTTGTATTTGTAATAACTGACCGATTTCAGATTTATGTGACTGATTTTCTTGTAGTAGATTGTTTGTCATTATTTTATGGGATGATTCTTGTTCTTTTATTTGCGTTTCTAAAAGGCCAATTTTGTGATTGAGGTTTATATTTTCCATTGTCAACTTTTCGTTTCTGTTATTTTCTGTTTGTAAGAGATTTTCGTGCACTATGATTCGCTCTTTTAAATGCGCATTTTCATTAGTGAATTGGTCCTTCACTCTCTGTTCATCAAGTTGATGTGATATTATGTAATCGCAAGCAATTTTATATTGTTCAATTGTTTTCTCTTGTTCCAGTACTTGGTTGGTAAGAAGTTCGTTGGTCTTTATGCTTTTTTCTATTATCTCGTCTAGTCTAAGAATTTCTGAACGAAGTGTATGAGCTACCCTTTCATTATCTATTGCTGTATGTGAG
This sequence comes from Diogma glabrata, assembly GCA_963693315.1. Taxonomy (NCBI): domain Eukaryota; kingdom Metazoa; phylum Arthropoda; class Insecta; order Diptera; family Cylindrotomidae; genus Diogma; species Diogma glabrata. Next base: position 135,745,641 of record OY856188.1, on the reverse strand, counting down.
AATTTTCTACGACTATTTTGGGAACGGGAAACATTTTTATTTCTTCCAGAGAAACACTCAGTACTGTACCGACTGTCGTACTCTTGTTGGTAATGACCTGCCATATTTGATTATTTTTTGATAGGATTGTAGGATTGTATTCGGGAAGAGAGAAAAAAAATGCTAAACAACTTTCGAAATTCTGATAAAATTTTCCAAATTAAGTGATATTTAGATAAGAAAAACTACTGATTTAATTTAATATTATACTATTGAACTGCCTGATCTAACTTACTACTAAAGTTTTGTTTTAATCTAACTTTAAGTATATTGTAAAAACTTAAGCTTACTCTTATATGGTGTGGTGAACGTTGATCCTGATGATCTGGTAATTGATGTAGTGGATGTTGATGTTGGTGTTGTCACACTGATGGTTCTTGATCTTTTATACCTTTCAGCTGCAGGGGGCTGGCTCATTTATTCTTCACTCCTTTAAATTCCTTACTTCCTTTTGTCGGTAAGGATAACCGGCTGCGCCAAATGTAGTGCCAAAGTTAACACTACTATAAAACAATGTGTAGTGCTGATATTTGTTTTAAGTTTTTATTTCACTACTTATTTTATACTTTATTTTATATTTTATACTTTAGTGCTTTCGCAGGCTGGTGACACTTTCACGTGTGGAAAATGCAGTGCTTTTAATTAACTAATATGATTATTGATGTGTCTGTTGATTGACTGCACTCAATCTCTAACCGGAACGTTCTTATTTCCCAAAGAAATGAAGGAAACTCTTTGTGATAAGTTTAGGTTACACTGTTTTAAATATTTACTACAATAATCGTAGGAATCAATTTTGCCTACATTAATCGTAGTAAAAATATATTTACATTTAAAATTACTGTAGGAGAGTAATTTTACTAAAGAAAATAATTTTGACTTACTCGCTGCTAGTAATTTTACTAGTTTACCAGTAAATTTCAATTACACTGTACTAGTAATTTTGCTAATTTTTGTAGTTAAAGTTTTACTCTTACGTATAGCATATTAAAGTTTAGATGGTAAAATTTATTGGATTTCCCCTAATAAAACAAAAGACAACGCACTTCAAATAATAAAACATAAATATTGTTAAAAAGTATTTTTAATGTTCATGTTATTTTTAATGGTCTCAACAATACATGTTCTAATAATTGTTTAAAGATTAATATTTAATATAGGCAATTCTTAGAATAACTACAAATAAATATTTTATAAAGTCAATTTATAATTTTTCAATTAATTAATAATAGTAGTTTTTAAATCACTTCAGTATTAATGTGAGTAAATATACTTAGCAATTGGCACATATTTGGAATAGCATACTTGAGAAAGGTGGTGAAACGTACGTGATCGCATTAGACATCTCAAAAGCATTTGATCGAATTTGGCATGCCAACTTGATCAACAAGCTCGTTGCGTACGGTTTTCATCCCGCAGTCGTGAAGTTGATTCAAAGTTTTCTGTCTGATACATCTCGGTATCTATAGATGGCTTTTCTTCTGAGCCCAAATTAATTAACGCTGGTGTACCCCAAGGCTCAGTTTTATCTCCCACTTTGTTTTTAATTTATATCAACGAACTGTTGCAAATCACCAGTAACCCAATAAATAGTTTTGCAGATGATAGTACACTGCACAAGTCATTGGTCTATCTTCAAAGGGTAAAATGCATGAACGAATAAATCCCGTCCGGAGAGACGCTGCCATAAATGTAAACGAGGACCTAAAAAAAGTCGCCGATTGGGGTGACAAAAATTTGGTCAATTTTAATTCCACCAAAACACAGCTATTGATTGTTTCCAGATCAAAGACCGAGTTTCCCAACGATATTTCAATTAATATGTGTGACGAGCAAATAGACGAATGTGAAAGCATTCGTTTATTGGGAGTCACAATATCCAATGACTTACTCTGGAACGATCATATAATGGCCATGGCAAAGAGCGCGTCAAGAAAACTCGGCCTCCTCAATAGATGTAAAAAATATTTTACCTCGCATCAATTACTCCACATTTATAAGTCCTATATTCGTCCCTGTATGGAGTATTGTTGTCAAGTTTGGGGCGCTGCATCTGTTACTATCCTGGCTCTTTTGGACTCTGTTCAAAAGCGAGCTATACGAATTGTTGGTGATCGAGATTTAACATTAGGTCTTGATTCCCTGCAACATCGTCGCACTGTTGCTGATCTCGTTGTTTTTTATAAATATCGTCACCAGCAGTGCTCGGATGAAATCAGGTCCATAATGCCTCAGACATATGTTTTTCCCCGTTTTACTCGTCAATCGGTTTGTGCGGGCGGTCGAACTGTCGAGATTACTCACTGTCATAGTAATCGAATGCAAAGAGATTTCTTTGTGCGTACATCGTACACATGGAATGCTTTGCCCGAATCAATAGTCTCGAGTGCCTTCAATCCACAAAGATTTAAAAAAAGCGTCCACCTATACCTCAAAACGCATGTTGTTGTGGGACCTACGTCTTAAAAGGTATCTATGTGTATTTGTGACACATTTTGTAATTCCTACTACACAACACTTCTTATTAAAAAAAAAAATAAAAAAATTACAAAAGCATGATGGCCTCTGTATGCCTTGCATATTTTGCATTATAAACATGAAAGATCCGGTTAAAAAATAATTTCTTGAGATACAAACACTCAAAAATGATGGTTTTGTACCTGTTCTGGATATGGATGAGTTTCGCCCTTACCGAAAAGAAACACATAAAATAGTATAAACACGAGCGGTGAACGGCTTTGATCCTAATATGGGCCGCAGTAGTCCTTAACAAAAAGAAAATATAAATTAGTATTGTAAACACAAAAAATGACGGTAATAACGATAGTAAATACAAACTCTTGATCTGCGCTCGCACTTGCCAAATAGTAAAAAAATAAGTCAAATCTTTCAACAGATACGTGTCAATATTTGGGCTATATGTTTGAGATAATTTAGGCTATATGTTTGAGGTAATTTAGATTGCATATACAATTACAGACATTACTCAGCATCTATTTAGTTTCTTTAAATTGTTTTAGTTTCTTTGTACAGAGGTGTTAAAAAGCAGCACATAGCTAATATTCAGTTTGATAGGATGTTATAATATGCTATTATATATAAATATAGCTTGCAATGGTTGTGGACATAAATCATGTTTGTGGAAGATTTTTGGCATTTTGGGCGTAATATTGGATGTGTTTCATTTACCTTTCTATCCTCTTCCTTCTTTCTTTCCTTCCTCTCTCTTAGGTACATGATCATTCTTACAATGCTATTGCCATTGGTTGGATATTTTCCAAACATTTATTGATATTATATTCATTTCTAAAATTAAATAAGCATTAATGAATTAATTTATTCAATTCAAAGCAATAATCTTCACTTACCTTATTGTAGTAGATTGATAACACGACTACAAAATATTATCACAAGAGATATAGAACGGAAAATTGAAAATTTTGAATAAATGACAGTGAAATTTTGCCTACTCGATTTTTTAAAATAATTTTTTGTAATACATTTGTACAAATTTGTAATACATATTACAGTTTATTAAAGTATGCAATGAAAAAAATACTCTTTCTCCATTTAATTTTATTCGCTATTAGTATTTTTAATCTACATCTGTAGTAAATTTCATAGCTAAAAAGTTTAATTTCAGATTTTCTTTTATTTTACTACGATTATCTCAGTTATTTTAATAGTTTTGCATTGAAAACATCGATTACTTCAATTAATGTAGTATGAAATATTTGACAATTGATTTTCCCTACAATTAAATGAGCAAACATTTACTAGATTTTGTAGTATTTTTAATTTATTTTTAAACAGTGTAGCTTATACAAGTTTCAGTAGAACTCCAAATTACAGCACTTTTGTTTGACAAAAACAATAACTCAATATTTTAGTTTATATTTATATATTTACAACTCCAAATAACATCACTTTTATTTGCCAAAAACTATAACACAATGTTTTGGTTTATTTTTATATTTTACTTAACTTATAGTTTGTAAACTAAACTCTGTTTATAATATTTAAAATTTGACCTAACGATTGATTTGTCAAATAAAGATTGACTAAAGAACACTGACTTCACTATTGGTCCGCTTAATTACTATTTTAATGAATCACTTGAATCACGATTTCACTTGGTTGATTTGTAACAATTGACTGTTTAATTGATTTTTCTTAAATTTGCTGGCTTGTTTTATATTTGTAAAATTGACTCTCAAAAATGACTGACTTGATTCGATTTAGTAAAACTGTTTTTTTTTGACTACCACGATTTTGATTTAATATATTACTTTTATAATTTAAAAACGATTACCTTTGGAAATTGATTTTTAAATTGTTATTTATTATTAGTTGGTATTGCAACGAAAACGACCCACTGACCATATTTTAGTTTTTTTATTATTTAAAAATTATGTAATGTAATTTCGCGAATTAAGCGCTTATTTTAATTTTAATAAAGATTTAGGTTTTTAACGCGGAAATATTGTTTTAATAAAATTGGAATAAATGTACGGTTGTGAAATTTCGATATATAATTAAGAACGATTGAAAATGGAAAACTAGAGTTTAGGTCAGTGTTGCGTTTTTGTTGGACTATTTATTTTGAATTTATATTTGGATATTGAGGAATGTTATTAATTAATTTGGAATATTCAGATATACTAGAAATTTATAAGAATGTTAGCGAGATGTTAGTTTGGGAGTTTAGGTGTTTGGATATTTGTTTGCAGGTACTACAACAGTACTATTGTCTGTTCTAATATCACTGCCTGTTACTAAATATTAAAAGTAACAGTTCCTATAATTTTGTTCGCTGAGAATTTTTGAAAATGAAATTCACACTGCTACTTTAGCATTTTTTTCTTTTCAAATAAAAAAGTCCGAGCGGCAAGATGTCCGCTAGAAATAGGTAGATTTCGAGATCAGACAGTTTTGTGTACAAGTAGAATCTGAGGTATCAGATTAGTTTAAACAAAACAAACTAATTACAAACAGATATCAACAAATTTAAAAAAAAAATTAGCTACATATAAGCAAAACTACATCTATCCAATTTTGCAACAAAGAAATATCAAATCTACCACAGAACATATTTGTAACAATTTATGACACTACATATATGAAAAACACACGGCAAAACTACTCTATATCATATGTCGTGCAATTGCTGCAAAATATCAAAGTAGTTTATTTCTAGAAAAAAAATTGATTTCTTCTTTCAAATATTTATATTTTTTTTCAATGACTGTCATAAGGTTTTTGCAAATTATAATGTTCTTGGGGATTGTTGCAAACTTTTTTGTTGAAGCCGACAAGACAAAAACCTCTAACTGCAGAGGTTTATATTTATAAGAAATGGATTAAAATGTTTCCACAGATTCTAATATCAAATTCTTTTCACCCAAATCCATAAAAAAATTGATGAAAATCAAAAAAATTGATGTAAATCAAAAATTTTGTTCTATTCACGTAAAAAAATCAATTTTTTTTCGATTTACATAAAAAAAATGTGCTTTTTTCGTAAATTTTTTTGACATTTCATTTTTTTGGCAGAATACGCTATTATATGAAATTTTTCAAACTTAAAAGTAGACAACTGCCATTTAAATATCACTAATGCCCGGTTTCTTCATACCTCCGAATAACTATCTTCCAGATAAAGATATCCGTCAGATAATTAAAAATTAGTTTTCTTCGCTAAAACCTCTGGTTACATATCAGTACCTCGGAGGTAAACTGCACTATGTTCTATGTAATTTACTAGTAACATAGTGCAGTTTACCTTCGAGGTATAGATATGTAACAGATAACTATTCTGTATAGGGTTGTACTTATCGATATTTTCGACACTAAATATAGCTGTGAATTGAGTTTATTTTCAATAAATGCTTGTCAAATGTGAATTATTTTCAAAGCTTGTCAAATGTGAGAAGTTTAAAACTAATAAAAAAGGAATTAATAAAATAAAAACAAACAATAAAATAACATTTCAAGTGTTATAAACTCTACCTTTTCGAAAAAATTAACTGAAATACTCCAAATTCAGCCTTCAGAAGTTCAAGTGTAAGAGCTTAATTTTTCCTTTGTTGTTGATGTTATAGCATCGGCTTTTAGTGCTACTCGTATGATTTTTTACCAAATTCAGGAACACTGTTTGGATGACTTTAAAAAAAAAAAACTCAGAATTTAGAAAACTAAGAAAAATGCCATTTTAATATTTTTAAGACTACGTAAATTTCCTAGGGTAGAATACGATTATTTTTAAAGGGCTTTGAAGTCCTTAGAAGCTTCTAAGATTTTTTTAGAAACTCTGAAAATGCGACATATTTACAATCGCTACTGAAACCACAATACAACTGAGAAATTTCTTTCAAAAGAAACGCCAGATAAATATTGATATATTTATATATCCTCGTGAATCTTCTATCAACTTTGCAATTTTGTTTTTATGCACCATACTTAGTTAGCTTTATAAATAAAAATTTAAATATATATTTAACAATTATGTCAAACTTTCATTCTTATCTGCTAGATATCTGGAACCTCAAGCTACGAATAACTTTATCTGGTAGATAAACCCTACCCGAAGGTGCAGAAAACCGATTCTGTTAGCTATCTTCTAGATAAAGACAACTTATCTAGAACTGTAGAAATCGGGTATAATACAAACATATTTCACATCAACTTTTGTTTTTTGTTCTTTTACCCGAATTTATAAATTGATTTAGGAAAGTTAAAAGAAAACCACATAAATTTATGAAGCTTTTAAAATAGTATCCAAACGGCCGTTATAATGGATTTAAAGACCCAAATTTTTTTCTAGTATAAGTTTTTCTAGCCTCTAGTTTCTTAACCATGAGTTGTATTTTGCTGATTTACGAACTTGTCCAAGATATTCATAAAACACATATTTTTAAAAAAGTTTTTTGATCTGGCTCCACAAATGCGACCGTGGTGAGAGTGCCGGTTGATTCAAACGCTTTTTGTGTTTTACAAGCTTTTTTGTTGGAGCCGCTCACTCAGAAACGTCCAACTGCAGAGGTTTATTTTTTGGAAGAAATTGATAAAAAAGGTTTCAAAGATTATAAATTTATGAAGTTTTTAAAAACATTAATATCCAAACGGCCGTTATAACAGATTTAAAAAACAGACTTTTTTCTAGTATAAAGCCTCTACTTTCTTAACCATGTGTCGGATTTGGCTGATTTACGAACTTGTCCAAGATATTAATAAAAACACATTTTTAGAAAAGGGCTTTTGATCTGGCTCTACAAATGCAACCGTGAGATTGCCGGTTGTTTCAAAAAAAATTTTTTTTACAAACTTTTTTGTTGGAGCCGCTTACTCAGGAACCTCTATCTGCAGGGGTCTATTTTTAAAATAAATTGATAAAAAAGATTCCAAAAATTTTAAATTTGTAAATTTTTTAAAAATATTATAGTAACCAAACGGCCGTTATGACGGTTTTGGAAAATCAATTTTTTTTAGAAAAAAGCCTCTAGTTTCTTAACCACGTGACGGATTTTGCTGATTCACAAACTTGTGACATGTGCATAGCAGGAAAATTTTGTTTGAATTTGTGGTTATTTTTTAATTTAAATTTCTGCGTTTCTAAAATTTGTTTTTTGATATAAATTAATACTTAATAGTAAAATAAATAATATTTTTAATATAATTTTAATATATTCAATTTCAATTATGAAATAATGTTTTTTAATTTATAATTAAAATTAATTAAAAGAAAAGTGAAAGAAAAAGTATTACCACTTATAAAATTAGACTGCTATAAACTGCAATAAAAACAAAAATAAAAATTAATCTATCCGTGTTCATACAATTGACGAAAAAAAGAATCCTCGGATGAAGATAGAATTTTATTCTCGGATTTTTTAGATAGAATTTTATCCTCGGCCGATTTACAATCGGCCCTTAGGGCCAATTGTTTGAACAAGGATGGATAGAAGAAAATCCGTGGATAAAATTCTATCTTCATCCGAGGATTCTTTTCTTCGTCGATTGTATGAACACGGATAGATTAATTTTTATTTTTGTTTTTATTGCAGTTCATAGCAGTCTAATTTTATAAGTGGCAATACTTTTTCTTTTATTTTTCTATTAAACAGGGTTATTCCTTTACGCGTAATCTAAAATAGATTACATTACGTGTTTAAAAAAACATATGTAATCTATGTAATCTATGTCATCTATGTAAATTTGGTGTAATTTATTTATTTTGATTTAAGAAGAAATTTGTGGAAATATTGTATTATCCCTACTGAATTTTTTTTTCGATTTTTTCGCAAAAGACATGATCAATAATATTGTCAAAAACAGGATCTTGCGATCTAGAAAAAAGTTAATTTAATTGTTAAAAAAGTTTAGAATGCACATATCAATTAAATAGATTACATAATAGTTTACATTATAGATTACACGAAAATATCTCGCGTAATTTACACGTAATCTATGCGTAATCTATACATGTAATCTATTTTGTCTACGGCACAACCCTGAGTAATAGTTCAGGTAAAAACACCCTATTGGTGCGACTTCAGTGTCCGTCCGAATTTCTACATAAACGAATCTCTCACAAACTTAAGTGCTATCAACCTGCAACCTACAGTTATAAAATATATTTGTCTATATGCCTACTGAAAACAAAAAATTGCAAATATTTGTTTTTATCTGTATTTATAGATATTGGTAAGGAGATAGTAAAACAAAACTTTTTTTAAGGAATCGTCGAGTTTGATTTAGAAAATTCGAAAAAGATTGAAATTATTTTTTAAAAAATTCAATATATTATCAACTGTTTAGTTTTTGAGTATTTACCAAAAACGATAGTTTGTTTTCCTGTTCTTCCCCTTAACTTCGAACATTACAAAAGAAAAAATTCAAAATTCAGGGTTATAGGTAATATTGTAAAGATTGAACACAAGCTATAGCGGTCGGCTTATCAATTAAAATGTTATTTGGAGAGAGTTGGGAGTGAAAATTTTGAAAAAAAAAATATTTTTGACCTTGACGAGTCATATGGAAGGTGAACTTTTTTCTTCTACAAAATAATTTTTCTTGTAATTATCGAAAGCATAGTTTTCGACTTATTTTATCCTGTACCGCCCTCTAAACTTCGAACATTATACAAAAGAGCAAAAATTCACGATTATAGGGAATGTTGTTAAGATTGAATGGAAATTATAGCGGTTGGCTTATCATTTGAAATGTTATTTGGAGGGGGTTGGGAGCTAAAATTTTGAAAAAAAATTATTTTTTACCTTGGCGAGGAGGGTGTCATATGAAGGGTGAATTTTTTTTCAAAACAATTTTTCTCGTAATTTGCGAAGACAACGTTTTGGATTTATTTAAAAAATTGTGTTTTTTGATAAATGTGACGAAAGGAATTTCAGACACACTATACTTTCGTGTCAAAGACTTGTTATCTCGCCTTTGTCGCAAGTTCAATTAATTCCAGAAAAAGAAGGCAGTGTTAAGGACTGCCGACAGAAGTGAAAACTTAAATCTGTGAAATAGCTGTGTTTTTTGGTATCTTCCAATTATTGTAGAATTGCAAATTAAAATTTCGGAATGTTTAAATTAAAATCATTAAAATTATTCTGGGTTTCACATCTATCAGCATTCCAAGCAACTATTATATACATTTTTATATTTAAAATAATCAAAACATATCATATAAAAATTTGCGTCTATCAACACCTTAGAAAGCATGTTCTTGTGGGACCTTGTTCTTAAAAGTTTTTTATCTGTTGTTGTGACACACCTTGTAATTTCTACTACCAAACACAATTTATTAAAAAAAAAATAACGTATCATCAAAGAATATTCCATAACTTAGAGTAAGGGATGGTATCGTTGATTGAAAATACTTCATCCGCCAGCAACCCTAAGATATCACTTTGGCTAATGAGATTGCACTGCTATTGCCAGTGGTATACGATATCTCAAAATAACTCATATGCCAATAGCAGGGACTAAAGTACGCGTGGTTGTCACACCCATAGATCAACAATTTTAAATTTTACAAATGTTCCTGCGGAAAGCTAAGTAAATTCATTGGTATTATTGCGAATTGTTGCCGTTTGCAAATCACTATCGGCTAAGTGCCACCATTTTTAATTAGTTTATTTATCATGATTGCCTCCATGATTAATCATACATAAGCTATGCTTCTTTGTATAGAATTTATGCGATTTCCGTCTCGTAATTGTGAGCTTTTAATCGATATAATCAATGTTATCAAGTATCAAGTTACAAGTATTAAGTCTTTACTTAATTTTAGAAGCATGTATTACAATTCTAAACCAACAACATATTTGGTGAAGATGATAAATTTGTAACATCATGATATGCTAAATTGCAATACATATAATTTTGATATACAAATGTAATTGTTTCAGGTTATACTATATCTTTCTTACGTTATTTTTAATTTCATAAAAATTATGTTCAACAAAAAAAACATTGATCAAAGCAAACTACCGTTTAAAACGATAGTTAAATAAAAAGCAAATTAAGTGTACACAACAACAACTTCCCAAATTTTCATGATGATTAATGTATTAATGCATAAAGGACAAACAGACATACATACTTTCAATTTTATATATATTCAATATTTATTTAGCATGATGACTCGAATGCAAATTGTAAGACAGTAGCAATATAACTTTAAAAAACTGCATTATAGATCAATTTTTTAAATTCGTAAAAAGAAATTTTTATTATTTTTATGAATTCATGAATAAAAAAATAGTACATTATGATGCTAGGACGTAAAGCTAAAGATTTTTGAGGAAGCCGAGATTTGCACCCACATTAAGTCCAAAATAGCTTACGTCCGTGCATCGTATACTATTTTTTATTCGCCGCAACTCGCAAGCAAAATATTTAAAAAAAAATATTTATTCTAAATTAAAATTATAAATTTGCAAAAATTTTGAAATAAAAATATGTGGAACAAGTTACCTTTGACAAAATATTTGTTATTTTTTCCAAATTATTGTATAACTATGACAACAAATGATAACAACTATTTTAATTGGATTATGAAATTTTGAATTTAAGGGTTGCTTTGATAAAAATTTCTATTTTTTATAGAATTTAAACAAATAAAAATGTTTTTTACTTTTTTGGGCGTGGCTATGACAAGAAAATATATGGTTAAAAAGTGACACTTTAAGGCCGCAAATCACAGTAACAAAGTAACACTTTAAAACATAGGCGAATAAAAAATTAATTTTAATGGTATTTAATAAAAATTAAAAAAAAAAACAATAAAAAAATGTACCACACCAGGAATTGAACTCACGACCTATAAGAACCTCAGTCGACCGCGATTTCTACATCGCAATTTGAAACATTAAGAAATGATAGTTGTATTTCATATTTAATAATATTTTGTTCTCTTAAAAGTGAGTTCGCGAATATATAAATTTTACTCCATACAAAATTGCATAACGCGGCTAAAGAAGTTTTTTTCAAAATCCTATTAATTCAAGAAAATCCATAATAATTCCAGAAAATCTTAAAAAAACGTTCCAGAAAATCTCGTAGAATATTGTATACACGGAACCATCGGCGAGCGAGCTATATTCGCACTTGTCCAACTTTTCCATAAGGTATGACGGCATAAAATTGTGCTAACAGTTTTCGTTATACCATACATAAGAAATCAAAACATTTTTCTATTAGTGTATTCTTTTCGGCTGTACCGAACAAGTTCCAACACCGAATTATCGAATTTTGTATTCTTTTGGAATGAATTTCAATAAAAAAAAATAATTCGGTGTTGGAACTGTACTGAAATTTGTTCGGTACAGCCGAAAAGAATACACTATATGCGATTTATTTTATTATCCTTGTTTATTTATTTATCCCCCGGTGTAATAAAAATTGATGGAAATAAATTCCGTTAGTTGCAATGTTTACCAATATTGATCAAACAAAGTTAATTTCACTTGTTATTCATAAGGAAGCATTTTCACTTTTAAATTAAATAAAACTAAACATTTTTTATAAATCTTAAAAAATGGGTTGTCGTCCTTGTCGCAAAAAGAAACATGAGCCAAAACCTGGTGAGATATTAGATCAAGTAATATCTCAATCATCAGCAAGCGCAAGTCGTTGCTTATTATATAAATTAGCTAATTACAAGAGAGGTGGAGATTTAATAGATGCCTTACAAGTAGGTGGACAAGCATCTGTTGAGAAATTAATTCTTGATCAGTTTGGGATATTTATGTACAACAATGGAAAAGGACAAATAATAAATCGTGCGGAATATTTACGATGGAAATATATTGATAATCAAGAAGTAACAATTCCGATTGAAGCATCACTATCACCACATGATCCACTAGGAAAATGGGTTGATCATAAAGCGTGCTGGCAAATGCAATATCGTGGTTCGCTTGGGGAAAGTTTGTTACATGTTTTAATTATATGCGATACAAAAATTCATACAAAACTAGCAAGAATACTATTACGAGTATTCCCAGTATTGGCCTTAGATGTAATGGAAGGAGAAGAATACTTAGGAGCAAGTGCTTTACATTTAGCGATTGCTTATAGTAATAACGAATTGGTTCAAGATTTAATTGAAGCTGGCGCTAATGTTAATCAACGCGCCATAGGTAGTTTTTTTCTTCCGCGTGATCAACAAGGAAGTAAGAAAGCAAAAACAACCGATTACGAAGGATTGGCTTACTTAGGTGAATATCCATTGGCATGGGCAGCTTGTTGTGCTAACGAATCAGTTTACAATTTGCTCCTCGATCATAATGCTGATCCTGATGCCCAAGATACATTTGGAAATATGATTTTGCATATGGTTGTCGTGTGCGATAAATTGGATATGTTTGGATACGCCCTTCGGCATCCCAAAACACCCGCTCGGAATGGTATTGTTAATATGTCTGGTTTAACTCCACTTACATTGGCATGTAAATTAGGTCGTGCCGAAGTATTTCGTGAAATGTTGGAACTATCAGCAAGAGAGTTTTGGCGTTACAGTAATATAACATGCTCCGGTTATCCGTTAAATGCATTGGATACGCTTTTACCAGATGGACGTACAAGTATTATTTTTAGATAAATTTTCGAACCTTTATGTTTTAAATTTTATTCAAACAATATAGATTGGAACTCAGCTTTATTTATAATATTAAACGGAACAAAAGAAGAACACTTAGATATGTTGGATGGAGGAATAATTCAAAGATTACTGGAAGAAAAATGGAAAACATTTGCTAGAGTTTGTTGTAAATACTGGAGTATAAATGACTAATTTTTCTGATTAACATATTTTTAGCGAGTGTTTTTGAAGCGGCTGTTAATTTTGTTCACGCATTTGTTTTTTCTGTCATCATCCGTGTACCTAAGACCAGCAACAGAAAATGCAGCAAAACAGTCAAATTTAGAAGAAAACGAATTAAATGAAAAAAACAATCATGAAAGTGAAAATGATTTAGACGCCCGCACTGTTATCCGGTATGGAAGCGAAATTTGTACAATCTTAGGAGTTTTAAGTTATATTTTTATACAACAAGGCGATGAAGTTAAAAATCAAGGATTGCCAGCTTTCTTGACACAACTCAAAAATACTCCAGCGAAGGCAATTTTTCTTGTTTCGAATTTTCTTTTATTGGCTTGTATTCCATGCCGAATCATGTCTGATACCGATACGGAAGAAGCCATATTATTATTTGCTTTACCTGGAAATTGGTTTCTTTTGATGTTTTTTGCTGGAGCAGTACGATTAACAGGACCTTTTGTTACAATGATATATTCGATGCTTACGGGAGATATGTTTACGTTTGGAATTATTTATTCGATTGTGTTAGTTGGATTTTCACAGGCATTTTATTTTTTATATAAAGGACATCCACAGGTACAATCGACACAATTTTCAAGTTATCCATCAACATGGATGGGTTTGCTCCAAACAACTTTAGGAGATTATAGTGTAAGTGTTTCAACATTATTCGTACCAAGTATTTTTATATTTTATAACAGAAGAACATTTGTATCCTTTAAAATAATGGAGGAGTACACAAAATTTTAAAATTCTTTTTTAAGCTCTTGAGTTCTGCATTTTTTATAATAAGTGAATATCAGTATATTCTAAAAATAACCAAATAACATGCATTTTTCAGTATCCAGAGCTAAATAATACAACTTACCCAAATCTAGCAAAAACGGTTTTTGTGATCTTCATGATATTTGTACCAATTCTTTTGCTAAACATGCTGATTGCTATGATGGGAAATACGTATGCACGTGTAATTGAACAATCAGAGAAAGAATGGATGAAACAATGGGCTAAAATTGTGGTCAACTTAGAACGCGCTGTTTCTCATACGGATGCTAAAAAATATTTAGAAGAATATTCTATTGCTCTAGGTCCCGCACAAGATGAATCTGGTTATGAACAACGTGGTGTAATGGTAATTAAAAGTAAAAGTAAAACAAGAGCAAAACAAAGAAAAGGAGCAGTCAGTAATTGGAAGCGTGTTGGAAAAGTCACATTGAGTGCATTAAAAAAGCGTGGAATGACTGGCGAAGAATTAAGAAGAATCATGTGGGGAAGAGCGTCAATCAGTACACCAACAAAAATACCAACTAAGTATAAAAAATGTATTTTATTCAAAGACTGTATATGTTATGTATGTTATAATTTATTCTAGGAAACCTAAAAGTGCTGTAAACGATCCATATGACTTAACACCTGATATTGGTGCAATTGGTGCTGCGTTAGATGTAATGTCATTTGCACAAGATATTGTTATTGGAGATGATAATATAAACACTTCAATAACTGGTAGAGATCGAAAAAACTCCAAATCAAATTCGATTGTAACTAGTGGAATGTACCCGAATAACGGAGTAACCGGTAATAATGATTCTTCAAAATGTTTTAATGACCCTTTAAGAGAACTGGTATTAATCTCTGAAGCTATAGTTATACCAGATTCAAACTACTTATCGAATGTAAAAAATTTAGCAAAGGCTGCAACAGTTCTCGATAATGTCAAAGAGATCAATGTTGGACAAGGAATATCTGCACCTAAAAAAGGAATTGCTTGTCCAGCAATCACAACAACTGCAAACAATATAACTAAAACCAATATTCCAATTTCGACAACTGCAAATTTACCTACGTCATTAATGTTTCAAAATCCAAATGAAATCGTTGATCCTGAAAAAGAAAAACAGTTTCTTAAACTTTTAGAAACGTTAGAGGATACCGATAGTGAAGGTGGTATTAATGAGAAATCTGTTTTAGGAAAAATATCATTAATTCGACGAGCAAAGTCAGCAGTTTCTCGAACAACATCAGGTAAGAAAAAAACTGACCAGCATCCATTATTTCAAATCGCTTGGGATGATGTTGAAGAGAATAATGTGGTGAATACGATTGGTGCTGGAATTTTAAATGAGGGCTTTATACAAACAGAAGTAGAGTATGTAAATGAAAACGAGAATGAAATTGTTTTTTCTGTTGAAGATGTGAAACGTAAAATGGAACATTTACATTTAAATAGAAAAAGTTCGCCTGATAGTGATTCAAACCAGGATAGTAACAACAAGAAACATTCTCGATATGATCATAAATATACAAAAACACGGCGTGCTATGGGAAGATATTCGAAAAATAGGTATTTTGCAAAGTTTGTTTTTGTAATCTCTAATTTAGTTTGTGTTTTTTTTACAGAGTTACACCATCTGAAGAAGAGGAAAGGAAGGAAAGGAGAGGAAAATCTGCACCTCAAAAATTTGATTACAATAATAGTAAAATTGACTCACCACCTGACCCATTAGAGCCATGGAGTACTAGAGAAATTGTTGACCTTAATAAAATTCTAGATTCATAAAGACAATTTATATATTCAGACTAAATATCAAATATTATATAAGCCTTACTCGTATGATTGCACAACAAAGTACCATTGCACCATACACTGCTGATAAAGAGTATGCTATTATAATACAAGCAAACAAGTAAACGTTGCTATTTTGCTAAATCGATATTCAATTCGATCACAATTGCTACGATAAAAAGTCGATGGAGTACAACTAGTACTCACTGAGCAGGGTTTCGTTCCATCAAAAGTATTTCCTTGAGATGTCGACAAAACAAATTTTTCTAATTAGATGATCTAGTAGACTTATATACGATTTGTCCTATTAAAAATCGTCGACTTAATTTGACAAGTTATACTTCTCTATTCCAAGTTTTCAAGCTATTAGGCATTTGTGCAGATTCATAAATTTTACATTATTTGATTTAACTAATCTACTAAATTTACATTACATAAACAACAAAATAAATTTACGAATTAGTTGAAATAAATAGAAATGTTTACTTATACTCATTCCAAGTGAAACAGTAAACCCAACTATTAATTAATAAATAAATAATAAGGATAAATGTATTAAATAAGTTTTCGGTGTTTAAATTCGAAATTAAGTCATTTTCAGTTAAGCATTTCGTTATTACTTCAAAATCATCTATGATCTAGCAGGTAGTGATGTAATGAATGTTTGACCCACTAGTAACAATGGCAAGGTCTGTTAAAATTCCCATATTCATATATTTTCCTTTGTCAAGCATATCTGGAACAAGTTGGAACAGCTTTGTCATTATGCATTCGATTTGACTTACAACAGTTAATGAATAATACATTTATTCCGAAATTATTTAATTACTGAAATTGTTTTAATTTTAAATCTAAACATCATAATAATGAAATTCTGAAGCTGATCCATAGTTAAATATTTAATGAACAATTTAAATTAATTATACAATTTATTAAATTCAATGTAATGCAAATTTATTGACTAACAACTAAATTAATAATATGACCGTCTTGGATTATTCTAAAATATACAAAAAAATATTAGGTTATGCATCTAAATTTATTGATAGCAGTAAGTTTTACAAGTGGGTTCGGTCGAAATCGGTATGCCAGCATCATTCTTTTTCTATACGTATCGTACTCATTATCGTCGTCATTCGGATTTAGAACTGCTGATGCTCCAAGTCCTTGATTAACTTCACGTTGTGTCGCTCTATAATGAATCAAATGAAAAAAATAAAATTTTATACTTTGTTTGCAAGTAAAGAAATTTAAGTTTTAAAACTGGTTAATGCAGCGTTGGATGCGATTTGCGAAGCTATCCCAAACCCATTTTTATTATGTAACTGTATCTCTTAAACTGTATCTTTTGACTTTTGACTTGTTATGTGCATAATCGAGTGATACAATCAATCATTTAGGAGTCGTGTAGATAAAAAAGTTTATTGAATTCGTAATAATTTCTAAAAAAAAAGTGCTTTTGTATGAAAAACAAAGAAAAAGTTAGTTTGTGTTAAATATTATTCTAGGGTAATTACACATGTATAGAGATTTTATTTATTTAGCATATGTTTTTCTTGTGACACATGAACATAACAAATTAAGACTAATAATTTATAACTATAACTAATCAGTTATAACTAAAAATAACTAATGTTATAACTATAACTAATAGAGCTATCGCCTCCGGGTTTACGTGCTCCTTCCTTGCACGTGTGTTAATGATCCAGGTGTAGGACGGGTCACAATACATGAGTAGCAATTGGGCTAGATCACGGTGTCATGCGATCCCTGCTGATGGTCAACTTGGCTAAGGTCAAAAAGCCAAGTCGCAAACGGATCAACCAGGATACGGGGCAACCTCCAGTTGCATTTTGCCTAGCCAAGTTAACGGGGCTCTGACTTAAACAAAATTAATTAATTAATTTGATCGAAAATTGAGAATAAACAAACAACCAGAGAAATATTATAAATGGCAGATACAATATCTTCACTATAAAAATTATTTTGCAGGAAAAAAATTCAAAAAGTCAAGAAATATTATTTGAAGACTTTTATTTATTTATAATTCTATTAATTCATATTTCTGTAAGAAAACATAAAATTTTCGTTATAATCAACTTGAATATAGGTTGATTATTTGATAATCTCACTAATATTAGTATAATTAAAATGTGATTGGGCAAATGAAATGATGTCATTACATTTTAGAGAATTTCATTGAATTAAATTGATAAAAAATATCATAGTGGAGATCTCGGGGTAACAATAAATTTTATCATATAACAAAATATGACATATATGTTAATATTTCATGATAGTAAATAAAAATAAAATGAAAAGAAAATTTTTTAAATTTCCATGAACTAAACTAAACTTGGGTTTCACTCGTAGATCAACAATTACCAAAAAATTTAGAAAACAACAAAAACTAAACTCTCCATGCGGAATTTGTGTGTCAATCAGTTCTTTAAAATGCATGTAGTATTAGAACTCGTATTCGATTACAGGGTTCGTTTGTTTGAAAAAATTACACTGAAAAAAATTTAAAGTAATGTCAACCTCATCTCGAAGTTAATAGTTTATTATTTAAATAAAGATACAATACTTTCGACATTTTCACGGTGATTGGATTGGAACAACTGCAGTTAAACATTTTTCTGGCATCATAATGAGGTTTATTTAAAATATAAAGTGTTACATACAAGCTATATAAAACAGTAGTTGAATAAAGTAGATAGCTATTTCCATGAATGAAATGAAATTGACTTTGGCCTTATATCATGAATTTTTCATTTTAAAATAGAAGTATTTGAAATTGGATGAACTTTATTTAATTTTCACATAAACATAACGTGTGGTTGCCTCAACTACACCGTTATGTACCCGTACAGCTATTGAAATATTTTCGGAGTACGATTCGCCATATTCGCTCTCGCAACGAGATTGAGACAACCAAAATTATATATAAAAAGTCATAGTTTTTTCACGCGACATGAGAGTACGAGCGTAGCGTTCTACGAGGGGTTAGAACAATATGTCAAGTGAGCTATGAATGTCAGCTATGAATGTCAATCACAATTCAAAAACTTTTGAAGTTTTTCTATCAAATATGTACTAAGTGGGGAAAGAAAATATGAAAAAACGGTATTATTCAATTTTATTCATAAAAACTGTGTAGTTTAATCAATGAGTGAATAATGAAGTAGTTTATTCTCAAGCAAAAGTTTAAAATTTGAGCGAGGCACGAGCGAAAATTCATTATTCACGAATCGATTACAATACTTTATTTTCTGACAAAGAATTGTGTATAAATATAAAAACATTTTCTTCAATTAAAACAATAAATCTTTATTGTTTTAATTGATAAATCAAATTTCTTTATAAAAAAAACCTTATGATAAAAAACGCCCTTCTCATACAATCAACCAAGTTCAACTAAACGAAATAAGAGAATTTAAATTAAAATTTGATTTTTGAACAAAACTTTTTTTTTTTTTTTAATATTTTATTTGATATGGTTGAGGCGCTAGCCCATATTACCAAGATGAACAAAACTTACAAAGCAATTGTGATTATAATTTGAAAATAATTTTAATGAAATCAAAACCATTTGACCAATTGGAATCATACCAATTGAATAATGATAATTTTTTTTATAGGAAAATTTTCATTAGACAATAGGTTAAGTTCATTAGGCTATAGGTTAGAAAACAATACAATAATACATACTATTATTATCGAAAAAACATACAAATAAAGCTGATATAATTAAATGGAAGAGAATAAATATTTTTAGGGGATACTAAAGTCAAGCCCTCTCATATGATAGCCTACTTGACTCGGTTAGAAAAAGCATTTTCTTAAAGGCCTTACACAGCCCCGTAAACCAAACGAAACAACTTTATTTTTTTTGTATCCGTCATTTCGAGGGTCGGCTAGTTTTATACGCATCCCAAATTTCAGGTCCCAAGGATTTATAGTTTACGAGATAATCGATATAATAGGAAAAACACGTTGTACTCTCACCAATAGTGTTCCGTATAAAAAACGGAACCCTAACAATATTTAGACGACTACAGAGCAGATAATTACTAAACTACAATTAATTATTTACGATGTTTTCAATTTTGAACTAATAAGTTAAAAATTTAGTAGTTTTTTTAATAAAATGTGTTGTATAGTAGGAATTACAATATGTGTCATAACAACCCTTCAAGACTTCAAGATCCAACCTTATCGTAAAACATTTCAAAATTAAAAGAAAGAGGATGCACTGAACTGCAGCACTCCCTCTAAAAAGTTTATTTCTAAATATTTTTAACAGTGTAAGTTAACAATTTAATGTGTATTTATTTTTCAATATGCCAGTTTTCTACCTTTCCAATGCACATAGCACATTTGATGTCGGGTGAGTTGTTCTCTTGCAATTGAATTTCAAAGTTACCATGAATTTAAATTTCCAGAACTTTTTCATACCACTCTGTTCTCAAACTAAACATTTTTTTTAACGCTTTCTTTAAATGCTTCCGTGTTTTAGGATATGGTTGGAACTTTCGTATTGTGAAAAAAAACTCAAAATACGATTGACTTGAAATCTTTTAGACCATCTAGTTCTCAAATTAATCACTTTAAATTTTTTATAAAAACACGTATTGCATTTTACCTTTAGGTATTAAAAAATGTGTTTAATCACCGTGATTTCAAACTATGCGTCTCTGATGTCAGTTCAAGTAAAACACACAAAAATTTGTTTAAGCACTTTTCTTAAGAGAAAAATTTTAAATTCCAATAAAACTTGAGTTTAATCACTCACAAATCTTCCTGAATACATATTTGATGTTTTTTTCGCTTCAAAATTATCTCAAAACATCACAAACTCTAGTTCATTATTCATCAATTCATTGGAAAAAATAAAATTGTTATTTACTTACTTATTAATTGGATCAACGATACCACTGCCACCCGCTCCAAGACCCTGACCTTCTTTCCAACCAAGTTTTTGTAACATTTGAAAACCTAAAGACGAAAAATAAAAAAAGTAACATAGTCTAAAACTACTTTCGTTTGTAAATGTTGTCATACCAATGTTATCTTCTTTCAACTTGAACTCTTTATAATCACTCAGATCAGGTTCTCGGTTATTTTTCTTAGCATTATATTGTTCCAAAAATTTCTTTAACTCTTCCGGAGGAAGAAAATCTCCAATATGATGTTTTCCTTCTGATTGTTTATTTAATGCTTCAGCCCATACTTGTGTGGCTTCCATTTCAGCAGATCTTAGTTTATGTTCCCAGGTACCACCAGTTGTATCTTCATCTGAATCATACTCATATTTAAACTTCCCACTACGCGCTAAACGATCTATATCTTCTCGTTTTTTTAACATATCTTGATAAAGCAAATTAATTTTGTAATGCTCTTCACATTTATTCCAATCTTCTTCGGATAATTCAATGGTACCGAAAGTTTGTCGAGCGTATTGTAATAATGCTGGGTCTGTTCTGGTTATAACTTTTAGTAACGGCTTAGATTGATTTTCTACAGTACATATGGGTGTTGATGGAAGAGCAATCATTGTCGATTGGGATTGTGATTCTATATCTAAAACTTTTTCTCCCCACCTACTTTTTTTAATTTTACTTCGAGTCATTGATTTTGAATCTGACGATTCTGAGCCTTTATCTACATACCCATCTATTTTTTTAAAACGATTAAATCTATTATCATCTTCTTCGTCTTCTTCACTATCACTAGAATAATACTCATCGCGACGTGTTGTTAATTTTCTTTTCATATTATTCAAATTCCTTTCTTTCGCTTCTTTCATATATTCATAGTCGGAATCAGAATCATTACATTGATCATCGTCTTTCACTTGATATAATTCAGTTGGATCATATTTATTCGGATCATTATTTTCATTCAATTGTGCACGTTTATTTAATAAAATTTCACGGTAATTTTTATACGATTCAGAATCTTTTGAAAATAAAAACCTGTTAATGGATAAAATGAATATATACAAATATTTAAAAAATATTAATCTTTTAGATTGTGTTATATATTAACATAAAAAAATATAAATAAAGATAGAGTTTTTGTCTTCTTCCACTGTATACTTAATATTTTGGTTTATATAAATTACTAAAGGCTAAATTAAAATTGGCATGTAACATAAAATCCAGTGTGATAGCGTTCAAAATTTTTAATTTGTTTAAAAATGCTATTTTATTATAGGGAAATTGGAAGATCATATGTAACAATTAACGGAATCAGGTGTCACTGCGCCATAATTTTTTACGGGTTATTATATCAACTCAGTTAAGATTTGATAGATGAAGGTAAATGCGATGCGGTTTCGGTAAACCAATGAAAAAATAGCGTTAGAAATGATTAATTCGGTTTTTGCATTCCTCTATTCTAACAAAATAAATTTCATTCCAATCAATTATTTCATTAAATTTGTGTGAATGATTTAATGAACTTATTTTAAAAACTTTAAAAACCTGAAAATATTGAACTTGAAAGTAGCTATTAAATTTTTTTTAAAGGAAAATAATACTTTGAAGTTCTAACGATATCGAAAGACGAGTGAAATATGGAGAATCTAGAAATTTAAAAATAATATAGTGGATTGCCTAAGTTTTTTATTTTTTAATTTTAATTATCGTCAGTATTTTTGAAATTTTTAATTAATTTTTTTTAAAAATTATATAAGTTTCAATTTATTTGTAAATCGTTTCAATTAATATAATAACAACTTATAAATATATGAAACATTTTCCTTTTCAAAAACAGCTTATTATAGACAAGTTGAAAAATCAAACTACAAAAATTACATAAAAACTGTTTAGTTTTATTTTACAATTTTTTAATTTTTGTTAGTTATAGTTACTCCAATATTTCGACTTGTTAGTCATTATCTGTCTAAAAAGTCTAAACTATAACTTCATGGTTTTTAAAAAAAAAATGCTTTATATAAAACAATGATAATTAAGGAAAAAACTATATAAACTGGCATTAACACATATATAAAAAAACTTTTAGATCAACATATGATCGTGTCATCAAAATTTAAAAATTAACAAAAATTAAAAAATTGTAAAATAAAACTAAACAGTTTTTATGTAATTTTTGTAGTTTGATTTTTCAACTTGTCTATAATAAGCTGTTTTTGAAAAAGGAAAATTTTTCATATATTTATAATTTGAATAAAAAGACAAGTAACCATTGAAGATTTTGATAAATAATATAATAACAATCTTTGTTTTAATTCTGAAACGAAGTTGGACAATATTGTGAAGTTCATATTGCATACCATTAAACGGTAACGACTTTGCGTAAAAACGAATTTCACAATATTGTCTAAAATCAATTTCGTTTTTCGTAAAATCGTTACAGTTTAATGTTATGCAACACAAAGTTCACAAAATTCACATTTATGTTTGGGAATAGGGCCCTTTTTTTTGAACAAGGAAAAGCGTGCCATCCTAATTGAATATTCCATAACTAAGATTGAGGTTCTACCGTTGACTCAATAGAGTTCATTCAACAGCACTCTTAAAATATTGCTTTTGCTAGTGATGTTTCACTGCTATGTGGTATCTCACGTTAGCCCATAAGTCAATAGCAGGAACTGGAGTACATCCGTAGATACAAAGTATGAAAAAAATACAAATCATTAAAAACTGATCGCTCCATGCGCCCAAATTGTTAAAGTAATACTTTTAAAAATCCAGAAATAAGTACAAATACATACTTAATTCTTATTTTCATTAAATATTTAATGAACCAACAATTAAAGAGTTACAGTTGGTAATCTCGTGTTCATATTTTTGATAGGAAAATTTTGACACTTCTATACATAATATCAAAGTATTATTTAACAGAAATTTTAATAAAAAAATTTATTAAATAAATGAAATGTTGGATTATAAAAAATTATAATCAATTATAATCCAAAGGATAAATCAGCAATATGTAATAAGCGGTTGAATCTGTTTTATTAAATACATTTAATTTCCAAATAGATTTCAAAACTTTCCTTTTGGTTTATTGTTTTCAACTAACGATTAATTTAAATTAAATTAAAAATTGATAACACTTGGTATTTTATTAGCGAAATAACAACAAGTGTGATCAATTATTAATTTCGACAGTATGTATTGTATTGCCAACACGAGTTCACACACTTGAATCTCTGTAGTCTCTGTAGTATTTCTATAGTCTCTATAGTCTCAATTCTATTGTACCAATAAATATTATTTATCTTTAACGTGATTACAAAATGATAAGAATTCAAAACCACAATACTGCAAAAGTTTAGGACATCAGAGAACATAATCGAACAGATTTGTATAATTAAGTACACTTTGTGTTAGTACTCAAACAAATTTGATACTAAAAAATTTTTGAGGGTCTAATACAGCATTTAATTTGATTTATTTTCGATTATCGCTTCCTTTTTTTAACGAAATAGCTAATCTTGCATTCGAGTCTTTAAAAGTTTAGGTTTCTTTAGGTATACAAAAAGTAAAACAATGAAATATTCGAGTCGACCGAAAGCCAGAGTAAGCTTTCAGAAATCTTAAAAAATCGGCAATGCTAAAGCACAAAAATAATTTGTATTTGATGGTATGACTAATAAATTGGTAACCTTTATCAGAATTCATACAATATGACCCTCTTCTAAATACCGCCCAAGACAAAATAACAGAGCAGTTGGTGTATGCAATAAAAAGACAACACATATTTTACACAAATTACACTTTTGTTTGGTGAAGTGCTGTTGTAACTGAGTTTAATCTTTGAAACTACTTCTTAAAAAGAATTACAATGAGGAATTCAAGAACATATATATCTGTATATCTTTGGGACCACATATATCTTTAAAAAGCCAAGGTCCCTCACAGCATGTGTTCTGAAAGGTAGATGGATATTTATTTTTTAAAGAATACATAATCGAACAACAAATTTTTTTACATAAAATGTGAAATATGCAAATATTTCATCATAAGATGTAGGAAATCAAAATAAAATAACAGCTAAAAACCAAATTTAAGAAAATTTACAGGAATAAAACTAAAACTGGATATCCAATAATCCAGTTGTTGACATATGCCGCGACCATGTGATGCATACATTTGGAGGATAATTTCTGAGAGCATAGCGCGGTGGAACACTCAATACCTAAGATTGAGAGTGCTGCCGTTAACTGAGTAGAGTTCAGTCGCCAGCACCCCTAACATATCACTTTGGCTCTTTGCTATTTCCAGTGATATGTGATATCTCAAGTTATATCGTATGTCAATAGCAAGAACTGGAGAAAGCAGAGTTGTCACATCCGTAGATATCAGCAAAAACTAATCTCTCCAGGTGGATTGCTTGAAAAACATGGGACAAAGTTATTCTTAATTTAATCTATACAATTGTTCCTGCTCTTGCAACATGTTAGTATAGACTATCAACAAATCCCTTCGCTAATTAACTTAATTTGGTTGACTATTTGAAGACATATTTGATAGTATAGTATTTCATCAGCGTAGTCATTTAGCTACAAAATTTTATCACTAAAAATTACTCAAAACAAATACACTAATTAAATTAATTTACACTTTGAGAATAGTTTTAGATTACTCATTTTGTGTCAACATAAAATAAATAGAATATTAAATCATATAAAACAAAAAATATTTATGGATGAATCTGAAACATTTTTTTTTAATTTCTCTATTACCACAGTGATGAATGTAAATCATTTTTTTGTAAACGCAATTTTTCTTCAAAAGTATCGCCTTTTTCGGCACCCATTTCAATTAATTGTTCTAAGGTTGTTGGTATTAGATCAATGTCTGAAAAAACTACAAAATAATATCACCATACGAGAATGTTGACAAAAAGTATTATAAAATTTTGAAAATTATGTTAACGATCGCTTAAACGAAACAAAACATTGATTGTGAACATAATTTTTATAATCCGTTGTTACATACGATAAACGAATAACCAAAAATGGCATACATGTGCTACTGGATATTTTGTTGACACATTTGCCTTTAGTTGGCACTCCTTGCCTTTAGTTATAGTTGCTATTAGTAAAAAAAATGTTAGACTTTCGTTTATTTACTTAAACAAATTTTTTAAACTATTTAAAAACAAAATATACGGTTTTACTGATATTCAAAGTAGGTATATATTGAGGGCTCAGAATACAAGTGAACCAAGTCCATTTGTGGTTTTTTGTTCAGGCATAAGTTCAGGCATTTTGTTCAGGCATATGTTCAGGCATTTTGTCATTTGTTCAGCATATACTGGACCACATATGGTTAAACAAATTTAATTTATAATTAAAAAAATGTTAATAGGTAATTTTGTTGTAAAGCTTTAACTTTAAACCTCTGTAGCACAAAAAACACAAAATGGAGTTGGTTCACTTGTATTTTGAGCCCTCCATATATTTCAGTATGGCAGACCACCTTGATAGACCAATTTGCTGATACTTCTTAATGTAACCTAGCGACAAATTAAGGCTTAAGCGTTAGATCATACCAATGGATACTGGTATTCCTTGCCAATTCTAAACTTTTACTTCCTTTTCGTTACTTTTTTACGAACAAGCAAAATAAAACTAAACTCATTCCATTTGATTTTAATTTTGGTCGAAGAAAATAAGAAACATATTTGCTTAAATGGACAAGGGTCTACTCTTCATTGAAATACGTTCTGAAGATTAATTGAAATATATATGAAGTGAAGATTAGTATATGGTATGTTATCATTATCAGAGATTGAGAAAACACTGGATGAGCTTCACCGTCGCAAAATTAACTACGTATGCAAAACAATTTAGTTATTCATTTATCGTAATGAAAAACAGAAATGAGTACATAAAGAAATTGTTCTCTAACCTTTGTTGTTTGAGGATGAACTGATTTCTGGAATTTTTATTGCATCGAGATTAAGTTCTGGTTTTGGTATTGCATTTAAATCTAAATCCTTAGGTGCTGGGATTTCATTTAAAGCTATCGGTTTTGGTGGTGGAATTGAATGTAGCGAAGAAAAGTGATCAATAGTGTTGGACGTTGGATGTATATTTGGAGGTGGAATTGTAGAATTTATGTGCAACGGTAAAATTTCATTTGTTGGTGGCATATAACGAATAGTTGATGTATCTTGAACTAATTGTGGTGTTGTGTATGTATTTATTGAATGAAATGTTGATATACTACACGAAGAATTATTGTTCTCCGAAGTAACGTATTCTTTTTGTTCTTTAGCAGTTTCTTCCGTACTGTTAAACCTGTAACAATAAATTATTTATACCGTTATTTTATAACAATGTTTCACACGAATTTACTCTTTTATATTATTTTCTCCATCGAACTCTTCTATATTATCTTTGCTATCTGATTGCCTTTCAAAAGTGATTTTAGCTGCCTCCGTGACTTTTTTGAAATTTTCTAAAAACGTTCCATCATTATTAAATGTGTTTAAAAAATTAGGTTGTTGTGGTGCATCTTCTGTGGCTATTCTATGATATAAATAAAAACATGTTAAATAGGAAATGGTGTAACGAAAACAACCATATTTACGTAGTAACTTCACTTTCGATCCCACTGTTAGTTTTATTGGATGACATATTTGCAGCTATAGCTTTTGCTAACTCTGCAGTCTTTTGTTTTTCTAAAATTTCACGTTTTTTCTTAGCAATTAATTCTTCCTGCTTAGTAATCTGTGCTACCCTATCCACTCGACTAAATATTTGTCGAGACATTTTAAAGCGGGTTTTATAGTGTAGTTTGATTTTCACTTAAACTTATCTTTAGCAATAATATAAATTAATTAAACTGCTACTTATATTGTTACAAAGCATTTTTAAATAACAAATTAATATAATGTTATATTGAGTAACATCTTTTTATTATTTTGTTCATAGTTTCTTACAAAGTGATTGACATTGATAGGCGTAAAATATTCATATAGCCGACTATTTTATTTTAGACCACCGTTCGATTTTTTGTTGCTAATAGGGTTTGTTTCGATATTCGAGATAATAGTACTAAAAGTTTAATAGTATTAAAAGCATCAGATTGAGCTTGTCACGAGACCAAGTACACAAATTAAAAAACATTTAAACAATTATAAGGATAAAGAATGCAGCAACTCCCGTTCAGGTATTTACCAAATCAAATGCCAAAACTGTGACAACACCTATATCGGACAAACGTTCAGAGAATTTGGCACAAGATTAATTGAACATAAGAAAGCCAACGGCAATACATCTAGCGTGGCCCATCATATGAATGAAAACCAACATACAATAGACGATACTAACTCAAAAATTATTAAAAATGTTTATCAGAAATGGAAACTAGATGCATATGAGTCTTATCACATCACAAAAACAACAAATAAAATGAATTTAGAGGACGCACCAATCATTTCACCACTATTTCAAATTTCGGAAAAACCAGGAAACTATTAATGAAGCCATAAACATTTTAAGAATAATTTTTTTTTCTCAATTTATGACATTACTTTAGAGTTAAGTTACTTCCCTTTTTTTTGTGTCTTTTGTTGTTTTTAGCTTTTTTGTTTTATTGTTTAATCTTAGGTTACTTCCCCATTTTATTACTGATACTTATCTTTCAAAAATTGATAATTAGTATAAATAGAACAATTAAAACACTGGATACTTTAGTTGTAAATCCTTTGTTAATGGACTCATAGAGTCCGAAACTAGTCAGGAAATACAAATAAAATTAACGATAAAATTGAAGTTTTGCCTGTTTGTTTTTGTTTTAATTTCTTTTGGGAAAAAATAATAATTAAAGGGTTTTTCTAAAAAATTTGTCGTTAAACAGTGAGTGAAAGTAATAGGTGATTATAATTCGTTAAAAAAAAGTTTTTATATTCAACAAATATAATTTCATTCATTAAAAGTTTTACAGGCTGATTCTGACATACCCTCACAGATGTAAAAATAATCATAGTAAAGACTTTTCTCTTAGCTAAGACTAAAACCTCTTAAATGCGATTCTGTATGTAGTCATAACTGGGGTGCGTTTCGAAATTAACCACGGCTAACCATAAGGTAATAATGTCACTAATGTCATAGTCAAAATAGTGACGTCAAATATTAAATTCAAATTACCATAGTAAAGCTGTCAAAGTTAAATTGTAAAAGACCGCTAAAAATTCAAAATTAATAAAAACTAATATTTTAATTACGATAAATAAAACTAAAAATGTAGTGTATGTTTTTTATTTCTATAATTTATTTTTCAGTCTACAGTATCAAATAAAAATAATAAAAATAACACATTTCACTAAAAATTATTAAATACTTAGTAAATAATAATTAAATGTACGATATATTCACAAAACAATATAATTTCTAACTTTTTTTTCCACAACAATTAAAATTTTCTTTTATTATAAAAAACTATATTATGTTTTATAAATCGGTTGACATGTCGTTTTAAATATTTATATGTTTTGACATTAGAACCTCAACAAACTCTACTCTAGACTTGAGTAACAAAGTTAAAGTAGTGACGTCACAATTTACTATGACAACTAATTTTTATAGTTTTGGAACGATAGTACATCTGTCATCCAGTAAATTTTTTATTTTGCGGTTAATTATGGAACAACATTTGGTAGAGTAAAGTTAACCGCGGTTAACCATAGTTAATTTCAAAACGCACCCCTGTGAGATGTCAAAAAAAAACCTCTTAACGTAAGACCATCAAACATGGTTATCTTAAGCATCATAATTTAAAGTTTCATATTTTTTTATTTGAATTCTTGTATGAAAAATTATATTAATAAAGGATAAAATATTAGTTATGAATTATTTATGTAATTATTATAAAATTTATAATAATTATCTATATTTTATTAGTTTGAATCAAAAATATAAAACAAAATATATATTGATAATGATTTTAAATAAAATGGCGATTGAAGATTTTATATTTGCACTATCAAAGTTTGGTGTCTCATGTTGTTTTATTTGTGCAAATTTTATATAAACTTTAAGAAAAACTATCATTTTTTTTTCACAAATCTATTGCAAAATAAATAATAATAATCAATATATTATATGGTATAATTTTATATTAATTGTACATAAATCAATAAAATATATTTCAAGATTGGTATTCAATCAATAAAATGGCGGTTGAATATTTTCACAAACAAAAATTATTTATATCTCAAAAAATTTTCCAAAACATAAACTTGATTTTTATAAAAAAAACTATTATATAATATTACTATATTTCTTAATAATAATTTATATGGTATTTCAATTTGTCTTTAAATTATTTAAAACGAAAATATGACATTTTATAATAATTTTGTTTATAAAAATAGCCGTTTGAAAGATCTCCAAAATATTTGTAGAATTATTATGAGGTTTTTTATGACAACGTTCACAGAATCGCAATTAAGATATTCCTCTTAAAAAAATTGTCATAACAAAAATAATCATAGCTAAGACCTCTTAACTCAGAATCAGCCTGTTAAATTAAAGAAAAACGTTAAGTAAAGCTGACTCTCCATTAGTCTTTTTCATCTTTTTTCTAGCCAAAATAGAATGAGAAACCATGATTAATTTTCTAAGAGAGAGTAAGGTGAATATAACAATTTTCCATGGAAAAAATATTTTATAGGATTGGATTTTTGACATTTCAACATTATTTTAATAAACATCTAATTTTACTATATATTTTCAACAATGTCGCATCCAAAATACACAGCATGTTAATTATAAAGATATTTTTTCAGTATAAAGTCGTCTTTTTCCAGTTTTGCTCTATAGACTTTTTTATAGTAGAATATTTTTTTAATAGTAGGTACTGTGTATAACTTGTATATAGTTACACAAACATAACTTATGTGGCAGCATGAACTGTTCTTCGAAATTTAAGTAGATTTTATCCAAAATTTTATTTATTCCTCGTTTAAACTAATCGTTATTTTAGGAAAAATTTGTCTTAAAATGTATTTATACCCGTTTCATACCTACCTCAATAAAAGATAATGAATAAGTTATATATTTTGTTGATTTTATTTTAATAATTTTTTTCTCGATATTTTTAAACATTAAATACATAAAAGCAAAATTGTGTGCCATCATCTTCAGCAATAGTATCACACTAACAACAGTCTAACATCATTACTAGCAATACAAATGAACACATCTTTACGGATACAGATTTGTAAAGCTGACCTCTAAGCAAATATTTTTATTTAACTACAAAACTTCTATGAACTAACTTCTATAAAAAAAACTTATCTAAAATCTCTATCGTATTCAGTTTTTTCTAACAGTTGCCATTTTTTGAATATAACGAAATTGGCATAGGTTGAAAATACTCCAAAGTACCTTTAAACCCACTTTAAAAGATGACTGTTGCTAAATATTGACGAAATTAGCTTGTACTGTCTATTGGTTTAAAAATTCGATTTTAATTTATGTTTATAACCATACTTCGACTAATAAACTAATAATAAATGTATAAACATCGTAGATAAATTGAAAATCCTTATGATTATATATCAAAACCCCCGATATATCATAGCCATACACTTTCACGCCATTTGCAATAAACAATGAACATTGCCATATGCAAAAAATTGGATTAGTGTTTTTGATTAAATATTTTTGAATTTTTTTTATATGGAGTTTTATTTTTCCAGATGGCGTTATGAGCGTTATGGCGATTTTTTGAATTTTTTTTATAATGAGTTTTAATTTCAAAATGGCGCTACAAGTTCACGATTTTTATTGTGCTAAAAAATGTAGATGGCTTCTATACCGGGGGTTTTGTTATATATGTTTGAACAATATATTTCACTATTAAAAATTGTAGATCAAATCCGTTTAAACTTTAAATCATATTCAAATTTATATTTTTTACACACATTTTTCATAACAAACAAAAACTTTATACAATCCCTGTGAATGGGCGTGTCTAACAAAATTGTTTTGACATTTTGGCAAACTTACATTTGAGAAATTAAGTAAAAAATTAAATTAGAAAATAATTAACTTTGTGACACAAACTCTTATTGTAAATATATTAAAAATATATACTAAATTGTTTTTTTAACATTTTTTATCAAAATATCCTTATCTGATAATTGTAATTTTAGTAGCAAAATGTTTTGGAATGTTGACAATTTTTTTACATGTTTTGATGAAGTACGCCATTTTTATGAATAAATAACTGTATAAACACAATTAATTGTTGTAAAAAAAACAGTTTAAATACTAATTTGTATAAAACTGAATTACAATTCAATACTTTAAGAATAAAATACAGAGAAAAAAGCTCTTTAGTTTGTTTTGAAATACGACGTAAACAAATGAAATGACATTGACAGATTGGCAAACTTAACAAAAAATTAAAAAAAAAAAATGCTTCACCGATTATTTGTGTAAGTACACGTAGTGAAGCGACACTTCCTTATATATTTATTCAATGCATTTTTCATGGAAAAAGTATTTTATGGGATTGGATTTTTAACATTTCACCCTTATTTTTAATAAACATCTAGGGCCGATTGTATGAACAAGGATGGATAAAAAAATCCGAGGATAAAATTCTATCTTCATCCGTATGAACACGGATAGATTAATTTATGTTTGTTTTTATTGCAGTTTATAGCCGTGTAATTTCATAAGTGGCAATACTTTTTCTTTTACTTTTCTATTAAATAAATTTAATTATAAATTAAAAAACATTATTTAAAAATTGAAATTGAATTTATTAAAATTATATTGAAAATATTATTTATTTTACTATTAATTTATATCAAAAAACAAATTTTTGAAACGCAGAAATTTAACTAAATTCAAAAATAACAACAAATTCAAAACATAATTTTCCTGCTATGCACATGTCAAGAAAAAAAAACAAATTGTTTTATGTTTATCCTTTGTTTTATAGAAGAAAAATAGAAGATAGATCAAAGGGTAGATCAACAATCGTCGGATAGATTTTTTAATCTATCCTGATCCATACAATACAAACGACGATTAATCGGAGTATTTATGGCCCTTAAATATGTATAAATTATATAAAAATAAAATTTTTTATCAAATCCTTTCAATAAAAATAAAAATCCTTTCAATTCAAAATCCGACCAATTTTTTGTTGCCATTATTATACAATTTGTTTGAAAAATAACAAATTTTTGGGTCAAAGATTGCTTGATCAACGTGTTTTTTTTTTTAATATATGCAAATTTTTAATTTTTATTTCGATTAAACAATTTATATTAATCTAGAATCATTTATTTTAAACTAGAAATAACAACTTCTCTTAAACTAGAATCGCCCAAATAATCGATAAAAACCATCACAAAACAACTTCACATTTTCATTTTTTTTCTCACAAAAATCATCCAAATTGTTTCGGCACATCTACTACTCAACACCCGCAAACTCCACATACCTTCAAAAACCAAACATTTACGTCCTTGTATCATAATCTACTATTGGGGTGGGTGGGGTTTTAGGGGTTGAAAACAGTTTTTCATGATTTCTGTCTAAACCGTGCATCCTATCAAAAATAGTGATACATAAAAGCTGTGGGGAATAAAAAGATCTACAACTTTAAAAAAGATCTACCCTAAAGCTCAGTATTCTGCTCGAGCAAAGCTAAAAATTTCATATAAATTTGACGTGAAATTTAGCTCTTAAAAAATAAAATAAAAAATTTTGCTAATGAGTTCGCTGATCAGTCAGCTCGACGCGGAAATAATCTCAAAATGATAGTTTCCGCATTGTAATATAGATGGCTCTACTACAATGTCTACACTCGACACAGTTTTCGCAGCAAATTAAATGCACGAGACATTAAATTGAACGCTAAATTTTGACATTTTCATTGTATTTAGTAATTGTGCGTTTAAAGTAATTGTGTGTTTAAAGTAAATGTGCGTTTGTAAAAAAAATTATCCTTTTTAGTTTTCAAAATGTATTTTGAAGCCTAATATTTAGATGAATCGTATTTTGAAAACATTTTCGAGAGTGCCAATAACGAAATAAATAATGATGCTCTTGAGGTTGAGCGTGTAGATCAAATTTAAGGGAAAATAAAGACTGAAAATGGGTTAATGGCTAAAATGTCAGACAACTGTCAAAACTTATCTCTACACAAATGTCTACATACATTTTTTAGCTTCAGTTTTATCTGTATTTCTGAGGAGACCTTGTTAAAATTTAGCTTCGCTCGAGCAGAATACTGAGCGTTACTCAAAATTTTTCGAACAAAATGCAAAAAACCGATTTTCCGGTTTTTAATTTTTATCTTTGACAAAAAAAAACTTTATGAAGCTCATACTTTGGCAAAAGATAACCTCTATTTATTGCAAAAAGGCAGTAATTTTTTCAAAGAGAAATATTTATACGCTGTTGTTACATTTAATTTAAAAAACAAAAACAAATTTTTAACTGCGATTCCTCTTAAAACTACGCCTCCTACAGAGTTCTGTTTTGGATCAGTTACTTGTTATTACGTCTAATTTCGATAAGTGGTAAAAAAAGGTATACTACAATGGAAAAAATGGCGGGAAAATTAAAAAAACCGTGGTAATTTGCATATTTATCGTTGAATAATCGTTATTAGTTAATAAAATTTTTTTCAATTTTTTATGATTATGTAAACGACGATCATTTGGAAATACATTTATGGATAATTATATGCTTTCGCTACTTTTAGTTTATTTAAGTAACCAAGAAGTAAATTTTATTCTTCAAACATTTCGATCTCAAAAAGTACCTTTTTATTTTGTTTCATGTTTTTTATATTTAACAGATTGATATTTACTCAAAACATATTAAACCTATAGACAATCGTTATTTTTTGTTTTTGAGAAAATGATATTTGAATATATTATTAGTTTGATTTTTTTTGTACTTTGTGCCATACACTAAAACCAAGTTTACTGTTTCTATTAAACTTTTTTTGGTTTTAGAAGGTACTAAATAAGGCTGAAATAAGGCACTAATTGAGGCTTTTTTTGAAGTTTTCTGAAGGTTTGATCTTTTACCCAAAACATATTCAAATTACAGACAGACGTTTTGTTCGACGATAAAAACCCATTTGAATATTTGCTAGCAAAAATATGCCAGTTGCAGATTTTGCTGAAATTTATCAAATAGATAGTGAATTTTCTTTTCAATTACAATAAAAAATTCATATTAAATTAAAATATATCATATATTAATTATCAAATAGTATTTATAAACTAAAATAAGTATTAAATATTTAAAAAAATGAAAATTCTGCCAATCCGATATACCTTCGAAATCAAATTGCTCAAGAACGGCTTTACCAATTTTATCAAACTTTTTTTGTTTAATAGGTGATTAGTTAATCGTTTGAAAAAAAATTAATTAATTGTTTTTGTAATTAACTTTAAAATTAAAATATTAAAAAAACTTTTTTAAAGATGGTGCTAGGGTTGAAGAGCAAATGGAATTTAATTTATTTTTTTTTGTAAAAACAGTTCTATCTTTACTCTAAAATATTCCAAATTGACAAAGAGCCTAATATTCGTGTTCTTGAGATATTTAATTTTAAAGATTTTTAGTACGACTAAAATTCTAATTGTTGATTATTTCTTCGAACAATTTTTATCAAGTTCGGAAACGAAAGCAAAAAAATTTCATTTATGAAATTATTCATAAATGTATTTCCGAATGATCGTCGTTTATGTAATCATAAAAAAATTAAAATGATTTTATTAAATAATAACAATTACTCAACGATAAATATGCAAATTACCACGAAAAAAGCAATTTTTTCGGTTTTTTCAACTTTCCCGCCATTTTTTCCATAGCTGTATACCTTTTTAAACCATTTATCAAAATTAGATATAACAACGAGTAAGTGAACCGAAACAGCAGCCGAATTCTGTAATTGTGAAGCGGTGAAGTGATAAGTTTTTTAATGAAAAGAAACGAAGAATTTTTTATCACTTCACCGCTTCACAGTTACAGAATTTGGCTGCAGAACTCAGTAGGAGACGTAGTTTTAAGAGAAATCGCAGCTAAAAATTTGATTTTATATTTAAAAAAAATTAAATTTAACAACAGCGTCTAAATATTTCCCTACGAAAAAAATACTGCCTTTTTGCAATAAATAGAGGTATCTTTTGCCAACGTTTGAGCTTCAAAAAACTTGTCAAAGAAAGAAAGAAAACAGGAAAAAATCGGTTTTTCGCTTTTTTTCGAAAAGTTTTGAGGTTAGGGTAAAAATGGTCCGTAAAAAAGTTGTAGATCTTTTTATTTCTTACAACTTTTACGTAACACCACTTTTTTTGATAGGATGCATGGTTTAGCCAGAAAGCACGAAAAACTGTGTTCAACCCCTGAAAACCCACCTCATTCTCTCCGGAAAGCAGCTGTCGGTTCGATTTATTGTTCCCTCTTTTAGAATATCTTGTTCTGCAATATCTCGCTGTCAGATTGCTGTAACGATTTTTTTGTTGTTCAAATACAATTTTTACTGGCCTATAATGCATTTTCATTGTTATGTCTCTCTATTGTTATTTAATTAATTGTTCAACCACTAATTTCCAAATGATTGATGAACAAAATAAAGCTACCTACTCCTATTATAAACAATAATCTAAAATTATAATTGATATCATTAGGATATAGTTCTGTATATAGTTTTTCCAAATACATAACTAACTATTCATGCCAAATACCAATTTTTTCAACAACATAATTTTTAAAGATAAAAACACAATTATAACCAAACAAATATTTATCAATAATAAACATAACATAATTCTTAGATTATTTCTTCTCAAAATTTAAAATAACTATTGCTCAAAGCTTTATTTTTTTTATTTAAACTATTTTCAGACACATAAAACAAAATAAAAGATTTAAAATTTTGCAAATAATTTTTCCAATCAAGAAAACGAACCTAGTTCAATTATTTTACAACCGATAACTATTTATTCGATTGTTCCATTAAATTTCTAATTTTAAAACGAATGAATCTCTCTACTGCAAATTCTTTCTGATAAAAAATAGTTATTCGAATAAAAACACTTCGAATAAAAAAACAACTTCATATAAAAAAAACCTTTCGAATAAAAAACACTTCGGAAAAAAAACACTTCGAATAAAAAGCCTTTCGAATAAAAAAACTAGTAGTAAAAACACTTCGAATAAAAAAACTAGTAATGAAAACATTTCGAATAAAAAAACTAGTAGCTAGTTTTTTTCGAATGAATTTTTTATTCGGTGTCTGTTATGGACAATCGAATAATTCGAAATGTTTCAACAATCGAATAACTCGATTATTTTCACTCGATTGTTCCCATCACTAGTATCGAATTTGTGTTACTGACGACTAAAGTTCTTCGATACCGCCACGAAACACATAAACATTTTTTCTGACTAAATATCTTAACGTTTAATTAGAAGAATACAAAACTGGTTTCAGAATTGAAAAATTCTTATTATTCATCCAGTTATTTGAGTTTAACTACTCACAAGTTTTCATATCGATCGCCTAGATCATAATAGATTGGATTTCAGATTAGTTGAAATAATAACTAATTGTAATGATTCTACTGCATTGAGGATGTGTATGTAAAATAATGAATATCATTAACTTACCATACTTAATAAAACAGTAGTGTCTTGAGAATTCAATCGAAAAAAAACTCTATAATTTTTAATGTTCATCTCAGTAAGCGGTTTTTATAAATGGAAGGGAGCGGAATTGAACTTTATATATAACTCGTACAAAATCCCCTAGATTTTTCATAGCCTGTTTGAATTATGCCATATGCAAAAAACAATGAACATTGCCATATCCAAAAGTTTGGATCAGTGTTTTTGATTAAATTTTTTGAATTTTTTTTTATATGGTGTTTTATTTTTCAAGATAGCGTTTTGCTATAGCGAAACGATAGCGAAACTTTTTTTAAAAAGAGCTTTAATTTAAAAATGGCGCTATACGCTCACAATGTTTTCTGTGCTAAAAAAACAAGCGGGCTTACAATATCGGAGGTTTTAAAAATACCTAGAAAAAATAAATGAAATTTTAGTGTTTACCAATTAAATAATTTAAAAATTCTAAAAAATTTAACTAAAGTAAATCAATAGTTTTGTCTTAAAGTCTAAAGTTGTTGATAAAGGTATTTTACTTTTGTTTCTTCATAATTTTAATTTTTAATTAAAATCATGTTAGAACAAATATAAGTATAATTTAATAGTATTATAACATATACACTGAATGTCTGAATAAAAATTTGAAGTACCCTGGTTAAACATTCCAATTGAAACCAATTGAAAAAAATTAATTGGATTAATCGGAATTCTGCATTGGGAATTTTCAATTAATTCCTATTCAAAAAATCTGTTTCCAATACAATCCTATTCATTCCTGTTAAATATCTCTATTTTATTTTTCAACCGGAATCTATAGGAAATGTATATAAATAGGAATTAATTGGAAATTTCCATTGCAGAATTCCGATTGATCCTATTCATTCCTATTAAATCTTTTCCAATTAAATCCTGTTAAATTTATAAGATTGTTTAATATTTTTCTAAGTTCCTTTTTCCTATTGAATCTCTTAATTTCCGATTGAAATTCAATTGGAAATTTCCTTTACAATCCTACAGAACCTCTTTTCCTGTTAAATCCTATTCATTCCGATTGAATTTTAATTGGTAGTTCGAAGTCTTCCTATTAAACCAATTCAATCCGATTTAATCCTATTGAAATTATATTGGATTTAATAGGATTCAATAGGTTTGAATTGGAATGTTTAACCAGGGTAATTACAACCTCATTTCGAAGTTGGTATAGTAGAATTTTTTTTGCCGGCGAACACGAAATTTGTTTGTTATGCGCATATTGTTTGCACATTCAGTGTCTCGATTAAAATATTAAAAACAACTATTGGGGTCCCATTGAAATGGACAAAAAAACACATAAAAATTAATAAATTACCATTGAAATTCAACCAATTATAATAGAAATCCAAAAACTAGTAAAAATATTAATGATTTTGTAGGCAATGTAACAAAATTTTGATAATTAAAAATAATTATAATAAAAATAACGACGCCTATGGAAACAAATATCACAACAAACAAATGGTACGAACTAGAAGTAGAAATTTAACTAATATATTTGTTTTGAAAACAAATTTATCCTAAAATAAATAATACATCTCTGTTTACTTTTTGTCTCATCTTTTAGCTCTTGCTTCGTCCTATCTGTCAAAAATTCGCTGGCAAAAAAATTCTACTATACATGTTTATGTTTTTTGTCAAAAATAAATTACAAATTTATAGTATTTATGCGCCTAAGATGAAGTTATATTTCATTTTCTTAGAAGAAAAAATGACAACAAAGAAATATCATAACGAAAAGCAAAATTATCGACGACAAGAAGAATTGCTGACAGTTAAAACAAAGCCTACTGTTAAAAATATCATAGTTTGTTTGAATGAAAAATAAAATTTCTGACAGCAAAAAAAATTATCAGTTGTAATTTCGAAATAATTTTTTGCTAAAAATTTCGAAAGCAAGTATTGACTTCGGCCTACGGCCTCGTGCTTTTATCAATACCACTTGCTTGATTAATTTTCCAAAAAATTATGAGAATTTATCAACGAACGAGGTAAATTCGTTTAAAAACTTTTTGCCATTTTTCATTTCTTTATATATTTTTTATGAATTATACGTTGGCCTACTGTGATATCAGTTAATTATTTCAAAATTAGACTGAAATTTTTTTGCCTTAGTTTTATTTTAATTTAAACCAATGAAATTCTCTAAAATGTAATGACATCATTCAATTTCGCTAATAATATTTGAATTATACTAATAACAAATAATTATACGTCTGGCCTACTGGGATATTAAAAATTATCATTCTAATTTTGAAATAATTAACTGATATCAACGTAAAGTAGGCCATAGTAGGCCAACGTAAAATTCATAAAAAATATATAAAGAAATGAAAAATGGCAAAAAATTTTCTAAACGTATTCCCCTCGTTCGTTGATAAATTCTCATAATTGTTTGAAAAATTCCTCAAGCAAGTGGTATTGATAAAAGCCCTTGGCATACGGCCTCGTGCTTTTATCAATATACTTGCTTTCGAAATTTTTGGCAAAAAATTATTTCGAATTATCACCGCCCTTGGGAAATTACAACTGATAATTTTTAATATCCCAGTAGACTAGACGTATAAATATTTGTTATTAGTATAATTCAAATGTTATTGGTGAAATTGAATGATGTCATTACATTTTAGAGAATTTCATTGGTTTAAATTAAAATAAAACAAAAGGCAAAAAATTTTCACATAAATATTTCGTGTAATTGTCTCAACTTCATCGGTTTATAATTGTAGAGTTGTTGAAGCTATTTCGTAGTTTGATTCGCCATATCTGACCGCACAGTGAGGTTGAGACAACTGTATTTCGATTGGAAATAGGACATTTTTTTCAGTGTAACGAATTGGTTTTTGTCTATAGTTGCAAAAAGCTCTTTTTTGATTTTACGTTACAGGAAACCGCAATGCATATGGAAAAAAGCTCAATATTTGAATTGGAAAATGAAAGTAAGCAACCCAAAAGTTCCATTCCTGTATATGCTCTTCCAAAATTACATAAACCAGGAAGAAAAATGAGACCAATAGTATCAAACATTTCAACACCAACTTAAATAATGGTATATTGGCTCGTACAATAAATAAATTGAGTCCCCGGAAGGATTTTCAGTGAGAAACTTAAGAGAATTTGTTGACCATATCAAAGATATTGAGTGAAAAGTTCAAGAAATCATGGTTTGTTTCGACGAAACGGCTTTATATCTAAACGTTAGTCTAGCGATATAATATATGAAAGAATACCTAATTTCCAAGAGGAGCCCAAGATAGCAGTAATTACTAAAGCAGCAGAAACATGCATGGAACAACATTTTTTCAATTTAGAGAAAAG
Organism: Diogma glabrata; assembly: GCA_963693315.1. Lineage (NCBI taxonomy): Eukaryota > Metazoa > Arthropoda > Insecta > Diptera > Cylindrotomidae > Diogma > Diogma glabrata. The sequence continues at coordinate 135,704,718 of OY856188.1, read as the reverse complement.
ATATACAAACAAAATTTTGCAACATGCATGGGAAGCGAAATCTCTCCATATCTCAGCAACCTTTTTCTATACCATTTTGAAAAAAATAATAGAAGCAACATCGCCACTTTTCGAAGAATATAGAAGAGATACGTTGATGATATTTTTGCAGTTATCAGACTAGAAGATATAAAATGAGTCTTAAGTCTTCTCAATAACAAATATCCAACTATTAAATTCACAGTGGAAGAAGAAAGTAACGGAGTTCTACCTTTTCTGGATATCAAAGTGATGAGAAAAGGAAACAAGATTAAACTGGGCATCTTTCGGAAGCCAACAAACACCAAACGGCTCATAACAGCTGACTCCCTCCATAAGAGAGCAGCCTTCAACTTTGTAGTGTGTAGAATATACAACATAACCATGGAAAGGAAAGAGTTTGAAGAAGAAGAAAAATACATAAACGATGCAGCCAGAATCAATACCCAGAAATATACATCACAAAAATTTTTACCAACCACAAAAGAAACCAGACAATAAGAAATCTAACAACTTTAAAGATGGTAGAAAACAGCAAACAACGAAGAATATGTCTACGGCGTTTTATCCAAACATCACAAATAAAATAGTAAACCGAAATATCCTAATCGCAACAAGAAGTACAACTTTAGGCAACTTAATAAATAACTAAAAGGACAAGAAACAATCTTCAGAAAAGTCGGGAATTTAACAAATCAGCTGCAAGAACTGCGAGAAAAAGTACGTAGGGCAAACATCTAGAAAATTCTCTTCCCGGTTATTGAAGAACATTGCAAAGCAGTTACGACAGGAAACGTCAATAAATTAGTGTTGCGCTACATATGGCTAAAAAGCCAACACATATGCATATGTGTTAGATTTAGACAATTCTAAAATTATAAAAACAGTTCAAAATTGGGAAATTAAATTGGAAATTTAAATAACTATATCTTAATGATATAGTTCTCCAGATGATTAACACATCCGTTAATTCTGTCGAACTAAAAGATGAACTTTTACTCATCTACAGAACTTGTGTTGAACTGAACTATTTCACATTCGATAATAAGTTTTTCAAATTTGTCGATGGACTTCCCATGGGCTCTCCTTTACCACCCTTTCTCGCTGAACTGTTCATGAATTGGCTTGAAAGCCAAATTTTAAACGGTTCACATGCCCTTTCTAACATGTTTCTTTTTGGTATAGATATGTGGATGACATATTGTGTCTACGGAATGGCACAGATAGGCAAACAACTAACAAACTTTCTCGTTTTTCTCAACAACCAACACCCTTCTATCCAATTCACCATGGAAAAGGAGTGTGATTGACAATTAACTTTTTAGACATATCAATTAGTCATCCAACAACCAAATTTGAGTTCAACATCTATCGAAAGCCAACGTGCACTGACACAATAACAAATTCCTCTTCTAACCATGCTCTTAGCATAAAGCATTCGACAATCAACTCGCTAGTCGAAAGACTCATAAACGTTCCTCTTTTCCCTTTAAATTTTCAAACAGAATTGAACACTCTTCTTTACATTGCAAAACGCAATGGATTTAAGCACAATGTGGTTTACAAAATATTAAATAAAAAACAGAAACGTGCCGCCTATAAGTTAATCTACCCACCCCAGAACCCAAAAATGGCGTAAAATTTGTTACACAGGAAAACTCAGTCAAAATCTTGGAAATATACTTTCGAAATCTACGGATTTCAACTGTGCATACTATAATAAAAACACCATCCAAAATATTCTCGTTAATAACAAACCCAGTCAGAACAAAATTAATAAATTCGGTGTCTACCAACTATATTGCTCGAGTGCCCTGCCATATAAATTGGCCAAACAGGTCGTAACTTCCAAAGTCGTTGTTCTGAACGTTTTCGCGCTCTCAAACCAGGTTATTCGTTCTCTACCTTTGCAAATCATTTGATTTCCACAAACCATAATACTTGCTTCAAGAATAACAAAAATACTAAAATTTTACACATAGAAGCCAAAGGCCCCAAGCTAGATGCTTTAGAATCCTTTGAAATCAGAAAAAACCCTTTTCTTTCAAAACAATCTTCTTAACGAACAAGCTGATTTCAAAATTTCTCCATTAACTAGTCCAGATCTGTTATATCAAAAACCGTCATCCACATCTTAAAAAGAAAAATGGTAATCCCTTTGAACACTTAAAAATTTTATATTTTATATAATTAATGGACAATGAATCCTAATTGTTATTCCTTATCATATTTTTATAACTTTTCATCACTTTCACCTTATATCCTTCCTGTCATAAAAAATATTTACACCTCCTCCAAAAATGTAATTGATTTTAGTTTTATGTTTATTATACCCCTATCTCATAGTTAAGTTAATTTTATTTTATTCTTATAATAATTTTTTACCACCTAATCTTCTCATATAGTTTATTAATGTATTTAATTTTCCCCTTTTTAAGAACAAGGAAATTAAATAAAATTTTTTCAATTATTATATGACCTAACATCTATGCTAACACCTTAAGAGATTAAGTTAAGTTTAAGAATAAGAATTATATTCGTACTCCGTTTTATTGTTCTACTATGATGTAATTATGTTAATTTAAAAAATTTTAAATCAGTTTTTTGTAAGCTCCTGAGGACGATGTTATAATCGAAATCGGATCGAGCACATAAATTAAATGTATTCAAATTAGTTAATTTATCAATAAAAAAACTCAATTGCGAAACACTACTTTTTCTTTTACTTTTCTATTAAATAAATTTAATTATAAATAAAAAAAACTTATTTGAAAACTTAAATTAAATATATTAAAATTGTATTAAAATATAATTTATTTTATTATTAATTTATATCATAAAACAAATTCTCGAAACGCACAAATTTAAATTAAAAAATAACCACAAATTCAAAACAAAATTATCCTGCTATGCGCATGTCAAAAAAAAAAAACAAATTGTTCTATCCACTGTTTCTAAACAAGAAAAACATAGAATTAAAGAAAGGATAGAACAAAAATCCTCGGATACAGTTTTTGTTCTATCGTGATTCATACAATACAAACGACGTTGTATCCGAGGATATGCCTTCTATTCGCGTTCATACAATCGACCCTAAATATGAAAAAGGTGAAAAGGCAGCTTTAAAATGGCTAAAATTCATGGGACAAAAACACATTTCCGTCAACGGTCCGCTATAACTAAAAGAAAAAGCAAAAATAATTGCGATGTCTATCAAAATTTCAGACATTAATCCTTATAATGATTGGATGGATCGACACGAAATACTATTTGAAAATACCGTTGAAGAAAAATGATTTCCTTGGTAAAATTTGCGAAAATTTGATTACTTATCATCGGTAACCAATTATTACTCGGGACTACGACAGAAAAAATATTTCAATCTGGACGTAACAAGACTGTTTTACAAGATGCTTTAGAATAAACGTTTGGTATTTAAAAGTCCAAGCGGCACGTATATCCGCTAGAAATAGGTAGATTTCGGGACCAGACAGCTTTGTGTACAAATAGAATTAGATTTGTCAGATTAGTTTAAATAAAAAATTTAACTAGAAACAGAAAATTCAAAAAATTTATCAAACAACCAAACTAAATACATAAACAGAAACTACTTTGTCAATGCAATTTGGAATTGTTTTGTTTAATTTGGTTAAAACTCCTTAATATCAAATTAAATCCTTTGGTGGATTAACGTTCTAATCTAACTACATCACAACTGCCATACTATAATTTATAATCAACAACAACATCAAACAACTTTTACACCTCAAATATTATACAAATATCTATCAATTGTAAATATGTAATCAATATGCATATATTTATTTCAACTAAACCACTTCCAAATATTCCAAAGAAACTATTTCCTAATTCAAAACAATAATAAATCTTCAAAACAACAACAACAAACATTCAAAACAAATTTTTTAACTTTTTGCGAAAAAAAAAAATAAAAACAATAGTACATTATTTAATTAGGAGCTAAAGTGATACTTTTTGTGTTGAGTCTATAGTTTGACGGCCGACCGCAGGGCGGCCGACAATTATAGACGAAACACAAAAAGTCACTTTAGCTCCGAATTAAATACACTATTTTTTCGGCAAACGTTTAAATTTTTTATAAATATGAAATTAATACATCAAACTTTTTATAAATATGAATTTGTATCGTCATAATTACTTCCAAAAAAGAGAAAAAATCATTTAAATTTGTATGAATAAAATTTTTTTATCAAAGCAGCCTTTTCAAAATTTCATAAAATGAGAATCAACTTATTTTTTGTTGTCATGGTTATACAATATGTTTGAAAAAATAACAAACTAACAAATAACAAATGCTACTTTACAGCCTCCGTAATATAAAATAAAAATGGCGTTACTTTTACTGTCGCCAGACGTTACTTTTGCTGTCAGGCTAAAAAGTAAGACTTTAGCTAACTCCCTGGCGGCAGTAAAGTTAAACTTTACAGCCGTTTGCCGAAAAAAAAAATTATATGAAATCTACCTAAAACAAAAGAAATTTTATTTAATTGGGATATTTTTGGGATTTGTTTGTAATTATATAGCGTTTTAGGGGCTTGCATTGAGTTAGTATAATGTTAACTGCATTGGAACTTCTAGGGTTAGAAAGCTGAAAATTTCTGATGTTATAGTTGAAAAGTTGAAAGAGTGAAAGTGAAAAGTAACAATAACAATAACAAATTCCTCTTCTAACCATGCTCTTAGCATAAAGCATTCGACAATCAACTCGCTAGTCGAAAGACTCATAAACGTTGCTCTTTTCCCTTTAAATTTTCAAACAGAATTGAACACTCTTCTTTACATTGCAAAACGCAATGGATTTAAGCACAATGTGGTTTACAAAATATTAAATAAAAAACAGAAACGTGCCGCCTATAAGTTAATCTACCCACCCCAGAACCCAAAAATGGCGTAAAATTTGTTACACAGGAAAACTCAGTCAAAATCTTGGAAATATACTTTCGAAATCTACGGATTTCAACTGTGCATACTATAATAAAAACACCATCCAAAATATTCTCGTTAATAACAAACCCAGTCAGAACAAAATTAATAAATTCGGTGTCTACCAACTATATTGCTCGAGTGCCCTGCCATATAAATTGGCCAAACAGGTCGTAACTTCCAAAGTCGTTGTTCTGAACGTTTTCGCGCTCTCAAACCAGGTTATTCGTTCTCTACCTTTGCAAATCATTTGATTTCCACAAACCATAATACTTGCTTCAAGAATAACAAAAATACTAAAATTTTACACATAGAAGCCAAAGGCCCCAAGCTAGATGCTTTAGAATCCTTTGAAATCAGAAAAAACCCTTTTCTTTCAAAACAATCTTCTTAACGAACAAGCTGATTTCAAAATTTCTCCATTAACTAGTCCAGATCTGTTATATCAAAAACCGTCATCCACATCTTAAAAAGAAAAATGGTAATCCCTTTGAACACTTAAAAATTTTATATTTTATATAATTAATGGACAATGAATCCTAATTGTTATTCCTTATCATATTTTTATAACTTTTCATCACTTTCACCTTATATCCTTCCTGTCATAAAAAATATTTACACCTCCTCCAAAAATGTAATTGATTTTAGTTTTATGTTTATTATACCCCTATCTCATACTTAAGTTAATTTTATTTTATTCTTATAATAATTTTTTACCACCTAATCTTCTCATATAGTTTATTAATGTATTTAATTTTCCCCTTTTTAAGAACAAAGAAATTAAATAAAATTTTTTTAATTATTATATGACCTAACATCTATGCTAACACCTTAAGAGATTAAGTTAAGTTTAAGAATAAGAATTATATTCGTACTCCGTTTTATTGTTCTACTATGATGTAATTATGTTAATTTAAAAAATTTTAAATCAGTTTTTTGTAAGCTCCTGAGGACGATGTTATAATCGAAATCGGATCGAGCACATAAATTAAATGTATTCAAATTAGTTAATTTATCAATAAAAAAACTCAATTGCGAAACACTACTTTTTCTTTTACTTTTCTATTAAATAAATTTAATTATAAATAAAAAAAACTTATTTGAAAACTTAAATTAAATATATTAAAATTGTATTAAAATATAATTTATTTTATTATTAATTTATATCATAAAACAAATTCTCGAAACGCACAAATTTAAATTAAAAAATAACCACAAATTCAAAACAAAATTATCCTGCTATGCGCATGTCAAAAAAAAAACAAATTGTTCTATCCACTGTTTCTAAACAAGAAAAACATAGAATTAAAGAAAGGATAGAACAAAAATCCTCGGATACAGTTTTTGTTCTATCGTGATTCATACAATACAAACGACGTTGTATCCGAGGATATGCCTTCTATTCGCGTTCATACAATCGACCCTAAATATGAAAAAGGTGAAAAGGCAGCTTTAAAATGGCTAAAATTCATGGGACAAAAACACATTTCCGTCAACGGTCCGCTATAACTAAAAGAAAAAGCAAAAATAATTGCGATGTCTATCAAAATTTCAGACATTAATCCTTATAATGATTGGATGGATCGACACGAAATACTATTTAAAAATACCGTTGAAGAAAAACGATTTCCTTGGTAAAATTTGCGAAAATTTGATTACTTATCATCGGTAACCAATTATTACTCGGGACTACGACAGAAAAAATATTTCAATCTGGACGTAACAAGACTGTTTTACAAGATGCTTTAGAATAAACGTTTGGTATTTAAAAGTCCAAGCGGCACGTATATCCGCTAGAAATAGGTAGATTTCGGGACCAGACAGCTTTGTGTACAAATAGAATTAGATTTGTCAGATTAGTTTAAATAAAAAATTTAACTAGAAACAGAAAATTCAAAAAATTTATCAAACAACCAAACTAAATACTGTAATAAACTTCGTCCAGAATGGGTTAATTTTATTTACTCATTCATTAATTAAAAGTTAACTCCTTTTCCAATCTTTTACTTGTATTGCAAATTGTATTGCATAAATTAATGTAAATTAAATTTGTTATACAAATGTTTACATTAATGAATTAAAAGGAGTTACCTAATACATTTTGCATAAATTAAATTTGAGTTCGCTAATACAAATGCAAGTATGAATGAAAACAGGTGTGGCCTATTTAAGATGTACAGAGTACGTAGTATTGATTTCTAGTGGATTATAGAAGTTTCGATTTATTTATTTTTCGATATAAATAAGCAAACAAAAATATCAGATAGTCAGTTTTACTTTTGCAATTAAAAGTGTTTATAAATATTCGCAAGTTTAAGGAATAATCGGTGGTATCTGAGCCTGGGTACTAATAGAGAAAGAATCTGAACTTAGTGGAATAGTAAATACAGATTTTACCATTCCGAATATTATTGATTCAAATTGTGGAAAAGCGGTGAAGTTTAGTGTACATAAATTGGAGACCCTGGAATTTATTGTAAGGAAAAACGGAAGCTGCTGTAATTTGATGACAAATAAAGTTTGAGATTCTGTTAACTAAAGATCTGTCTTTTACTGTCGTGTTTGTTCAATAATCGAAAAGAACCAACGAAGAGTCGTTACAGTGGTGTCAGAAGTGGGATTATTGAAACAATGGTCAAGTCAGTAAATATTAGTGATCTCAGCCAGACCCAGCTGAAGGATGAGTTGAAGAAAAGGAATGCTCCAATCCACGGAACGAAGGCAGAACTTGCATTCCGGCTGCGTAAAGTTTTAGAAGAAGCAGGCCAAAACACAGAGATCATAGAAATAGAGCCGGAGGAAGCTGCGGTTCAGAATGCCCCAGCAATTGATCCGATGATGGTGTTGATGAAAGAAATGATGGCCCGACAAGAGAAACTGGCAGCAGAACAAAAATTAGAGCAACAACAACAACTTGCTGATCTGATGGCCCGACAAGAGAAACAGGCAGCACAACAAAAAGTAGAGCAACAACAACAACTTGCTGATATGATGGCTCGACAAGAGAAACAGACAACAGAACAAAAAGTAGAGCAACGACAACAATTTGCTGATATGATGGCAAAGCACGAAAGTCTACGTGAAGTAATTGAGTCACGTATATCCAGTGCAGAGGTTAAAATCAACAACGTGGAAAAGGAGCTGCGGAAAATTACCGAGGAACATGAAGAGAAATTACGCAATCTTTCGAGTGAATTCCGCCAAGAAATAGCACAAATAAAGTCAGGTAACATGATCAATCCATCAACTACTTCAGCTCCAGCTAGAGTGAAAACACCCGCATTTGATGGATCTACATCGTATCAGATATTTAAGATGCAATTTGAGATAGCAACAACTGGAGTTGATCACCAGCAAAAAGCAAACGCGCTTATATTGGCATTGAAGGGACCTGCTGCTGAAATTTTGCAGACACTATCAGCGACAGAGCGTGATTACAGCAAGCTAATGGAGGCCTTAGAAGTTAGATATGGGGAAAGTCATATGCAAGCCCTCCATCGCATGCAGCTCAGAACACGAAAACAGGGAGTCAGTGAAACTTTGCAAGAATTAGAGGCTGACATTGTCAGACTGGTTAATCTGTCATACCCAAACTATAATGCTGAACATCGAGATGAGCTGGCAGCTGATACATTTATCAATGCTCTTCGAGATATACAAATGAGAAATCAGCTGTATCTGAGCGGAAAGAAAGTACCTGCGGAAGTCTTAGCATTGGCCCTGCAAATGGAAGCCGGAAAAAGAGCGTATGGCTCAGATAGAGTACGTCAGATGGAAGTTGCTGAGGAACCACTGAAAGCAGCGCTTGATGAAGTGATCATGCGTGTCAAAAGTTTGGAAGATAAACCTGAACGAAATCAACGAAGTAGATCTAGCAGAGTAAGATGCTGGAACTGTGGGAACCTAGGGCACATCAGACGGGAATGCAAAACACGAGTAGCAGCAAAAGAAGGAGTAGTTCCAGTCCAGACGATGAACCTCTCAAACAAGCAAGTGGATGTTAAAAAGGAAGGAGATTGCCGTGTTGAGCACCGTAAGAAAAGGATACAAAGGGAATGCAAAACACTAATAGCTGCAAAAGAAGGAGTAGTTCCAGTCCGGTTGATGAATCTTTCAAACAAGCAAGTGGATGTCAAAAAGGCAGGAGATTTCCACGTTGAACACCGTAAGAAAGGGATACATTGTAACGCTGACGATCGTTCAAGAAAACCCTGTATTGAGGAGCGCAAGTCATGTAGCAGGACTGAGAGAAGTCAAGCAATGAAGGTGAAACAAATTAAGTTCCAAACTCCTGACGATTGGTGTACCGAGGCATTTAAAAGAGAGCAGCTAGAAGATCCAGCTATGGCTCCAATATTGAAATGGAAAACCGAGGGAAGGCGGCCAGAGTGGAAAGAGGTATCACCTTTAAGTACGGAAGTGAAATGCTACTGGGCGCAATGGGACTCACTATTTATGGACAACGGGATACTTAAAAGAAAATGGGAGTCCGCTGATGGAAAGAAAGTGTTAGAACAACTGGTGTTGCCATCAAGTCGAGTGGGAGAGGTACTGGGAAAGCTGCATGGAAGTATTTCTGGAGGACACCTGGGAGTCAATAAAACCCTGGCTAAAGTAAGGGAGAGGTTTTATTGGGTAAGGTATCGAACAGACGTGGAGCAATGGTGTCGGCGATGCGATACTTGTGCAGCGAGCAAAGGACCAAAAACTAGAACTCGAGGAGAGATGCAACAGTACAATGTGGGCGCCCCAATGGAGAGAATTGCTATAGACATTGCGGGGCCATTTCCGGAAACGACAAAAGGTAACAAATACATCATGGTGGTCATTGATTACTTCACAAAATGGCCGGAAGCTTATGCAATACCGAACCAGGAAGCAGTTACGGTCGCGGAAACATTAGTCAATGAATGGGTTTGCAGATATGGAACACCGCTCGAGTTACATACCGACCAGGGAAGGAATTTCGAATCTCAACTGATGGAAGAGCTGTGCAGAACACTCGGCATTAGAAAAACACGAACTACACCTATGAACCCGCAGTCAGATGGCATGGTAGAACGATTCAACCGAACCATGGAAGAACATTTATCAAAGGTAGTAGAAGCCAACCAAAGGAATTGGGACAAGGATCTTCCGTTATTCTTGATGGCCTATCGTAGCGCAGTGCACGATACGACAAGTGAAACGCCAGCGAATATCATGTTCGGAAGAGAACTACATCTTCCTAGTGACATCGAGTTCGGCATCCCTGGAGGTCTGGTATCCACGAAAACAGATTATGTGGGACAACTAAGGGAGAAGATGAATAAAATCCATCAGCAGGTTCGAGACCACATTAAAATTGCCAGTGACAAAATGAAAACCAGGTACGACATAAATGCAAATAGTGGCGGTTTTCAAGAAGGAGAATTGGTATGGCTATACAACCCCAGAAGAACTAAGGGAAGATCACCCAAGCTGCAGCCAGATTGGGAAGGCCCATATAAAATAATCAAACGAATTAATGATGTCATCTACCGCATACAAAAGGGACCCCGTACCAAGATGAAAGTGATACATCTGCAAAGGTTGGCACCGTACCAAGGTAACAGCACCAATGCGATCTCTGATATTGTTCGGGACGAACAAAACTAAATGGAGGGCAATGTAATAAACTTCGTCCAGAATGGGTTAATTTTATTTACTCATTCATTAATTAAAAGTTAACTCCTTTTCCAATCTTTTACTTGTATTGCAAATTGTATTGCATAAATTAATGTAAATTAAATTTGTTATACAAATGTTTACATTAATGAATTAAAAGGAGTTACCTAATACATTTTGCATAAATTAAATTTGAGTTCGCTAATACAAATGCAAGTATGAATGAAAACAGGTGTGGCCTATTTAAGATGTACAGAGTACGTAGTATTGATTTCTAGTGGATTATAGAAGTTTCGATTTATTTATTTTTCGATATAAATAAGCAAACAAAAATATCAGATAGTCAGTTTTACTTTTGCAATTAAAAGTGTTTATAAATATTCGCAAGTTTAAGGAATAATCGGTGGTATCTGAGCCTGGGTACTAATAGAGAAAGAATCTGAACTTAGTGGAATAGTAAATACAGATTTTACCATTCCGAATATTATTGATTCAAATTGTGGAAAAGCGGTGAAGTTTAGTGTACATAAATTGGAGACCCTGGAATTTATTGTAAGGAAAAACGGAAGCTGCTGTAATTTGATGACAAATAAAGTTTGAGATTCTGTTAACTAAAGATCTGTCTTTTACTGTCGTGTTTGTTCAATAATCGAAAAGAACCAACGAAGAGTCGTTACAATACATAAACAGAAACTACTTTGTCAATGCAATTTGGAATTGTTTTGTTTAATTTGGTTAAAACTCCTTAATATCAAATTAAATCCTTTGGTGGATTAACGTTCTAATCTAACTACATCACAACTGCCATACTATAATTTATAATCAACAACAACATCAAACAACTTTTACACCTCAAATATAATACAAATATCTATCAATTGTAAATATGTAATCAATATGCATATATTTATTTCAACTAAACCACTTCCAAATATTCCAAAGAAACTATTTCCTAATTCAAAACAATAATAAATCTTCAAAACAACAACAACAAACATTCAAAACAAATTTTTTAACTTTTTGCGAAAAAAAAAAATAAAAACAATAGTACATTATTTAATTAGGAGCTAAAGTGATACTTTTTGTGTTGAGTCTATAGTTTGACGGCCGACCGCAGGGAGGCCGACAATTATAGACGAAACACAAAAAGTCACTTTAGCTCCGAATTAAATACACTATTTTTTCGGCAAACGTTTAAATTTTTTATAAATATGAAATTAATACATCAAACTTTTTATAAATATGAATTTGTATCGTCATAATTACTTCCAAAAAAGAGAAAAAATCATTTAAATTTGTATGAATAAAATTTTTTTATCAAAGCAGTCTTTTCAAAATTTCATAATATGAGAATCAACTTATTTTTTGTTGTCATGGTTATACAATATGTTTGAAAAAATAACAAACTAACAAATAACAAATGCTACTTTACAGCCTCCGTAATATAAAATAAAAATGGCGTTACTTTTACTGTCGCCAGACGTTACTTTTGCTGTCAGGCTAAAAAGTAAGACTTTAGCTAACTGGCGGCAGTAAAGTTAAACTTTACAGCCGTTTGCCGAAAAAAAAAATTATATGAAATCTACCTAAAACAAAAGAAATTTTATTTAATTGGGATATTTTTGGGATTTGTTTGTAATTATATAGCGTTTTAGGGGCTTGCATTGAGTTAGTATAATGTTAACTGCATTGGAACTTCTAGGGTTAGAAAGCTGAAAATTTCTGATGTTATAGTTGAAAAGTTGAAAGAGTGAAAGTGAAAAGTTGAAAAGGAATTAAAAGCTAGTATTAGTTTAATCAAAATAGACTCGAAAATAATGAAAGCAAGGCCGTTTGTGTTTGTTTTCGTTTTAATAGCCCCAGGCTCTCAACCTCTGAACTTAAACAATTTATTTTTTAAGTTTTGGATAGATATAAGTTGGTATCTACGTTTCTGAAAGTTTTCATTTTTGAGCTTGGTCATTTTCTTCTAGATCAAGGACAACAAAGATTAGTAAATTTTTAAAACAGCTGATTTTTCAGGAACCCTAAATACCAAGGTTGTCATCTCACAAAAAATGATTCAAAAAGGTTCAAATATTCAATATTTATCAATTTTATTTAAACTTTATGTTTCAAACGGAAGTTATAACGCCCTAGATTATTCGACTTTTAAGACTCTAGCTGCTTAAACGGTACCCCGATATGACCAGTTCGCGAACTTGTCCAAGAAATTGTTTGCCGCAACATACACTGAAAATATTTTTGGTGTAGGTCGAAAATTGCGACCGTGAGAGTGCCGGATAATTCCGTTATACCTCATATCGTTATATATATATATATATATATATATATATATATATATATATATATATATATATATATATATATATATATATATATATATATATATATATATATATATATATATATATATATATATATTATATATATGTATACATACATACATACATATATATATATATATATATATATATATATATATATATATATATATATATATATATATATATATATATTATATATATGTATACATACATACATACATATATATATATATATATATATATATATATATATATATATATATATATATATATATATAAATATATATATCTGATGTTGTAGATCTGATGTAAATGTTCGTTTGTTCAAAATAGGTAATCTCCGAAAGTACTTGATCGAATCTTTTGAAATTTGGACACAACGTTGCATTCAAATACAGGAAGGTTGCTACATAGTTTTTTTTTTTTTTTTTTTTTTTTAATTTTTTTTTTTTTTCGTTATACATATGTATATGTTTTATAACGTAGGCTGTCAACAAATACAAGTGTATCACCGGCTTTATTCTCAAATCAGTCAACTTTATGGTCGATTTTAACTTCATGCTCAATTTAATCGATTAGTTTCGTATAGTGATAGGCCCAAAGATTATTTTATCTAATTTGTAAACCATTAAGGTTGCAACGTGTTCTCCTTTCGGTAGGACTGTCCTCGGTAGGAGTAAAAATGTCCTCAGTTCTCATATGCTATAAAAATATTCTCCTTGAAGCAATCTGTAATACAATATTTTACACTGAACAAAATAGATCTTTTTGCTACATATTTCTCCCAATACCTTTTCTTATATCAAAGTAACTGATTATTAAAATTTGTGTCGCAAGGTTGGTAACCATATCAATTAATTTACATTGCTCTATAATATATGTGAATATTTCTACTTTTACTATATCGCACGATCAGGTGGTGAACCATTGTTTAAGCAATTTTGGATTCAATCCACCGTTAAACATCTGTTTTTTTTTAATAACTTCTGTTACTAATTATCTGTTCTTAGTATTATAAATGAAATAGCTGATCATGCATATTATTTGTGATTGTTATAAATTAAAGCATTTGGCTACAGAAAACTTACCATTTTGAAGGAAATTTAAATATATAAAACAGTACTGTGCATGAATAACTAACTAACAACTTGCGCTTATTGATTTTTATGAAAGTGCCAATGAATCAGATGGTAAGTTTAGCTGTATTTCTGAGTACTTAAAAACATTAAATTTAATTGATTCGAGTGTAGCAATACCATTGAATGCTGATAACATCAATACGAATTTGCATGCTATCATCCATCATAAATAAATAAAAGGATTACAGAAGTAATTGTCGTATGTGCAATCAAATATTCCGAAGCTAACGTTTGAACAAAAAACAATTTACGATCAACTAATGCAAAATGTTGATAACGGGGTTGGAGGAATCTTTTTCTTAGATGCGCCAGGAGGAACTGGCAAAACGTTTCTAATCAGACTGATTTTAGCAGCAATTCGATCGCAAAATAGCATAGCTTTAGCTCTTGCGCCGTCCGGCATAGCTGCGACATTGCTACCAGGTGGAAGAACTGCTCATTCCGCTTTGAAATTTCCATTAAACATGAAATTCATTGAAACGCCCACATGCAACGTCTCCAAAGGATCGGGAATGGGAAAAGTATTGCAGAAATGTAAACTAATCATTTGGGATGAATGCACAATGGGTCACAAAAAATCACTTGAAGCGCTTGATCGATTATTGCAAGATTTGCGTGGAAATACCAGACCATTTGGGAATGCATTAATATTGCTAGCAGGAGATTTCAGACAAACATTACCTGTAGTTCCCCGATCAAAACCAGCGGATGAAATAAATGCTTGCCTGAAATATTCTACTTTGTGGCGACACGTACAAAGGTTAAAATTAACTACAAACATGCGTGTTCTCCTCCAAAAAGATAAATCAGCTGAGATATTCTCATATCAATTGCTGAGAATTGGTGACGGAAAGGCGCCGGTTGATTTAACAAAAGGACGAATTTTACTGCCTCATAACTTCTGCAATTTAGTGTCGTCAAAAGAGCAATTAATTGAAAAAGTATTTCCTGATATTCAAATTAATCATAAGAATCACGATTGGCTGAGTGAACGAATCATTCTTGCAGCCAAAAACAAAGACGTCAATGAACTTAACAGTTTCATTCTGTCTAATATTCAAAACGAGGAAGTCACATACAAGTCCGTAGACACTGTCATGGAAGCAGATGAAGCAGTTAACTATCCAACAGAATTTTTGAATTCACTTGATCTAACAGGGATGCCACCACATGTACTGCACTTAAAAATTGGTGTGCCAATCATCATGTTGCGTAATATAAATCAGCCAAAACTTTGCAATGGCACGCGACTCACAGTAAAAAAATTATTGAGCAACGTAGTAGAAGCAACAATCTTGAATGGAGCTTTCAAAAGCGAAGATGTCCTCATTCCTCCCATACCCATGATAGCAACAGATATGCCATTTCAATTTAAAAGATTGCAATTCCCAATTCGATTGGCATTTGCAATCACCATCAACAAAGCTCATGGCCAAATATTGGAAGTATGTGGTTTAGATCAAGATAACGATTGTTTCTCACATGGACAATTATATGTTGCGTATTATATGTTCTAGAGTTGGCAAACCAGGCAATCTCTATATCCATACAGTCAGTGGATCAACAAAAAGCAGTGTATACCCTCAAGTATTATGAAATAAAACATATTAGAAAGGTGAGTGTTTTGTTTTCTTTATTTTTTATATTCAACCAGACTTAAGCCGCAATTAGACTATTGCAGAACTCTGCAATATTTCTGCAATGGTAGTGTGTAAAATATTCATTGCAGAAAAAATGGGCAATGAACTCATTGCAAAACATTGCAATGACTCATTGCAATGTTTTGCCATGAGTTCATTGCCAAACTTTTCTGGAATGAATATTTTACACACTACCATTGCACGACTATTGCAGAAATATTGCAGAGTTCTGCAATAGTCTAATTGCGGCTTAAGCCACTGCAACGCGTGGCCGGGTCCAGCTAGTATATATATATATATATATATATATATATATATATATATATATATATATATATATATATATATATATATATATATATATATATATATATATATATATATATATATATATATATATATATATATATATATATATATATATATATATATATATATATATATATATATATGAAATAAAAATACGTTTTTTGGAGTATGCCTAATGTAATTTTTTATTATTTTTTAAATTTTTAAAAAAAATTTATGAATCGACGCGTTTCTGTGCCATTTTTTAAGCACCATTATCAAGAAGTTGATTGTTTTAAAAAATATAAACAAATTTTTTCTTTTACAACAAAATATGAAAAAATCTAATGCATAAACAAAACTAAAGAAAAATATTTAAACTGTCACACAACAAATAAATTAAAAAATCAAGGTGAACTTATATATAGAAGAAATATTTGTAAAAACTCAAGTTCTTTTTAGAATATTATCATAGGTATCTTTAAGATATTCACAATCTTTCTGTTTATTGATGGAGTTAAAACTTTTTTTAATCATTAGCATTTCCATAATATTTCTCTTTTTATAATTTGGTTCTTTTTTAAGAACTTTAACATTGTCCATTGAAAAATTATGGCCAGTAGATCGTATTTGTGTAGAAATTGAACTTTGGTTTTTATATATATATATATATATATATATATATATATATATATATATATATATATATATATATATATATATATATATATATATATATATATATATATATATATATATATATATATATATATATATATATATATATATATATATATATGTATGATATGATATATGGCTTGTGAATTATTTAAATTAAAATAGTTTTTGGTTTAAGCCAATTTTTAATTTTATTTCGTTTTTTTTATGTCAATATTTTGCCTAATTATTACTAGTGTTTTTTTTGTATAAGAATTTTTTGTCTAAATAATACCCATGAAAATGGTTTTAAAATAAAACCGAAACAATTGTCGGGTAACAACGAAATAAAATATAATTAAAAATTGACTTAAACCAAAAAACTATTTTAATTTAAATATATATATATATATATATATATATATATATATATATATATATATATATATATATATATATATATATATACATATATATATATATATATATACATATATATATATATATATATATATATATATATATATATATATATATATATATATATATATACCTCTCCATATATATATACCTCTCCATATATATATATATATATATATATATATATATATATATATATATATATATATATATATATATATATATATATATATATATATATACATACATACATACATACATATATATATATATATATATATATATATATATATATATATATATATATATATATATATATATATATATATATATATATATATATATATATATATATATATATATATATATATATATATATATATATATATATATATATATATATATATATATATATATGAGCAATATTTTTACTTTTTCTCCATTTCTGTGCTGAGGGGTCATGGATTTTGCTTAAATTTTAGTATGTTGTAGGAATTAACCAAAAAATATTATTTGCAAATTTTCAGCCCTCTGGGGTCACCCGAACTCGAGAAAGCGCTATTAAACTGCTCCAAAAAGGCCCTTTTTTACCCTATTTTCAAAGACCATTACTTCTAACACCTGTCAGCCGATTGAAGTTCAATAAATGACATTTGTTTTAGTTTTAAGTTCTGATTTTTGGAAATAAAAGTTAAAACCCCACGTAACAGGGTTCAGTTTTGGGGATCAAATAATTGCTTAGCGGTCATTCTAAAATTTGACCATTTTACAACGACTGTCAAAATTGTACCAATAAATATAGGACATTTAAAAAAACTCAATTGATAGATTATGATCTTATCTTTAAAACGTCGCTTAGTAAGCTAAAATTTATGCCTTAGATTCTGAGATACAGCTGTTTGAAAATTGTCATTTTCGAGAAAATTTCGTTTTTTTTGCATATTCAAACCAGTGGTACTTTTTTCTGGCAATCTCAAATGACACAAAAATTATACTGTAAGTAGTGCATAACAAGTGTAACAAAATCCTAGTAAAATTTTTCTTGGCCCGAGCCTCTATACACCTTATCAGTGCCGGTTCCAGCTACTTCTGCGCCGGGTGCAGATTAGGTAAATGGCGCCTTCTACTCTATATAAATATTGTATAGAATATATAATAACTAAAATTGTGGTACATATGATTTTTCTTAATACTTTGGTAGAATTGGTGGACGCTCTTTTATAATTGGATTAATATTTTCCTTTGTTTTTCTATATAGTGGACAACAAAGCTTTAAATCATTTCTTATAATACAATACGACAAAAAATGATTTTCCACGATAAGATGTTCAAAATGAAAACAAAATAAGAGGTTAAACCAATTTTTGCAAAATTTGAACCAACAAAACTAAAATGGGGTTGCAAATCTTTCAGAGGAAAATTCCCCACTCCTTGAGAATCACGTTTTTGCTCAATGATTAAATTAAACCTCACAAATAAGGTTATATGGAGTAGCACATCATCAGCTAGGGATACTCCATAACGAATATTGGGAATGCTCTCGTCGACTGATTAGAGTTCTTTCACCAGCACTCCTAGGATATTACCTTGATTAGTGATATCTCACCGAAATCGCCATTGGTATGTGATATCTTGATTTAAGGCATATGTCGAAACCGTTATGACTACTTGAAAAATCCAAAAAATATCAAATCTGTATTCCAACATATTCAGATTTCAGGCACATGTAGTTAAAAAAACTGAATAAAAAAGCAGTAGAATTTGGTGATCGTATGTATATATTAAATTGTTTAAATATAATTACATAAGACAATAATACAATATTAAAAAAAAATAAATTAAATTATACGAATTTATAGCAACAAATATTCCACATTTTTTAAATACATATATCATAAAAATAAAATAAAATTTATTGGTAAAACAATTATTATAAAATAAGAAAAAAATAACATTCATTTATAAGATATGATAAAAATATTATAAAAACCAAAAATAATAGGAAATAACATTCATTTTTAAAAACAAATTGATACTAAATAAATAATCAAATTATGTTCACTCTTCTAGCCTTAATTTCAGAAAACTCTTTGATCAAAATTTCATATTCTAATGAATCAGAAATATCAGATTCAATTTATATAAAAGCCAAATCATTTAGCCTTTCCTGACACATACTTGATCTCAAATAATTTTTAATCAGCTTTAATTTAGAAAAGCTCCTTTCAGCGGAAGCCACTGTTACTGGCAATGTCAACAGTATCCTGACTGCTATAAATAAATTTGGAAAAAGGTCTTCCATGTTTTGCAAACAAAGGGAGTTTAAAACTTCTATAGGAGTTAGTTTTTTATTTATTATTACGTTGAAATTTTGAAGTTCTTCGCAAAGTTCTATAGCATTGATATCGCTATCAGATGAGCAAAAATCCGTCAAAAACAATTCTAGATCCTTACAACGTTTTAGAATGTAAACCTTTTCGTGGTTTTTTAATTCAAATATATTATATAAAAATCCAAATCTTTAATTGTGCTCCTGCATTTGAATAAATCTTTCTTCTAGTGAGTTAATAGTAACGTCAATAACAAAGTAAAAGAAATTTACTTTGAAATTTTGTTGAGGGTCTAGTATAACGTCGTCTTGTGATTCATATTCAAAATGTTTTGCTTTACGACGAATTCTAATTTGATTTGAAAGCGGGAAATTTGGTTCAATCTCTAAGAGATCAGCCATCATTTTTGCTTCATTAATTACATCTTTAAATTTCTCATCCGATCGGTAGCTCTTTAAAAAAGTGGAAATATTTTTATGCAAAGCAATACATTCGCTTACATTCAAGTTTGGACTTTGCCTCCTTTTTGAAACGATATTAATTTTGGAGAGGATATCGTGCAAGATAACTAGACTGGAAAGAAATTTTAAGCATGAAATTTGTTTTGATAAACAAATGTTTGCTGATTTTGCTGTAGATTGTGTTAAAGTGTCACGTGTTCTGTCTAAATGAATTTCCACTAAAGCATCATAAACCTCTGCAATTTGAAATCTAAGAGGCGTTATAGCAGATATTCGACTTGCCCAACGAGTTTCGCAAACTGCCTTTATATTAATCTTTATATGCTTCTTAAGAACATCTCAACGGCTGACCGATTTGGAAAAAATACGTATAACCCTTGAATTAAGCTAAGAAAATTAACAGTTTCTTCGGAAGATGACGCAGCATCATTTATAACAAGATTTAAAGAATGAGCTGCACATGGTATGAAAGTTGCTCTAGTATTAAGCAGCCTTATTCGATTTTGAACTTCAGCATTTTTTCCTTTCCTTGCTATGAGGGATATAAGTTCATTTTGAATTGAATGACTAAAATAGTGAATAGAGGATTGCTTATATCTAAAATTATTTATATGTAGTTTTCAGTTCAGTAGTTTTATCAAATTTTGCCAATAATTCCATTAGTTTTAAAAAGTTGCCGTTATTTCGATTATATAAAGCTTCGCTGGATCCACGAAGATCCACGAAGAGCAAGATTTTGAGAACCAAAAAATTGTAATACTGATAGTATTCGTTTTAAAATTTCCTGCCACTTACGTTTCTCAATTTCTAAAATGCTTTGGTGCGCTTTATCAATAGTGATTTCGTTTTTTAGTCTGGAATCTAATTCTATCCAGCATTTCATGCTTTCAAAGTGATTGGGACTTACTTCATGTCGTTTTAAATCACGGGACATATGAACCCAATCCGAAGCTCCACACACACCCCAGTTTGTTTTGGTTTTTGAAAATAACATACAAGCAAAACAAAAAACTGCATCTTTTGAAACAGAATACTGTTACCACCGTCTAGAATATTTTTCACCATTAGACAAAGTGCGACTATAATATGAAGCGGAAAAATGACGGCCACTGTCGTCGATAGCAAAATTTTCGTCCTGCATTTGAATTGGAGGGCCTCTTTCAACCAAAACTTGTCTCATTCGATCTGTTATTATTTTCCACTTACCAGGATCTGTAGGTATTTCAGATGCATATGCTAAAGAACTGTTTGATGCAAAAGCAACAGAAGCAACGTTATCCGATACTTCTTCGAAGGTGACCTCTTCAGTACTTGCTTCGTGTGACTTATCAGTACAATCAGATGTAGTTGCTTCATGCGATGCATCATCTTTTTTTTTATTGTGTGGTTCACTTTCGTTAATATCATTTGGTATATCATGTGAACATGACGCTTTATTGAAAAAAGTGCTTAGCGCCTTACTCTGTTTTTGAGCTTCTCTCTGCCTGCGTTCTTTCTCTTTTTTATTTTCCCAACCCGATTTTTTATTTTTTAATATTTGTGACATATTTAGGTAACTTAATTTTGTGTAAATCAAAGTTGGCTTGACCTAATAATGGTGAATAAAGTACTAAAACTTTCAATTCTTATAACTTAAAAGAATACAAAAAGCTTTTAACTGTAAATGTTGATTGTTGATAATGTAAATAAATAGTTAACTTACCTTAATTGCTATGTCCTATATGCTCTATATTAGTAGTTTGATATTAACCAGAAACGAACTAATTAATATTCTTAATTATACTATTATCAATCGTTACTCCTTAGTTTCAGTAGTAAATGATAAATATATTAGGTCGGCATCCAATCAAATATAGTTTTTCACGAGCGTCGAAAACAATTTTTTTTTAATAAACAAACGATTCATTAGCCGAGCCGTACCCGAAATTTGTAAATGTTTAAGAATTAAAACAATAAATTTCGGCGAGTATGAAAACGAATTCATTTTTACTACACAAATCGTGCATACGAATAGTTTTTTTCTGTTTGTTTAAATTTTTAATGATGATGAAAAGAAAAAATCGTTATGAATTGTATAGTGCATTTATAAATAATAATTGTAATAGAATTTAGTTCACCCATAAGAAATAGTAGATTTTGAGA
Organism: Diogma glabrata; assembly: GCA_963693315.1. Taxonomy (NCBI): domain Eukaryota; kingdom Metazoa; phylum Arthropoda; class Insecta; order Diptera; family Cylindrotomidae; genus Diogma; species Diogma glabrata. Next base: position 135,682,685 of record OY856188.1, on the reverse strand, counting down.
TAAAAAAAAGATAAAAACACTGCAAAATTAGAATTTTATTTTCTCAAAATTTAATAAAACCAAAAACAAAAAAGCTAAAAAAAATTTGCCTAATTTTGGCGCCTTTTGAACCGGCGCCGGGTGCGGTCGCTCCATTGCACCCATGGTAAAACCGGCCCTGCACCTTATTTTAACCTCTGAAATATGGTATTTTATTTACAAAATATCCAGTACATTCTATTGTTGTGACTCTTTCTCCTCATTCTGAGAAAATTTAAACACTTTAAACGATATAGCAACTAAAAGTAGACACAAAGACCATTAATTTAAGGTTTTTAGAAAGTTCTCAACGGATCTAGAAAAAAAGATATGACAGTTTTAATATCTTTTAAAATTCAAATTCATCACATCCATGAACGTTCATTTTATCCGATTTAGAAAGAAAATAATAATATTAATAATCCCATAATAGTAAATGGATCATAATTTTCTATAAATAAATAAAAAGTGAAACTTTTTAAAGATCTTAAAACCATATCTTTTGTTCTAGACTTCCTAAGAACCTTGTAAGAACCTTAAATTAAAGGTCTTTGTGGGTATTTTTAGTTGCTATCGTTTAAAATGTTTAAATTTTTTTAAGAATGAGGAGAAAGAGTCACAACAATAGGATGTACTGGATTTCTTGAAAATAAAAATACCATATTCCAGAGGTTAAAATAAGGTGTATAGAGGATTGAGCCAAGAAAAATTTTACTAGGATTTTATTACACTTGTTATGCACTACTTACAGTATAATTTTTGTGTCATTTGAGATTGCCAGAAAAAAGTACCACTGGTTTGAATATGCAAAAAAAACGAAATTTTCTCGAAAATGACAATTTTCAAACAGCTGTATCTCAGAATCTAAGGCATAAATTTTAGCTTACAAAGCGACGTTTTAAAGATAAGATCATAATCTATCAATTGAATTTTTTTTAAATGTCCTATATTATTGTACAATTTTGACAGTCGTTGTAATTATGGTCAAATGGTAATTTTACGAATGACCGCTAAGCAATTATTTGATCCAAAACCTGAACCTGTTACGTGGGGTTTTAACTTTTATTTCCTAAAAGATCATGGAACTATGAAAACTTAGGTCAAAGGGCCAGGTTATATTGATCTGTCATCGCTGACAGGTGTTAGAGTAATGGTCTTTGAAATCAGGGTAATAATAGGGCTTTCTCGAGTTCGGGTGACCCCAGAGGGCTGCAAATAATATTTTTTGGTTAATTCCTACAACATACTAAAATTTAAGTAAAATCCATGACCCCTCAGCACAGAAATGGAGAAAAAGTAAAAATATTGCTCATATAAATATATATATATATATATATATATATATATATATATATATATATATATATATATATATATATATATATATATATATATATATATATATATATATATATATATATATATATATATATATATATATATATATATATATATATATATATATATATATATATATATATATATATATATATTTTCATTTTGATTTTCCGTCTCCGCTTATCATTTACCCGAGATGAAGCACGCTGCAATAGATAGATTTTTATATGAAATCTACCTAAAATATGAAACGTTAAATTGTGATGCATAAGATGACCATGTTTGCTGGCCTTAAGTAAAGAGGTTATTTTTTGACATCTCACAGTTGTGACTACATACAGAATTGCATTTAAGAGGTTTTAGTCTTAGCTAAAAGAAAAAACCTACAAACTGATGGTCACGCCACCTGTATAACTTCCAATTTTTTTGGATAAAATTTTAGATTTTAATATTTAAGAAAATATATTTTATATTATATTGTCTGTTTTCCGTTCTTTTCTCAGCTTTTTAGTTTTTAAACATGTTAGAATTTTAAATTTAAAGAATATTTATGTAGTTTAAGCCATTGAATGGGTATAATAAGGATACAATAATCAAATAATGTTTTTCAAAATTTGATTTTCTCATGGTTAGATGTATAAGATGAGAGCTGTTTTTTTTGAGCAATTTTTTTTTGTTGTATTAAAAAACTCGCAAATTTCTACCGAAATTTATGGTTTCTAGAGCGATGGGAAAAAGTGATGGAAAACCACAATAAATAATTGTTTCAAAATGGCTGGGATTAGTTTATCTATTTCCACGTTATCAGTAACTGAAACAGTTGATGATGCAATTGTCATGAGCTTGTGGCGATTCACAGATTAAATCGAATTGGTCGAATCCTACTATTTCATCTGCAAATGTATTGCTTCAAAACTTCCTCGACTTTGATGAGCAAATTGAAACGAATGCTGCTGTAGTAGAAGATGTCAAATTGAACGAGTTGTTGAGGGCACTTAATATTGAGGAAACGAACTCGAAAGAGGATAGTCTTGAAATTGTAAGATTAATGCTTTCTAATAAAGAAGTTTCCAATGCGTTTATGTGTTTAGAAACGTTTCTAAGTTATTTTGAAGGAACCGCAGATGAATTAAAAAAACTACAACTACATTGAAGTTACACGGATAAAAATAAAGCTATGATTGCAGGTCATAAGTTTTGTATAACATAATTATAAATGTTTATTCCCGATAACCACTTTTTATAATATTATTGTAATATTCATGACTATAAGGCATCAATTTTTATGAATATTTAGTCGTGGAATATAAAACGTTGGCATAAAGTTTTGAAAAAAACAAAACAATGATTACTATTCATAAACAATGAATAAAAAAATTATAATTTTTCATGCCTGATAATCAGTTTATATTTAAAAATGTGCATGTAACAGAACTAGGAAGTATGAAATTTTATGAATAGCAAGGTATAAAATATATTTTCACCAAATAATAATTTTTATTTTCTAGTTATTTTATATGTTTTGTAGGAATGGAGTATTCTTTATTAGTGCGAAATTTTAATATTAGTTTTTCGACAGTAAATATAATTAAAAAATTAATAAACAAAAAAAAATATTTTTATAATTCACTAAAAAATTTTTGTGTTAGGTGAGTTGTATATATACAAACTTTGTGAAATTTTAATATGATAGATAAATATAAAAATATGTAATATGAACATAAGGTTTAGTACATATATGATTATAATATAACTTACGAGTATGACAAATCATATGACTATGAGGTTTTCGATATCTCGCGACACTTCATCAAAATTCAAATGCTAGGAATGCAAATGCCCTAGTTCGTAATTTATTTATTACTAAGCGCCATAAATTTATGAATTATAGGCATATTATTTTATTAAAAATAGTTATATTTTGTTCCCTAGTAAGTATATAAAATTTTTACAACAAAGTTATTTCGTTGTTCCTAATTGGTTATACTACGTACCCGATTCTCATAAAATTCTATGAATAATATTCATAATAAGCTTCTTAGTGATTTTTTGAAAAAGTATACCTTATAAGTATATAATACACCTGGCTTATTCACGGTTGAGAATTAACGTAATTTAAGCATGGAATATAACTTATTAGGCATAAAAAAAACCTCGATTTCTATCTGTGTAACGTTTAAAAACTGTTTCAATCATTTCTAAGAGAAAAACAAATCAGCGATTTAGCGATTATTTCAAGTCAAATTTATCTATGGTGAAATAATAATATGTAGTATGTACCCACATATGTACATTGTACATTATGGTTCTTGGTGACTTTAATGGGCAGGTTGGAAGCGATATCTCGTATGGTCTTGTGTTGGGTCCCAACAGCCTGCATTTGAATTCGAATGATAGTGGCGAAAGATTGACTGAGTTTGCATTATCAAATAATTTGAGAATTTCCAGTACTTTCTGTCCGCATCGATCGATTCATAAGCAAACCTGGGTCTTGCTGAATGGAAACACTCGAAATTAAATTGATCACGTGCTAGTAACAGCACGTTTCTTTTCGAGCGTTCTGGATGCGTTTTTATTTAGAGGTGCATACAATGGAAGTGACCATTTCCTTGATGTGATCGTAGTGAATTAAGCTGATTAGCTTGGCAACGCTCTTGCATGGAATATGAACCCTCGGGTGACCTGAAGAACCCTCGGGTTTCCAAACTAGGTGTTGGCCGGACATAAAATTAGACTTTCTTTCCGACGGTTTATCAAACTATTTTATGGAGTGATGGCTGCGCCATCTACAGGTGAAAAAATATTTATTTTACCATAACTGCCCCTAACGGTACTTCTGTAGAATTAATGATTTATTACTTTATCAATATTGGTACTATTTGAGTGTAAGTTGATAAATATGAACAGAAAACAGACCAATTTTCGGTGAACACTACATAAAAGTAAGCGCAAAAATGTAAAAACTTCAGAATTTCAATACCGTATAACGGGCCAACCGAAAGTCATACAACTGAATAAAAAAATATGGGTCCGCTTAAATTCATTAAGGCATACGAAAAACATTAAAAAACGAAAATTGGACTACTATAAGGTTGAACCACATGCTGAAAAATAATAGAATAGGCCATGTACATATTTTATTTTTTTAAAGTCACTATTGATTTCACATAAACCCCGTCTAAAGCGTACATACATGATGGTCCTTTGTCCGTACGTTTTAAGCGAGTTTTACTGTAAATAAAAAAATATAGTTTTTTGTTTAATTGTTATTTCAATATCTTATTCTTGCCAATCAGGAACGCTGTGCCTATCGTTTGTGTTAATATGACTATTATTGTACATGTATAAAATAGAATTCATATTTTGCTGCAACTCTGGCTCTACGTACCATCTAAAATTATAAGTTGTTCTTCACCAAGCTTCGGTATCCCAGTTTTTAAATTTTTATTATATCTGACGACTATCGCTATCATTATTAGGTGTTTTCGATTTGACTGAAAAAACAACAACAATTGCATTCAATTTTTCAGTTGTATCAGTTGTTTCAGTGAAATCGAACACGGCTATTATAACTAAATTTGATTGAAACTCAAAATTTTTATTGGTTTATTATAGTTTTAATAATTTAAAAATATATAAAGTATACAAACATTAAAATATGAAATAAATATTTTATATAAAACTAAACAAATACAAAATATTTGCGATGTCACACGCATGCATATTATCAAAGATAACCGAACTAGGTCAAATAAATAGGAATTTTTCGCAAAACTTATTAAACTAAAATAATTTACCATACAAATTTGATTAAAATTAGAATAATTTATACTTTATTTTTTTAAGTTTTGTCAAATTTAATTTCTATTATACTAATAGTTAATTAAAGTTAAGGAATATTATTTAAATTAGGTGACCAATAAAATCTCTGTGATACTAAACTGTTTCTTTTTTGTTGAATTATTTATTTTTAATTATAGATTTTTCAATAAAACTTCATTCATTTATAATACATTTAATTTTAAATTAATAATGATAGATGAAATGATAATTTAGCTAATAAAATTAATATAGTAATTTTTGAGATTTAATAATAAACTAAATAATAATAAAGAGATTTTACTGATCTGATTAAAAAGTAACGCCAACATTCGAAAAATGTTAATCAAAATGTTTGGAAACATTTAAAAATATTGGGAAACATGAAAAACATATTTTTTGAAGTAGACTTATTTACTACAGTTTATTTTTTACTTCAACAAATAATCTGTATATTTATGACTGGAGTAAGTTAAAACTAGTTTAAACATATAATGAAAATATATTGATAAAATTAAAACACGCTGTATTATTTACGTTAGTCGTTAGTGGAAGTTGAATTAAGCAGATACAGGGTATACAAAAGTACTAATCGAATCTTTCGCTATCCCATTTTTAGCAACACATGTGTATTGACCCATATCAGCCCACCGTAATTCAGAAACAAAGAGACTGCCATCATTAAGTACTTTTACCCTCGGATTTTGACCGTTAACAATTTTATCATCGTTATCCAACCAATAAACTTCTGGAAGTGGTCGTCCGACTGTTTGACAAGGTAAAACTATATTTGATCCTATTTCTATTAATAATGCTATATAGTAATAAACGATTGTTGGTTTTTTTGGACCAACTGTTAAATGTGTGGTCATTGAAAGATATTCAGTGTAGTTGTGTGGTTTTGCTCCAATTGTTGAAGAAATTGTTGTTGATGAAGAAGAAAATTGGCTTCCAGCACGTCCAACACATGTGTAAGTTCGATCGCTTGTGGTAATATGTTCAATTACTAGACGAGATCGAACTCGAGCCAACGTATTGGAAGAACTTTCAGTAATTAAATTACTTTCAATCAAATCCTCAACCTATAAATAAAAATCACAAAAAAATTAAAATTTGAAAAAACATTTTGATTTTGTAAAATTAACGTACATTTGCAGATGTTCCATGACCACGGATCCATTTAATTGTTGGTGGTGGTGAACCAGCTGCTTCACATTCTAAAATGATTGTGGAGCCAATTGGTTTAGTAATATGAGCGGGCGGTGCCTCAGTTATTTTCACCCAATCTTTTGGTTCAAAAACTGGTTTACTATCCGATGATATTGAATTATCATAATTATTATTTTCTTTTGATATTGTTCGTCCTATTGTTGAACCGCAAAGGGTTAATATAACCGCAAATAGTAGTACGTAAGTATTCATTTTCTGAAGAGAAAAAAAAATTATTATTTTTAATTTTTTATTTAAAATCAATATTTAAACATTATCTAAATGTTAATAAAAAAAAGTGATCGACTTCCAACAATCTAATTTACAATATTACAATTCTTAACCTTTTTTTATCGCTAAATTTTCTTTTTTGAATTTATTATCAGAACCAAGGACTAAAAGTTATCATTATTTTAATATAAAATATATTATAATTTGTATTTTAATTAAAATTAATTATTTAAAAAAAAATTGTGATGATAAATGATCATATTACGTCAAATGTATAATTGTAACTTATTTTAAATAAATTATAAGGATAAGAGTAAATAAAAAATTATTAAAATTATAATATGTTCTGATTCGTTTAAACCAATCAGCAAATGAATTTATGGAATGACCCATCAGTATTTTGTTTGATTTTCGTTATCTTTAATAATTTCTTTTGCAGGGTTTGAACTAAAATTTTAAAGTTTATGAAAGTGAAATTGAAATGGTTGGTTAAGGTTTTTTTAAAGACAAAACATGATATTCGAGATATTTTGATAATACTAAATCAGTAAAACAAGTTTTTAAGAATAACAAAAATAAAATTAGTTAAATTAGTTCTGGAACGTATTTTTTTATTATATTATATCCAATGCTTAATCACTATTTCGAGCCTATTTTTTTCCTCTGTATAAGATTCTGTTTTATTTTTAAATTTAAAATATCTTCGCATTTGTTTTTCTATTCTTTTCCTTCCACGCCGCAACTGTATCATCTAAAAGGGTAAGAGTTACAACAGATATGCCATCCTGTAAGAGTTACAGATATGCCTAATCGCTTCTTGCGTGTTGTAGCACAATTATCTCTATATCTTCTCATCTTCGATGGTATTAGGGGGGAGGGGTAGGGGGAGGGGGGGGGGGGGGGGGGGGCGTGTTGAAGCGATGTATCCAGTCAATATAATTCTAATAGTTTCATTCTAATAAGTAATAATTATTACGAAACAGTCCAGCCGAAAAATATTAAAAAGTTGCCAAATTCCACCTACTGTTTTTGTAACAAAGAACTATCAATTTTCAATACTATGTCTGTCGGCAGTGCTGTCCAACAGCATAATAATAAAGCGCTATCTGAAACTCACCTGAGAAGTGAGAACACTAAACAATAAGTACTTAACTGATTTTTTTCAACTGATCAAATGGTAAAATAGAATTCGAGGAAATAGAAAAACCACGACTAACTGACGACTTATTAAACCGTACGAACGAATTCTAAACTTCTGAGTTCAAAATCAACATAGCCTGTAGAGTAGAGCTAAATCGCTACAACAGTTTCGGAGTCTAAATACGTCATGTGACGTTTATGTAACATCACATTTTTGTATACATCAAAATGTTTTCATCTAAAAATGTTGTTTAATAAAATTGAATAAACTGTTATAAATGATAAATAAACTGAACATAAACAGTAACAAAGGTATAGCAGAGGGGTCACTTTCAGATTCTTATACTACATAGTACTGAAGCTGGTAATGCACACGACTTCGAGCAAATAGGTCTAACTTTTTAAACAAAAATTCAAATATGGTTTTTTGTTTAAAAAAATGTTTAATATTTTCGTTAAAATGTTTTCTATGAATTGAGTTCAGGAAACTGTGGGCATCTAAATTTAATATAAATAAAACTTTACATGAAAATGTGTGAGAAACCAGTTTGGAGTTATGTTCTAAGGTTAAGATCGACCAATACTCCAAAAAGCTTTATGGTATTGATTGAAGCGATTTGAAAATTATTTTTCGATTATCAAAACAAAATTTGCAAAACGAACTTTTTTCCAGATAAGTTTTAATAAATGTAGGTGCATAGTATATTTTACACATAGTATAGTTTGCCGTAGGTTCTTGGCGTAATTCGTTGAATAACTTATTTGTTTAGCACTTGTTTTATACGCACGTTAATATAAATTTAAAAATAATAAAAGATTTAATTTTATTTTCTATAAGCACTCAATATATTTTGTCTTTTAAGGACATCCTCAGGAGTTACTCCTGAGTCTTGAGAGTGTCCTAAAGAGACGAAATATGTTGAGTGATTATAGAAAATAAAATTAAATCTTTTATTATTTTTAAATTTATAATAACGTGCGTATAAAACAAGTGCTAAACAAATAAGTTATTCAACGAATTACGCCAAGAACCTACGGCAAACTATACTATGTGTAAACTATACTATGCACCTACATTTATTAAAACTTATCTGGAAAAAAGTTCGTTTTGCAAATTTTGTTTTGATAATCGAAAAATAATTTTCAAATCGCTTCAATCAATACCATAAAGCTTTTTGGAGTATTGGTCGATCTTAACCTTAGAACATAACTCCAAATTGGTTTCTCACTAACTCCTTTTAACACACATTTTCATGTAGTCTTATTTACATTAAACTTAGATGCCCACAGTTTCCTGAACTCAATTCATAGAAAACATTTTAACGAAAATATTAAACATTTTCACGATGTTATGTTATATGTAGTCAGAATAGTTTGTTATATTTTTGATTTCAATCAACTAATTTAAAAAATTAAGAAATTACTTTTAAAATTAACATACCATTATAATCGATTTTTGTTCTATAAAGTTTGAATTATTTTATAAAAATATTTTTGTAGCTTATTTTGAAATAACTAAAATTGTGTATCCAAAAACGTTATTGAATTAAACAATTTTTGGCTGCTTCCGTTGCTGTGGTGCTATGCCGTTGCTTTTGATCTACGCTTGGGCTTTTATTTTGTTTTTGAAAAATGTAAGTACAAAAAAAACTATTTTTTTTTGTTTTCCACAAATGTTATGTTATAGAATAATTTATATTTTGATTGTTCGTATTGAAGTTTAGTAATTTTGTTACTTTTATTAAATTGTATTTTGAATTCAACACTTTTATCTCAAACATAAGGAAAACTTTTTTGTTTATTTTATAGAATTAGAAAATTCTTATATATTTTTTTATAAATGTTTTTTGTTTTTATTTCTTATAAAATTCTTTTATTTTCTTTAGAAAATAATTTGATTGGTAACACAAGTGAACATTTTAATTAGATGTCTGATAACTCTTTTCAACATATGTTTAATTTATCAAACACTGGTTTTTTATGTAAAATTATTTCATGAATTTTTAAAATAAATTTTTAGTTAATTAACGGAAATTTTATTATGTCAAAATAATTAGCAGGGTAAAACTTTTAAATTGAACGACTTTACAGGAAACTCAAGTGAATACTGTGATTATCAACCGGCAAATTGTACAATTTATAGAATTTCAGTGAAAAGTCTCTTTAGAATTAGTATGTTTCTCCCTCCTCTTTTCTCTTTCCTCTGTCATTCATTCCTTTGATTTCGATTATTCTCTTTCTATCATTTGCAAAAGTTTTTATGTTATCGCTCTTTCCCCGTATATTTAAGGCGTTTTTCGAATATGAAAAAAAAATTTGAATGGGATTTTGGTTATTGTAATATTGTATTGTAATTGTATTGTTATATATATGAATTTCAAAGAAATTTTCATTACGTAAGAAAAAAAATTGCTGAAGTGATTTTTTAAATGATTTGTATTAAATGTTTGAGGACAAGCAATTAATGATTGTTAGTTGAATAGGAGGTCATTCATTTTTGTGTTTTTTTTGCAACAAAAAAAATATGATTGATTGTTGTAGAATTATGTATGAATCACATATCTGATATATAATATGTATATGAATAAATAAAATTATAACTATAGTTCTGATAGTTAAATGAAAATGAATTATTTTTTGTCTTCAAATAAATATTTAAAAGTGTGTTATTTTTATATTTGAAAGCACAACGAAACTAATAATATCTGGATTTATCAAGATTTACATCAAATAAAATTAATTGTAATGCAATATATTTTAGCACAAACTTATGCATTAGTAAATTTTACAAAATTGATCACAAATAATCAGCAGAAGTTTAAATATTTTGTTCTTGACCCCTGAGATAAAAGCCGTGTTCGATTTGACTGAAGCAATTGAAACAACTGAAAAATTTTATGCAATTGTTGTTGTTTTTTCAGTTGTTTCAGTCAAATCGAACACGGCTAAGAAGATAAACTGCGACAAATTGATTCTAGCTAGCGTCATGGTGACAGATAAAAGTAATACATTTATGAATGACATTTACAGTTACTTTTCCTTTAAAATCAATTTGCTGTTAAAAATCGTTAATATAAAAAAACAGTATCAAATAAATAAATAAATATTAATTATATTACAATTCAGATTCTCTGAATTAATTATACTGAGAATTAAAATAAAATATTTTACATTTATTTTCTCGTTGATAAACATTTTGTTGAGATTAAGGATTGAATTATTATTATATAATTTAGCATCTAAGCACTCATTATTTTATTTTCTTTATGTTGCAGTTTTTTGTTCATTAATTGCTTATCGATTTTATTCAGTAACAAACGCAATAAAACTTTTTCTAAAAGTTATCATCAGTGTTTTATTCATACTATTTTATTTACTACAAAAAAGCATAATCTTCAATAGGTTATGGGCCCAGAAACGCTATAAATAAAATAAAGCGAATAAAACACAGAGACGTGTCGCCGAACCGTCCAGAAGAAAATATAAAGATTTTTTTAACAAGCCATCTCGTCGTAGTGTATGTTAAACAAAATTCTAAAAGCGAACATTAGAAGAAGCCGGTTGCCGTACCGTATATGTTCAACAGAAACTAGCTGTAACAGAAGTGAAATTAAAATTCGATCTAGAACATTCGATTCGATTGTTGTTACTGTAATTAAAAATTAAAAAAAAAATTGGATCCAGAATATTCGATTCGATTCTTGTTGTTGTGAAGAAATAAATTTAAGGCTATTTATTTGGTGTTGTCGTGAAGAAATTGAAACATGGAGTTGTTTAGGGACAAGAAAGAGAACAGTTTTGTTGTTTTTGTTCTCGACTGTGGAAATTCCAAATTAATGCATTGATGAAAGCCCATGCATTAGTTGATAATATTGAAGGAAAAGTACCAGAATCTACTGGGCCCAATGAGGTTAAAGCGCAATACGAGCGCAATGAAGGTAAGGCGATGAATATTTTAATTGAGTTTTTGGATGCAGAACGAGCAAATCTTATTTTAACGTGCAAGACAGCAAAAAAGATGTTGGACAAGTTAAGCAGCATCTATGAAAAAAATTCAGAAATTCATGTTATGAATTTGTACTAGGAATATTTTGCATTAAAGATGAAGGAAGATGAGTCAGTTGCAAATTACGTCTCCAAGGTCAATACATTAGCTTTTGAAATAGAGAGTCAAGGGGAAAACTTATCAGTTAAGTTAAAAATGGTACATGTTATTAGCAGTTTGCCGCCACGATTCAACAATTATAAGACTGTTTGGTATAACACGCAAGAGACTCGTTCATTTGATACGATGATGTCATCATTACAATTGGAAGAAGACAATTTAAAGAAAAATTGTGTTGGTGAAGCTGAAAATTCAAATGTCGCTTTTTCAGCCGAAGCAAAATTTAAACCAAAAAGCCGAACAAATATTAATGATTTAAAGAAGAGAACAAAGTGTAATATATGACGCAAAGTTGGGCATTGGGCACGTGCATGTCCCGAAAATTTTAAATCATCAAAATCAGAAAATAGAGATAAGAAAAAGGAGGTGGATTTCTGTGCAACTGTTTGTTCAGGCCAGTGTGATATTGAAAGTGTTTGGATAGCTGACTCAGGTGCTTCGAGTCATATGACTTTTCACCGTGAATGGTTCACAGAATATCACAAGTATACCGGTAATGGTTCTGTAGAAATAGCCAATGGTGTTTTCTGTGCCATCGAAGGCATAGGAAACATTTTAATTGAGGCCAGAGTCAACGAACAGCGGGAGGCACGTCATTTAGAAGATGTTCTATACGTTCCTGAACTAAGAAAGAACCTGTTTTCAACATCACTAGCAACTGATAAGGGCTTCGAAATGCTTCTTACTAAGGATGGTTGTAAATTGGTGTACAAGCAAAAAGAAGTTTTAGCAGTTGGATTCAAAGACAGGCAAAATCAAATATGAATGGTATTTTGACAGCGCATCGATGAATGTGCAAACGCTGCAGCGGGTTCTCTTCAACAATGGCATCAACGTTTAGGTCACATCAATGTCAAAACCATTAAGAAAATGTGCAACCAGAATTTGATAAATGGCGTTAATTTATCGGACAGTGAACCATTTTTCTGCGAGGAACTAGGAAAAATGTCAAAAGCATCGCATAAATCATCATTGGGTCAACCGAGTGAGATTGGTGAATACATGTACGCCGATTTATGTGGCCCAATGGAAGAAACAGGTATAGAAGGTATTAGATATTTCATGCTAATTAAGGACGAGGCCACAAGCTTCAGATATGTGTATTTTATGAAATCGAAAGCTGAAATATATGATAATTTACGCTATATTATTCAATTGGTACACAACACATGTGGAAAACGCATTAAGAATTTTCGATACGACAATGGTAGGGAATTTGTAAATCAGAATGTAAAGTGTTTATTATTGAAAGAAGGGATTACATGGGAACACATTACACCATATACACTCAAAAGAATAAAAGTCACTTTTACAAAATTTTTATAAATGTACAACACACAAAATTTTTTGATAAAACTGCAATTTTTTTCCTTCAAATCCAAAAATAATTTGTAAATCAAATAAATTATTGGTTTTTTCAAATAATTTTTTTGTAATCTACAATATTTTTGGTAAACTTACAAAAAATTTGTGAGTTGTATATTTATAAAAAATTTATAAAATTTGCTTAGTTTTTTTATTGAGTGTACAACGCAGCGGAAGGGTTTAATTGAACGAGACAATCGCACAGTTCAAGAAAGCGGTAGAACCATGTTAATTGCAAGTGGATTGCCGAAGATGCTTTGGCCGGAAGCAGTTCGAACAGCGATTTATATGTTAAATCGTGCAACAAACAGCAGGTGTATTAATCGTACGCAATATGAGAAATGGTTTAATTCCAAACCAGATTTGGGTCATGTTCGCGTTTTTGGTACTGATTGCTTCGTACAAGTTCCAAAACAATTAGTACAAAAGAAGTGGGATTCAAAATCAAAAAAGATATTTTTAGCTGGATTCTAACCCACTAATAAAAATTTCAAGTTTATTCGATCCAGACACCAACAAAGTGTTCGTCAGTTGCAATGTTCGATTCAATGAATCAAAATCATTTGTTATTAGAAATGTGGATAGTGATAAGGAAATTGATGCTGTACTAGAGGAAAATGCAGATGAAGAAGAAAATGGTCTAGAGGCTCATGAATTAGGTAATAATCCAAATTCCCGTCAAATTGCTGAATCCAATCAGGAATCGTTTACTGATTGCCAATTGAATTTTGATTCGACGTCCAATAGTGATTATGAAACAAATAATAAGCAAAGTAATTCAATTGAACGTGCTAATGAACGATATAATTTACGTAAAACCGTTAAAGCATCAGACCGTTTAATTGAAACTGGGTATTCAGCAGTTTTCATTGAACCAGTAAATTATGAAGCAGCGTTGCAATCGTCCGAACACAAACAATGGCAAAAGGCCATTGATGATGAATTACTGTCCCTACATGTTAATGAGACCTGGGACATTACAGAGAGGCCAACAAATGTAAATATAGTTTGATGCAAATGGGTATTTAAACTAAAGTCGTGTTCGAATAGAAACATTTTAATTTTTGCAAAAGGATTTTCGAAACGAGAAGGTGTCGATTTTAATGAGATATTTGCACCAGTGGTACGGCACGATTCCATTCGTACTATTTTATCTGTTCCTGCAATCGAAGATTGGGAGATAATGCAGTTTGACGTTAAAACTGCATTTCTTAATGGTAGTTTAGATACAAATATATATATGGAAATACCAAAAGGTGTTATTGTTGATGAGAGGGAGGAGAAAAAGGTATGCCGTCTTAAGAAATGTCTTTACGAATTAAAATAGGCATCAAGATTCTGGAATGAAAAGTTCACTGAGTTCCTTAAAATTTTTAACATGGTACAATCACAATCAGATGGATGTGTTTTTCGAGGAGACATTAATGGTAATAAGGTGATATTGCTTCTATATATGTTGATGATGGCCTGGTATTATCATCAAGTGTAACAGCATCAACAGAAGTAATGAATCATTTGGCAAATAATTTTATGATTACTGAAGGATACGAAAATTATTATATTGGCATTGAACTTGTACGAGGTCGTACAAATAAGAAAATATTTATACATCAAAAGAGTTATATTGAAGAGCTCATTAATAAATTTGAAATGGGAGATTGCAAGAAAGCATCGACTTCAGCCGACAACAATGTTGTGTTATGTAAATCTAAGAAAGACGACAAAATAGAATTATTTCCATACAGGCAAGCTGTTGGTTCATTAATGTTTGCAGTTATTGTAACCAGACCAGATATTGCATATTCAGTGGGAGCAGCATGTCGATATTTGGAAAATCCAAATTCAACCCACGTTGTATTCAACCCACGTTGTAATGCTGTAAAACGTATTATTCGATACCTAGCAGGAACATGTGATTTTGGTATAGAATATAGTGGTTCATCAGTCGTATTGAAAGGCTATACAGATTCGGATCATGCCCGTGATATTGATACAAGACGGTCAACTTTTGGATATGCATTCCTAGATAATAATTGCATTATTACATGGAAGAGCTACCTACAAAAAACGGTAGCACTATCATCAGCGGAAGTGGAATACATGGCTGCATCTGATGGTGTTAAGGAAGCCATTTGGCTTAGGCTGTTTTTAAAGAACATTGGCTACGAACAAAAGGGTCCGACATCAGCTCTTATTGACAACCAAAGCGCAATTGTTCTCACAAAAAATGCAGAGTTCCACCAAAGAACAAAATACATTGATGTCAAATTCCATTTTATCAGAGACCATATTAAGAATTGTAAGATTGTTCCAATCTATGTTTCAACGAATGAGCAATTAGCAGATGTTCTTACTAAACCATTGCCAGCTAAGAAGTATAAAGAAAATATTTTGTTAATGGGGATGAAGAATTTAAGAAACAATTAGTGGGAGTGTTGAGATTAAGGATTGAATTATTCCCTTATAAATTATATAATTTAGCATCTAAGCACTCATTATTATATTTTCTTTATCTAGCAGTTTTTTGTTCATTAATTGCTTATCGATTTTGTTCAGTAACAAACGCAATAAAACTTTTCTATAAGTTATCATCAGTGTTTTATTCATACTGTTACGATACAGAAAAATCTAGACGATTACGGTCACTTCTAGGAAAATCAAATCAACAAAATACTACACAGATTAATGAAATGAATATTGTTGTTGTTGTCTCTTCTTAGAAATAGGGTCAACATAAACGATTTTATGAATCAAATCAACATAACGTAAAATAATCGAATATTCTAATATTTTCTCAAGGTTTCTGGAAAGTGATGTCGAATTATCTAGAAGTATTGCAGAAGGTATATAAGAAAATTACCTCTTGTAGTTTTGAATTAGTGTTATTTTAAACCTGCGATAGTGAAGTTGGAATTAGTTTTATTTTAAACCTGCGATAGTGAAGTTAAAATTATAAAAGTGATCTTTAAATTTGTGAATAAAGTTTTAAGTTTTATTGAGAAGAAATATTTTGTGTATTATTTTAAACGTTCTATTACTGGAAATTTCTACAATCAACCGTTGGAGTTTCGGAAGCTGTTGGAAGAATATTCTAGTCAAGAATATTGTTTGCTGTATTGTTTTCCTGTTGTTGTGAAACAATTAAGGAGTTGAATACTTAATAAAACCTGGTGTTTATGCTTACTAATCAGTGATCGAACTCAGGAAGAGATTGGGGATTACGTTTATCGAATTGTGAGTAAGGCCAATTCGAAGTAAGGTTGGAAAAACGTAACATTGGTGACATCGGCGGATTAGTTAGCTGTTAATAATGGTTTTATTAAGTGATTTGAAGGTTCTTGAGTTAAAGAAAGAACTAGAACAACGTGGATTGTCAACAAGTGGAAACAAAACTGAATTAATGCTACGGCTTCGACAAGGTATGGAAGCCAATGGAATGGACGTGGAAAGTTACCAGTTTGGAGTGATTAGTACAAATGCTGATTCAATCGCAGCTGATGAGGAGAAAAGTTTTGTTGCGGAAACAACATCTTCATTGCCACCTGCAAATTGTGATTTTACGCAGTTAATGGCTATGATGCAACAAATGAGTTTGAACATCAGTCAACAGATAAATTTGAATTTGAATCAAAAACTGGATGTTGTAAACGCTAATATGGTTGCCAATAAAGACGACATCAATCAACAAATGGCTGCTACTAAGGAAGAAATCAGTAGTAACATCAATCAACAGCTGGAAACAGTCAATAATAACATGGCTGTTAATAAGGAAGAGATTACTGCAACACTTGCTGCAAATAAAGATGAGATGAACCAGCAAATAAATGAGTTGAAAACTGGAATACATCAACATTTGGATGAGAAACTTTTACAAATGTCAACTGCATTCGATGTAAAAGTCGAGAAAATTGAAACAGAAATTCAAGAATTTGAACATAAAATGTTGACGAAAGTTGATGATTTTGAAAAGAGGTTGCAGGACGATGAAACGACTAAAGTTATTTCCCAGGTGGTACATCAAGTAGCAAATATCAAACTAAAACCACCACCATACGATGGAACAACATCGTTCGGCATCTTCAAGTTCCAGTTCGAGACCGCAGCTGATCAGAATGTTTGGAACGCTGAAAATCGTCTTGCTGCATTGATAGTTGCGCTTAAAGGTGAAGCAGCTGAAGCACTACAGGCAGTACCAGAAAATGACCGGAAAAGTTATGCTGAGGTGATGAATGCGTTGGAACGTAAATATGGCAGCGACCATAAAAAGGAGTTATACAGAATTGAGCTAAAAGGTCGCTTGCAACGAAATGGTGAATCTCTACAGGATTATTCCTCGGCTGTAGAGCGGCTTGTTCATTTAGCACACTCAAATACACCACCATATTTCATGGAGAAAATGAAGATCGAGGCCTTCATTGATGGTATCCGAGATCCAGAAACCAGGATCAAAGTAATAACTACACCTAAGGCGACTTTCCATGAAACAGTCGCATACGCAATGCAATATGAGATGGTACAGAGGATGTGTATGCCATCTGGTGGATGCAGAAAAAGGAATGTAGAGGGGAACATCAAAGGAGAAGTATTGGCACACAGAAGTGGAAGCGACATCAGATGCTGGGTATGGGATGAAGAGGGTCACATGGCACGGGAGTGCAAGCAAAATGGGGAAGCAGGGAGATTCGCGTCTTCTGTGAAGAACAGAGGAGCCGAAGAATTGAAGCACGTAGAGTTCAGGAACAGCAGTAGAAAACTCCTGTGCTGGATATGTAGGAAATCGGGCCATATCTCACAGGACTGCTGGAACAGGAAGCGTGAAAGATCTTCGTCTCCTATTCAACGGAAGTCCGTTGAAGGTGTAACTGCAAAGCCAAGAAGTGAGGAGAATGTTGCCTACATTCCAATTTCAAGAATTGCGGTAAATGGTGAAAGCTTGGGTATCAACGGACAACTTGAAGGTAAAGGTTGCTTGATGACACTGGATACAGGTTCAGCTCGAACATTCGTTCGCAAAGGTTTAATTGACGGCATTTTGGAACCATCAGATGGATTGAAACTCCAAACAGTAACTGGAGAATGCGCTGAAATAGAAGGTAAAAGAATCGCTGAAATAAAATTGGGAAATAACTGCTATCAACAAGAGGTGCTAGTGGCAGACATTAGGGATGAAGTCATTTTGGGGATGGACTTCATGAAGGCGAAGGGATTAGTCTTCGATTTTGGATGTGGAATCCTAAAGGTAAATAATGTTGAAATGCCACTACTTGTGAATGAGGCAGAGCCAACAGTTATTGGTAGCGATGAGGAACTACGCAGTGCAGAGGAAAATCCAGCACCATCCACACAGATGAGGGAGAGAAACGTCAAACGACGCAGACGATTAAACAAACGCCGAAAGTTAAAAAGGAAACAGGTCCAAGCACATAACGAAGTGAGCGATGTAAAAGAGGTGGTTCAAATAGCTGCAAACAGCGACGAATCGCAGCTGAAAATGAGAATGGTTCGGAGACATGACAATGTGAAACACTCAAAGGGAAAAGATAAGGAGGACTTTAGAGATAATGAGAATCCATACTCATCACGGTGCGCTGACATAGAACAAACTAATAGCCAAGGACTTAGAAAGGGACCGGAAGTAGTTCTAAACAGCATGGGAAATAGAAAAAGAAAAAAAAAATGTTGGATTCAACAATTGGAGGAGAGATCTAGATCCTGTTCGGGACGAACAGGCTTAAGTGGAGGGTAATGTTACGATACAGAAAAATCTAGACGATTACGGTCACTTCTAGGAAAATCAAATCAACAAAATACTACACAGATTAATGAAATGAATATTGTTGTTGTTGTCTCTTCTTAGAAATAGGGTCAACATAAACGATTTTATGAATCAAATCAACATAACGTAAAATAATCGAATATTCTAATATTTTCTCAAGGTTTCTGGAAAGTGATGTCGAATTATCTAGAAGTATTGCAGAAGGTATATAAGAAAATTACCTCTTGTAGTTTTGAATTAGTGTTATTTTAAACCTGCGATAGTGAAGTTGGAATTAGTTTTATTTTAAACCTGCGATAGTGAAGTTAAAATTATAAAAGTGATCTTTAAATTTGTGAATAAAGTTTTAAGTTTTATTGAGTAGAAATATTTTGTGTATTATTTTAAACGTTCTATTACTGGAAATTTCTACAATCAACCGTTGGAGTTTCGGAAGCTGTTGGAAGAATATTCTAGTCAAGAATATTGTTTGCTGTATTGTTTTCCTGTTGTTGTGAAACAATTAAGGAGTTGAATACTTAATAAAACCTGGTGTTTATGCTTACTAATCAGTGATCGAACTCAGGAAGAGATTGGGGATTGCGTTTATCGAATTGTGAGTAAGGCCAATTCGAAGTAAGGTTGGAAAAACGTAACAATACTATTTTATTTACTACAAAAAAGCATAATCTTCAATACATTTAAATGAAAATTATTGTAAACAGGGATTTACAACAAACTCAGTGGTTGTGTTGCGCTGAGACCAGTCGGTCTAGGACGGCATGATTTTAATAGTGTCAAAAATTCAAAAAATTTTAATCTTCTTTAGTCTTTAATTAGCCTAGACAGCAAATAAAAAAACTTGTTAAATTATTGTGTACAGTTTGTGCAATGCGGTGTCCTACGTAAAAATTTATTTTGAGCGTTTCATTTGTTTTCGTTGGTGATTATTTTCAAAAGAAAGGTTGTGAAATAAATACAATATTTGCTGATATTCTTAGAACAGAAAGGTACAACAACAAATAAAAATTATTAAAATTTTGTCATAAAGAATATTGCGGATAATAGTACATTATGATGCTAGGACGTAAAGCTAAAAATTTTGGACGTATGTGGAGTTTGCAAATCGAGGCGCTAGCTCAGATTTGCACCCACATTAAGTCCAAAATAGCTTACGTCCGTGCAGCATATACTATTTTTTATTCGCCGCAAGCCAAATATTTAAAAAAAAATGTTTATTCTAAATTAAAATTATATAAATTTGCATACATTTTGAAATAAAAATATGTGGAACAAGTTACCTTTGACAAAATATTTGTTATTTTTTCCAAATGATTGTATAACTATGACAACAAATGATAACAACTTTTTTAATTGGATTATGAAATTTTGAATTTAAGGGTTGCTTTGATAAAAATTTCTATTTTTTATAGAATTTAAACAAATACAAGTATTTTTTACTTTTTTGGATGTAGCTATGACAACAAAATATATAGTTAAAAAGTCCAAGCAGTGGCGTAGCTAGCATGGGTGGCACCCGGGGCGGATATTGTGGTGTCACCCCAAAAATAAAAACTGTCAATAATAATAAAAAGCCGATAAACGTAATTTATAATTTTTTTTAATTAATACAAATGAGCATTATTATTATAAGCCCGCAAGTAATTTTTAATTAATTTTGATTTGCTGAAACTCCTCTCACACGAAGCCACTAATACGCAAATAGTCATAAATAACTTTAGTGCGACCGTAAGATTCGGAAGAAATTCTAAAAAATCCCATTCTACGATGAATTTTAAAAAGTCTAGGTACACCCAGTTAGAAACTGTAACATTGGCCGCTTTTAAATGCCTCCTCACCCTTTGTATCTCTATGAGGAATTCTGTTGCCAATACCGCATCATAAAAACCAGTAAATTTTGATACCGATAATTTTAACTCTTCACTGTTCGCCAAAAGCTAAGTAAATAAATCTTTTATACGTCCCTGCATGGAATACTGTTCTCACATATGGGGTGGAGCTTACTTGAGTAGTCTCAACTGCCTTGATTCTGTACAGCGTAGAGCTATTAAACTCATTGGTAACCCAAGTCTTACTAACGGTCTTGATTCCTTGCAGCACAGAAGAAATGTTGCTGATTTGACTATATTTTATAAATATATTATGGATGAACAAGCTTCTGAAGAGATCAAATCGATTTTACCTAAATTAGCAAACCTTTCGCGTCACACCAGAGCAAACGTAGCAGCGCATCCCTTTACAGTTCAAATAATTAGGTGTAGAACTGTAGCCTTCCAATGTGACTTTTTCAACAGAGTCTCTTATCTTTGGAATGCCTTACCTTCCTGGGTTTTCCCTGATGAATTTAATCCTCAAGGCTTTAAAGTTAACGTTCATAAATTTCTCAGAGAATCTTAATTTGCATTCCATTCTTATCCCTAGTTGGCATGGTATCTTCGGATATTCAGAGACTTTAATTTATAATTTATTATAATTAACACTAAACATGCCTAACTTTGAATAAAAAAAAAAAAAAAAGTGGTTGTCTGCACAACCTCGAACAATGAAGCTAAATCTTGAACTGACTTCAGTCTAGTTCGGAGTTCAACACTGAATCGGTCAAGACATTCCAACATGTCCTTTTTAAGTTGAGCTCTCAGTGTCAGTCCAACATCAGGTGCAAACTCACCACCCGTTCGTTTTTTGCGTTTTTATGACGAATTCGGCTTTCCATTGGAATGTCATAGTCCTCCGATTTTTTCGCAGCAAGATCTATTGCCTCTTCTACAATGAGACTTCGTTATGAATTGACTCTACTTTTGTAGCTAATTGATCAATATTCAAGCCCGTGCTTTGCAATCCAATCTGAGCACAGATATTATTTCTCTTAGAATATCATTCCAAAACAAAAGATAGCAAAAAAACGAAAAATCACATGCTGCATTGATAAGGTTCTGTGCAGCGCCTCTAGTGTCTACATTTTCTTGTTGATCACTTAGCTTCTCAATTTCAGCCACAATCCCATCAACATTTTCGGCCACTACTTTTACTGCAGCATAATGAGCACTCCAATGCGCTGTTAAGAGTATTTTAACAGTTGCTTTGTTGTGTTTAGCAAGTACTTCCCAGCGGCTAGTCGAAGCAGAAAAACATGTAAAAATGGCTTCCACTGACGAGTGTTGGCCGTATAAATTAATTGAATGATCTTTGCAGCCCACAAAAATTGCTTTGTTATTTTTTGCTTTAGTAATAGCTTGCACTTCTCCATGTATACTACTCATAACAGCTGCATTATCATAACCTTTGGGAGCGACAATTCATAACATCTATACCATCATTTTCAAGATTTCTACACTGAAAAAAACATGTCCTATTTCCAATCGAAATGCAGTTGTCTCAACCTCACCGTGCGGGCAGATATGGCGAATCGAAATACGAGATTGATTCAACAACCGTACAATGATAAGCCGATGCAGTTGAGACAATCACATGAAATATTTTTGTGAAAATAAAATATAGTTCAATTAATCTCAAATACTTAAATTTTAAAATGAAAAATTCATGATATAAGGCCAAAGAAATATGTTTTCATGGAAATAGTTATTAACTTTATTCAACAACTGTTATATTGGATAACACTTTATATTTTAATTACACCTCATTCTGTTATCAGGAAAATGTTACTGAGTACTGAGTAGTTGTCCCATTCACGGTGAAATTGTTTGTAAATATCTTTTCTTTGCATGAATAATAAACTGCCATCTTCGAGATGAGATGATTACTTCAATTTTTTTTTCAGTGTAAGAATTTCATCGCTTAAATCAGCGGCTTTTTTCCACGTAAAGGAAAAAATCCAAGGAATACTTCCTTGATTTCCACTTTACTACCATCAATTTTCACATAACGAATCACTTCTGACATTTGATCAATATGTGAAATGTCAGGTGTGCTATCAAACATAATTCCAAAATATTTAACCGATTTAATTTCGTTGACAAGCTTAAACTTTACGTGGATCGCTAAAACATTTATGAACTCATTTTGTATATCTGGTGACAAATATGATACTTTTGGTGATTTACCATGCTCCAAATTCAAAATGTGTTCTTTTAACACTACGTCATACTTTGACAATACTTTGGTTAGTTCTAAGAAATTGCCTTTATTTGAAGAACTTTGTCCTTCATCATATCCATGAAATGCTGGGTTTTGTTTAGATAAAAACAAAGTTATATCCAATAATCTTGATAAAAGATGTTTCCACTTCTGTTTTTTATTATATATTAATTGCAAGGCTGCGTCTCGTATCGTTTTATGAATTTTTAACCTCATTTTCAAAGTTTTCCACTTTTCAAAATTCTCCAGATGTTCATTTGAAGTTTCATGCTCGGCCACTTTGGGATTTAGTTTCCACCGCCTCTGATATCCAGTAGTAAATGTTGATTTTGTATTATTACTATTGGTGACAGCAAATACACGACAACAGAAGCAATACAGGACGCAAGTTATTATTTACAGCCAGGAGAATAAACAATCCATGGCCGTAGAATTTTTCACCATTATTCATCATTTTATAAAACCATTCTTTAGAAAGATGGCGAACATCACCTTTTATGTCTAACCCGTGTCTAGATACAGTAACAAACGACCCTTCTCTATTTTGAAAATGTTCACTTTCTTTTTTTATGATTTCAATGCGAACATTACCAGAGACGAGTATATTCCAATGTGATACATCTGAAGTCCTGAAGTGATTCACCCATGCAAATACTGTCTTCGATAGTAGAAGCATTAGCGGCATTATCACTGTCATTTTCATTATTCCTTTCTAATTCGTCATCATAGGTTATCATTATTAATTCTGTATTGTTGCTGTTACTTTCCGAAAATGAGCCAATATTCTCTGAAACATTCGTTGCATCAACGTGATAATCAGTTTCTTTTGATGAACCTTGGATATCATCGGGTTTTGTAACATATTTATAGATTTGGTCTTTCTCTGCTGGAACCAACTTTTTCTTTAAAAAGTATGAACTCCTCGTGGCATATTTATTTTTTAGGATATCTGCTAAACGAAATCTAAAAAAATATTTTTAATTATAGTATAGGTATCAGCAAAGCATTAATTCTAAATATATTTGTAGGATACATAATAGGTACATAGTTCATAATAAGTACACTGTGTTAACGACTAAATACACCGCCAAAAAAATTAATTTATTTAAATTTCCTTGTAACAACTTATATTAAATAATATTTGATAAAATGGAATATACAAATCATAGCCTAATATTATATAGACTAAGAGCCTGCGACGGCCAGACCTTCGTTATTTTATAAAAGCTGAAAGTTTCTCTGCGCATACCCCCTACTCAGGTAGGAACGATTAGCGACATATGAAGTTTGGATCATAGTGGCTTTGGAAGGGAGCAGGTTCCAAAGAGCCTTTAAAGTTTCGTGAAAGTATAAAAGGTAATTTTTTTATATATTCTTCGGGATAGTATTAGAAGTCACGTCACCCATTGCCAGACACTAACTATTGTGGAAACTCCCTGCCAGACACCCTTAAACTTTAAAGTTTAAGGGTGTCTGGCAGGGGGTTTCCACGAAGGTAAGTGTCTGGCAATGGGTGACGTGACTTCTAATACTATCCCGAAGAATATATAAAAAAATTATCTTTTATACTTTCGCGAAACTTTGGGGGCCCCTTTAGAACCTGCTCCCTGCAAACTTCATATGTCGCTAATCGTTGCTACCTGAGTAGGTGGTATGCGCAGAGAAACTTTCAGCTTTTATAAAATAACGAAGGTCTGGCCGTCGCGGGCTCTCGGTCTAATAAGGAACTATTTAAAAAAATATAAGTATGAAATCCTTAAAGATATTTTATATAAAGAATTGAAACCAAAATTAAATATCCAATTAGAATCATGCTCAATAATTTACAAAATTGAATGTGATTTTTGTGAAAAATTTTACATCGGGAAAACCGGAAAATGTTTTAAAGACTGATTTAAGGAATACCTTCCTAAGAAGAAAAACAAACAAAATTTAAAGTTTATTTTTGCAAACCATTTACATCGTTAATAACAATAGCTACACCACTTTTAAAAAAAAATTGAAGGCTTTACATTTGTGTAGCCTAGCTAGGATCTTTAAAAGAATCACTTGATGAGTTTGAAATTTCCAAGGGATTTAAAACCCAACAAAATGTAATTTTAAATGATCAACTTTCATTTAATTCAAATATATAAATATATAAAACTGAAAACAAACAGTATGAGTATGTATCAACCTACAAAAATTTGCAAAACTGCAGTAATTGCATAACTTCCATTTTATTCCACAGTAATTATTTTTGTGTCCATTGAAAAACGATCTATTTCAATTTATTCTTTGAGTTTCAAGATAAAGGAAAAAAAATTATTTTGAGATCATTTACAAACACGGTAATTTGATTGTTTGTTAGTTTCCTTAGGTGCTTGCAATTAATTTGTTTGAAATGTAAAACATATATTACGTAGTAAGGTTAAGCGGATATTTTAAAAATAATTTTGGAATAGAGACATTGTAACTCAAGGGTGCCACCCTATCGACAAAGGGTGCCACATTATCGACGTAAACCACTTTTCCTATACATTATTCAGCATATGTGTTTTCAGACCTGGTCATTAAATAATCATGCTTGCATACTTAATAATATACCGTAAAAAACGGTCAATATGGTATCTATAGGAATATTCAAAGCTATTGAGTAATTGTGGTGATGGGATTCAATGCTCAACATGTTGATTCGATTAATATTATTAAAATTTTATTTCACGTAATAACTCAAAAATTTTAAAAAGTAGAATAGATTATTTTTGAACCAATAACACATTTATAGGACACATTTATAAGTTATCACAATTTATAAATTAAAATTATATGGATAGCCTGGTTAAAATGGTTTCTAAGTGATTTATCGTTGAAAACATGTGGTGGTTTGTTTAAGTTTTTTACGTTCGGGTGTCACCCCAAAACGGTTTCGAAGTGCTCTATCGTTGAAAACATGTGATGGTTTGTTTAAGTTTTTTACGTTCGGGTGTCACCCCAAAACGGTTTCGAAGTGATTTATCGTTGAAAACATTGTGATGGTTTGTTTAAGTTGTTTACGTTCGGGTGTCACCCCAAAACGGTTTCGAAGTGATTTATCATTGAAAACATTGTGATGGTTTGTTTAAGTTGTTTACGTTCGGGTGTCACCCCAAAACGGTTTCGAAGTGATTTATCGTTGAAAACATTGTGATGGTTTGTTTAAGTTTTTTACGTTCGGGTGTCACCCAAAAACGGTTTCGAAGTGATTTATCGTTGAAAACATTGTGATGGTTTGTTTAAGTTGTTTACGTTCGGGTGTCACCCCAAAACGGTTTCGAAGTGATTTATCGTTGAAAACATTGTGATGGTTTGTTTAAGTTGTTTACGTTCGGGTGTCACCCCAAAACGGTTTCGAAGTGATTTATCGTTGAAAATATTGTGATGCTTTGTTTAAGTTTTTTACGTTCGGGTGTCACCCCAAAACGGGTGACACCCGGGGCGGACCGCCCCCCCCGCCCCACCCTAGCTACGCCTCTGAGTCCAAGCGGCACGTATATCCGCTAGAAATAGGTAGATTTCGGGACCAGACAGCTTTGTGTCCAAATAGAATTGGATATGTCAGATTAGTTTAAATAAAAAATTTAACTAGAAACAGAAAATCCAAAAAATTTATCAAACAACCAAACTAAATACATAAACAGAAACAACTTTGTCAATGCAATTTGGAATAGTTTTGTTTAATTTGGTTAAAACTCCTCAATATCAAATTAAATCCTTTGGTGGATTAACGTTCTAGCTACACCACAACTGCCATACTATAATTTATAATCAACAACAACATCAAACAACTTTTACACCTCAAATATAATACAAATATCTATCAATTGTAAATATGTAATCAAATATACATATTATATTTATTTCAACTAAACCACTTCCAAATATTCCAAAGAAACTGTTCACTAATTCAAAACAATAATAAATCTTCAAAACAACAACAACAAACATTCAAAACAAATTTTTTAACTTTTTGCGAAAAAAAAAATAAAAACAAAAAAAATTATATGAAATCTACCTAAAACAAAAGAAATTTTATTTAATTGGGATATTTTTGGGATTTGTTTGTAATTATATAGCGTTTTAGGGGCTTGCATTGAGTTAGTATAATGTTAATTGCATTGCAACGTCTAGGGTTAGAAAGCTGAAAATTTCTGATGTTATAGTTGAAAAGTTGAATTAAAAGCTAGTATTAGTTTAATCAAAATAGACTCGAAAATGATGAAAGCAAGGCCGTTTGCGTTTGTTTTCGTTTTAATAGCCTCAGGTTCTCAACCTCTGAACTTAAACAATTTATTTTTTAAGTTTTGGATAGATATAAGTTGGTATCTACGTTTCTGAAAGTTTTTATTATTGAGCTTGGTCATTTTCATCTAGATCAAGGACAACAAAGTTTAGTAAATTTTTAAAACAGCTGATTTTTCAGGAACCTTAAATGCCAAGGTTGTCATCTCACAAAAAATGATAAAAAAGGTTCAAATATTCAATATTTATCAATTTTATTTAAACTTTATGTTTTAAACGGAAGTTATAACGCCCTAGATTATTCGACTTTTAAGACTCTAGCCGCTAAAATGGTACCCCGATATGGCCAGTTCGTGAACTTGTCCAAGAAATTGTTTGCCGCAACATACACAGAAAATATTTTTGGTGTAGGTCGAAAATTGCGACCGTGAGAGTGCCGGATAATTCCGTTATACCTCATATCGTTATATATATATATATATATATATATATATATATATATATATATATATATATATATATATATATATATATATATATATATATATATATATATATATATATATATATATATATATATATATATATATATATATATATATATATATATATATATATATATATATATATATATATATATATATATATAATTTTTTTTTTCATTTTGATTTTCCGTCTCCGCTTATCATATATAGTCGTTTGGCACCAAAATTTTTCCGCAATTCCGAGATGAAGCACGCTGCAATAGGTAGATTTTTTTATGGAATCTAAGTAAAAGTGACACTTTAAGGCCGCAAGTCACAGTAATAAAGAAACACTTTAATATATAGGCGAATAAAAAAGAATTTTAAAATGCGATCGATTCATTATAGAACGTAAGGACCATTAAATAATGGTTTAGGTTGCAATACGATAGTATTAGCAGAGAGAAATAATTTTTAAAGGAAACGCTGTTTTGTATCGATAAATCATGTAAATAAAACACAAGTAATTTTTGATGGAAATTTTTACAATCAATCGCTGGAGTTTCTGTAGCTATTGAAGGAATATTGTTGTTGTAAAAGGATATTATTGCTGAATTGTTTCCCTGTTATTGTACAAAAATAATAGTGTTGCATATTTAACAAATTCTGGTGGTATTGCTTACTAATCAGTGATCGAATTTCAAGAAGGTGATTGATGAATAACATTTATTAAAGGGTGATAGACGTGACACTCCAAGTGTTTTATCAAGCAAACGTGATAAAAAAATCAAGACTGTTCTGTTAGTTGGATAGTATTAAACGCACTCATTTGTCATTAAAAAAAATCAAATTTTTGTTTATTTTAAATGTCAATATTTTTTTATTTTAGCTGTTAATAAAAATATTTTATTTTGTTTGAAATGAAAAATGAAATACGTACTAATTAACTAATTTTTTTAATGATTAAAAGAAGATAGATTTAATTCTATGGCACAAAATGGAGTTAAATATGGTATAGAAATGTTGTATATAGAAAGTATTTTTTGGCTTTTCCGTCCGGTTTGAAGTAACCGGACGTAAATTAGTTTTATGTAAAGTTTTAACGTAAAATATCGTGATTTTTATATTATTTTGCACGATCGAACGCTATCAGTATTTTGAATGTTAATGTTGTTTTGAAATATTCAATTTGGATTTTTAATTTAGACTGGATTTTTTCGAATTTCACTTCTGGTCAATTTTTTTGAAAGTGTTCACCGATTTTTTCGACTATTTTTAAAATTTATAATCATGTTATTTTTAAAAGATCTGAAAATATGCTATGCGATTAGTATTAACAAAAGGAAAACAGCTAAATTTAGGATTTTTTTTGCTCTGAAATGGAGTTACGGTTATGAATTTTGGTTAGTTTTTACGGGTTTTCGGCATGACGTCTGTGTTTGGCTATTAATAGATAATCACAAAAAAATCTATTAGGAATCCTTAAACGTTCTCTTCTAATTTTGATATCTGCATATATTAACTGTAATCTTCTGAAAAAAAATTAAACCCTCAAACGTCTCGGTGTTTGTGACACTGTATTGCGGGTCTGGTCTACCCGGAACAGCATACTTGATACAACATACTTGGAACAGCATACCTGATAAAGGTGACAATACGTACGTTATCGCATTAGACACTAAAAAGGCATTTGATCGAATCAGGCATGCCAGCCTGATCCAACTCGTTGCGTATAGTTGATCGTGTAGTTGATACCCAATTGATACCGATCTACCCGATACATTTCGGTATCTATAGATAAGTTTTCTTTTGAATCTAAATTAATTAACGCTGGTAAATCCCAATGCTCAGTTTTATACCAAATCCTGTTTTTAATTTATATCAACGAAACGTTGAAAATCATCAGTAATTCGATAAATAGTATTGTCGATGATAACACACTGCACAAGTCATTCGTACCCATGTCCCAATAGGTAGAATACACGAACGAATAAATCCCATCCGGAGAGACGCTGTCATAAATGTAAACGGGGATCTAAAACACAGCTATTGATTGTATGTTTTGGTGTACGTATTTTGTGCACACGTATTGCACTAATATTTGTTTGATTTAAGTCAATTAATATAGTTTAATATTCAAAAAAATTAAAATGTGTGTTTTGGTTTTGATGACTATAAGAGCTATAAGTATTTTTTCATTTAAAATGATTATAGTGCACATATGCGACCTTTATCAATTTGAAGAGTGTATCTCTACAGGAAATGTCTTACAATTATTTTTTATGAACATGATAAAAAATATAAATTAGAATTATTTGGAAAATTTTTCCATTACTCAGTTTCGCGTTCTGTGAAAGTTTTAAATTTATAATATGTGGTTTTTTCCACCGGTCTACCTGTCATGACATAGGCCATAGCATTATAGTATTCGGTTTTTCAAAAGATAAATTTTTTTCTAACATTCCTAGTGTTCGGTCGAGACAACGTGATAAAAAAAATCATGATTTTTCGAAGTACTATACGCAGCCATTTATCACGAAAAAAATCAGATTTTTGCTGGTTTTAAATGTTAAAATGCTTTGAATTTAAAAGGTGACAATAAAAATATTTTATTTTGGTTGTTAACGCTTTTGGTTTTGTTTTGTTTATGCTTACAATTTTGTGATAACTATTCTTGATAAAATCGATTTGTGGTTTTCGGGATAGATTTAATTTTTGTGTTAAAATTAATTCAAATAAAAGTGACCTATAAAGGTTGACGTATAAACCCATCTTTTTATCTTTTGACTGTTCGGTCCGGTTTGACATAATATTCAACGAAGTGAAGTTAGAAGAAAAAAATTTGACGTAAAATATTGTGATATTTATTATGATATTGCACGATCGAACACTACCATTATTAGGGTGACCAACCGTCCCGGATTCTCCGGGACAGTCCCGGATTTAAGTCTGCCGTCCCGCATTGAAAATGTCCCGGAAATTGTCCCGGAATATTAAAAAAGTCCCGAATCGTTCCGTTTTTCTAGCACCAATTACCATACAATATTTTTATGAGATATTAAAATAAAAATCCAATAAAATTTGATTTTGAAAATTGCATAAGTTTGACTCGTCGACTACTTGGCGCAAGCAAAACAAGATGGTTGGCGGTTATGCTCCCAATAGAAAGAATTTTACAATTATTTCAATGGTTAAAGTCATACTTTTTATTCCTGGTGCAGAAGAAACAAATTAAGTTTGTTGGAGCAAAAACCTGTTATGCTACAGCTAAAGGGCAAGTACGACAGAGCTAGACCACCAACCATTAAGGTTAATGGAAAAACAATCAAAATGGTCAGCTCAACCAGATACCTTGGTGTTGACTTGGATGAAAAGATGAGGGTATCAAGTCATGCTACACGAATATGCTAGAAATCCAAGTCCCTCTTCCACAGCTTCACAAGGTTATCTCATGAATGGTGGGGTCTTCATAGAAATATACTACATCTTATTTACAAGATCGTAGTGGAATATATTATGTCGTACTGCTCAGCTGGTTGGTATGAGCGGACTAACGTTAAGAATAATGCACAGTTACTAAACGCTGAAAGAAATATGTTACTCCGCATGATCCGAGGTTACAGATCCATTTCTACAACCCCGACTCAGGTCATTACGGGCACAATCCCAAATTATACAACCGTGCTGTCAACACAAACAGCAGTCGAGTTGAAAGGAAGCAAATAAAAAAGGGACTGCACCAGGAGACCCTCAATGAATGGAAGGCACATTGCGAGGTCTCAGATACGGGAAGGTATACGTATCTTTTTATCAGCGATTCTACTTTTGCTTTAGGTACGAATAAGGTAGCTCTGACAGGTCCTATGGTGCAGTTTATAACTAGACATGGCAAATTTAGAGAGTACTTGAAGCGTGTTGATGTTAGCAGATACACTTAGTATACCGCTGAACACAAAAAATATGATTGCGCTTAAACAATTTTGCATTGAAGCTCATGAACTGCTCGCATCAGGTAAACAAATAAGGTCTTACCCTTCAGGTTAGACTACTTTCTGACATAGTTCTTAGATAGTAGAATATACAGTTACTCTGTAAACCATCAACCTCCACGAGGTTAGGGATCGAAACGAGCAACTAAATAAATTTGACTGAGGTAATAATATATAACTATTTTACTTTCTGATGACATATAAATGTTTTAGACACAGTTGACTCGGTCGATCGATGGTTGAGCTTATGAAAAACCCTGTAAAAGTTTTTTGAACTTAAAACAGAGGTGCTTGCAATAACGAGCTATTGTGGTGGTGTGAAAAATGCCAAGAACCATTCAAGTTTTTTTTAAGATGAGAAGTCTGTGCTTTGGCTTTTCTTTCTACATAATCAAGCCTCCGTTTTTCATAACGCTGTAAAACGTATTGAATAAGGAAAAGACTGCAGTGAAAGTTTCAGACGATATACGTGATCTCATTGTGAAGTGTCATGCACGAACCGACCACGAATTCCTTTCTCCTGTGGCTGTAACTCGAGAATGGTTAATTGGCCATGTCGTAAATTGAATAAATAAAAAAATAAAAAAAAAAAATCCCAGCGGCAGGTATATCCGCTAGAAATAGGTAGATTTCGGGGTCAGACGGTTTTGTGTCCAAATAAAATTAGATAAGTCAGATTAGTTTAAATAAAAAATATAAGTAGAAACAGAATAATTCAAAAAAATTATCGAACCAAATTAAATACATTATCCGAACTAACTCCATCAATACAATTTCGGAACAGTTTTATTTAAGTTGGTTTAAACTACTTTTAATAACATATTAAATCCACCAAAGATCAAATGAACTACGTCACAACTACAATTATACCATCACACATAATTTATAATCAAACATTATCAAACAATTTTATTTCAAAATCATCTTTTGTTGTTGTGTTTTTTTGTTCTTATTTAATCTTTTTTCAAACGGTTACTTAGTAAAAAAAATAAAAACAAAAGAGATTTTGATAATATTTCTATGGTATTAAATGGGTTGATATTTTTCTTGTAAGGGTTGCATTATAATGCTTATAAAAATGGAACCTTTTGGGTTAGAAAGCTGACATTTTTTGAGGCTATAGTTGGAAAGTATGTTTAAAAGCTAAGATGAATTTAAATAACATAAACTGAAACATGATGAAAGCATTGCCTTTTGCGTTTGTTTTTATTTCAACAGCCGTAGGGTCTTAACCGTTAGACTTAAACTATTATTTTTGAAAATTTTGGAAAGATTTATATTTTAAGTACGTGAAAAAAAGTTTTCAACTATGAGCTTGGCCATTTCAGCTAGATCAAGGGCAGCATAGTTTAGTAAATTTTTAAAACAGCTGATTTTTGAGGAACCTGAAACGCCAAAGTGGTCATCTGGATAAAAATGATAAAAAAAGGTTCAAATATTCAATATTTTTAAATTTTATTAAAATATTATTATTCAAACGGAAGTTATAGCGCCCTAGATTATTCGACTTTTTAGGCTTTAGTCGCTTAACCGGTACCCGGATATGGCCAGTTCACGAACTTGTCCAAGACATTATTTGCCGAAACATACACAGAAAATTATTTTGGTGTAGGTCGAAAAATGCGACCGTGAGAGTGCCGCTAAATTCCGTTATACCTCATATCGTTATATATATATATATATATATATATATATATATATATATATATATATATATATATA
Source organism: Diogma glabrata (assembly GCA_963693315.1). NCBI lineage: Eukaryota > Metazoa > Arthropoda > Insecta > Diptera > Cylindrotomidae > Diogma > Diogma glabrata. The sequence goes on along the minus strand of OY856188.1, from coordinate 135,649,094 downwards.
TATATATATATATATATATATATATATATATATATATATATATATATATATAATTTTTTTATTTTTTGTTTTTCCATCTCCGCTTATCACAAATAGTCGTTTGGCATCAAAATTTTTCCGAAATTCCGAGATGAAGCCCATTGCAATAGGTAGATTTTTATATGAAATCTACCTAATAAAATAAAGAAATAAATAAGTTTTTGCTCCAATTGTGTGGAATATTGATAGCTTTGAAGCACTCAATTTTCAGAGTTTTGATTTGTCATTTTAAATGAATTATTAAACTCATTAGTGATGTTAAATGGAGCGACATCGCGATCGAAAAAAACATGTCACATTGAAATATTTTGATATGAACGAAATTACCGAAATGTGAAATAATTTATTCCATGATTTGACCTATCTTAAACAGTATGTAAAGACTGAAAAACTAGCAGAATGGACCAACAGCAACTTGAGTATTGATACAAAATGGGCCGAATATTTGGCAGATAATCACATCCTGTTCAAAAATATCCTAATATTAGTGGAACTATGTTCGTGCCTGCCCGGAACAAATGCAGCGACTGAACAAGTTTTTTCAATAATTTATAATCTATGGACATCGGAAAATCGAGAGAGATCGATGCTTTAAAAGCAAAGGTTATTTCAAGATGTAATATCGCTTTGTCTTGCTGAAAGGCTCTTGCAAATATATTGTTACGAGTGCAGAAAAATCTAGACGATTACAGAAAGATCTAAACGATTACGGTCACTTCCAGGAAAATAAAATCAACAAACAAATTAATGAAATGAATATTGTTGTTGTTGTCTCTTCTTAGAAATAGGGTCAACATAAACAATTTTATGAATCAAATCAACATAACGTAAAATAATCGAGTATTCTAATGTTTTCTCAAGGTTTCTGGAAAGTGATTTTGAATTATCTAGAAGTATTGCAGAAGGTATATAAGAAAAATACCTTTTGTAGTTTTTAATTAGTCTTATTTTAGACCTGCGACAGTAAAGCGAAATTAAATGTAGAATTAGTTTATTTTAAAACCTGCGATTGTGAAGTTAAAATTATAAAAGTGATCTTTAAATTAGTGAATAAAGTTTTAAGTTTTATTGAGTAGAAATATTTTGTGTATTATTTTGAACGTTGTGAACTGGAAATTTCTACAATAAACCGTTGGAGTTTCTGAAGCTGTTAAAAGAATATTCTAGTTAGGAATATTGTTTGCTGCATTGTTTTCCTGTTGTTGTAAAACAATTAAGGTGTTGAAGACTTATTAAAACCTGGTGTGTTTGCTAACTAGTCAGTGATCGAACTCAGAAAGAGATTGGGAATTACGTTTATCGAATTGTGAGTTAGGCCAATTCGAAGGAAGGTTGGAAAAACGTAACATTGGTGACATCGGCGGACTAGTAAGCTGTTAATAATGGTTTTATTAAGTGATTTGAAGGTTCTTGAGTTAAAGAAAGAACTAGAACAACGTGGATTGGCAACAACCGGCAACAAAACTGAATTAACGATACGGCTTCGAGAAGCTATGGAAGCTAGTGGAGTAGTTGTGGAAAGTTACCAGTTTGGAGTGATTAGTCCAAATAATGATCTAGTGGCAGCTGATGAGGAGAAAAGTTTTGTTGCAGAAACAAAAACAACTTCATTGCCATCTGGAAATTGTGATTTTACACAGTTAATGGCTATGATGCAACAGATGAGTTTGACCATCAGTCAACAAATGGCTGCAAATAAGGAAGAAATCAGTTTCAACATGAATCAACAGTTGGAGAAAGTCAACAATAATATGGCTGCAAATAAGGAAGAGATCAGCTGCAACATCAATCAACAAATGGCTTCTACCAAGGAAGAAATCAGTAGTAACATCAATCAACAGCTGGAAATAGTCAACAATAACATGGCTACAACCAAGGAAGAGATCAGTTTGAACGTCAAGCAAATAATGGACGAGAAACTTCTCGAAATATCTACTACGTTACGGGAGGAAGCAGGCAGAGTTCATCAAGAGGTGAAAGAGCTAGAGCAAAAAGTACTTGATGAAAACAAAAAGGTACTGGCAAAAGTAGATGATTTCGAGAAACGGTCGCAAGATGTTGAAACGAATAAAGTCACTTCACATGTGGTACAACAAATAGCAAATATTAAACTAAAGCCACCATCGTATGACGGTACCACATCTTTCGGCATCTTCAAGTTCCAGTTCGAGACCGCAGCTAATCAAAATGTTTGGAACGCTGAAAATCGTCTTGCTGCATTGATAGTTGCGCTTAAAGGTGAAGCAGCTGAAGCACTACAGGCAGTACCAGAAAACGACCGCAAAAGTTATGCTGAAGTGATGAATGCATTGGAACGTAAATATGGTAGCGACCATAAAAAGGAATTATACAGAATTGAGTTAAAAGGTCGCTTGCAACGGAATGGGGAAAGCCTTCAGGACTATTCTTCGGCAGTAGAACGGCTTGTACATATGGCACACTCGAATAATCCACCGTATTTTATGGAGAAAATGAAGATCGAGGCTTTTACAGATGGTATCCGAGATCCAGAAACCAGGATGAAAGTAATGACTACACCTAAGGCGACTTTCCATGAAACTGTCGCATACGCAATGCAATATGAGATGGTACAGAGGATGTGTATGCCATCTGGTGGATGCAGAAAAAGGAATGTAGAGGGGAACATCAAAGGGGAAGTTTTGGCACACAGAGATAGAAGCGACATCAGATGCTGGGTATGTGATGAAGAGGGTCACATGGCACGGGAGTGCAAGAAAAACGGAGAAGCAGACAGATTGCCGTCTTCTGTGAAGAACAGAGGAGCCGAAGAAATGGAGCACGTAGGGTTCAGGAACAGCAGTAGAAAACTCCTGTGCTGGATATGTAGGAAATCGGGCCATATCTTACAGGACTGCTGGAACAGGAAGCGTGATAGATCTTCGTCGCCTATTCAACGGAAGTCTGTTGAAGGTGCAACTGTAGAGCCAAAAAGTGAGGAGAATGCAGCCTACATTCCAATTTCAAGAATTGCGGTAAATGGTGAAAGCTTGGGTGTCAACGGACAACTTGAAGGTAAAGGTTGCTTGATGACACTGGATACAGGTTCAGCTCGAACATTCGTTCGCAAAGGTTTAATTGACGGCATTTTGGAATCATCAGATGGATTGAAACTCCGAACAGTAACTGGAGAATGCGCTGACGCAGCTGGTAAAAGAATCGCTGAAATAAAATTGGGAAATAACTGCTATCAACAAGAGGTGCTAGTGACAGACATTATGGATGAAGTCATTTTGGGGATGGACTTCATGAAGGCGAAGGGATTAGTCTTCGATTTTGGATGTGGAATCCTAAAGGTAAATAATGTTGAGATGCCACTACTTGTGAATAAGGCAGAGTCAACCGATATTGGCAGCGATGAGGAACTACGCAGTGCAGAGGAAAATCCAGCACCATCCAAACAGATGAGGGAAAGAAACGTCAACCGACGCAGACGTTTGAACAAACGCCGAAAGTTAAAAAGGAAACAAGTTCCGGTTCATTGCGAAGAGAGCAATGTAAATGAAGGGGTTCAAATAGCTTCAAACGGTGACGAATCGCAGCTGAAAATGAGAATGGTTCAGGGACAAGGCAGTATGAAACACTCAAAGGGAAAAGATAAGGAGGACTTTAGAGATAATGAGAATCCCTAATCATCACGGTGGGCTGACATAAAACAAAGTAATGGCCCAGTACTTAGAAAGGAACCGGAAGTAATTCTAAACAGCCTGGGAAATAGGAAAAGAAAAAAAAAATGTTTTTGGATTCAATAATTGGAGGAGAGAGCTAGATCCTGTTCGGGACGAACAGGCTTAAGTGGAGGGTAATGTTACTAGTGCAGAAAAATCTAGACGATTACAGAAAGATCTAAACGATTACGGTCACTTCCAGGAAAATAAAATCAACAAACAAATTAATGAAATGAATATTGTTGTTGTTGTCTCTTCTTAGAAATAGGGTCAACATAAACGATTTTATGAATCAAATCAACATAACGTAAAATAATCGAGTATTCTAATGTTTTCTCAAGGTTTCTGGAAAGTGATGTCGAATTATCTAGAAGTATTGCAGAAGGTATATAAGAAAAATACCTTTTGTAGTTTTTAATTAGTCTTATTTTAGACCTGCGACAGTAAAGCGAAATTAAATGTAGAATTAGTTTATTTTAAAACCTGCGATTGTGAAGTTAAAATTATAAAAGTGATCTTTAAATTAGTGAATAAAGTTTTAAGTTTTATTGAGTAGAAATATTTTGTGTATTATTTTGAACGTTGTGAACTGGAAATTTCTACAATAAACCGTTGGAGTTTCTGAAGCTGTTAAAAGAATATTCTAGTTAGGAATATTGTTTGCTGCATTGTTTTCCTGTTGTTGTGAAACAATTAAGGTGTTGAAGACTTATTAAAACCTGGTGTGTTTGCTAACTAGTCAGTGATCGAACTCAGAAAGAGATTGGGAATTACGTTTATCGAATTGTGAGTTAGGCCAATTCGAAGGAAGGTTGGAAAAACGTAACAATATCAACTCAAAATTTCACGAAAAGTTAATTTGCTAAAAAAATGCATATAGAACATATTGACAAATACCCATAAAGTCATTATACAAAAATATACCAATATGGCTTTTTTCGTCCCGGATTGGCTAAAATTTATATTGGTCACCCTAACCATTATAGCAGCAAACTATCATTATGTATATGGTTGGCACTTGGCACCTTATCAAAACTACATATGTAAAACAAATTTCGTTAAATTAACTACTTTAACTACAACAATATACGTAATTGTAATTGCATAATTCACAAATAATTATGCTTGTACATATATAATTTTTTAAAACTGTTGCTTCTAAATAAATTATATTTAAAAAATTGCCGTAATTTAACAGAATGGAGCGTCATATCACATGTTCAGACTTTGATTTCTTATCATTCGAACATTTTGATTGTAAACCAATCATACAATGCATGAAAAGGCTTGGTAGTCCACGTGATGCGTGATATGTACATATAAATATGTACATATGAAAGCAAATTCAGTTCATATTGCTGATGTACAAATTTCAATTCATCTTATGTAAGCGTTGAGATTCAAAGCAATATGAAATGAATAAAATAAAATTTTTAACTGCTTAAAACTCGCGAAATAAAAGCTATAGTGTTCTTCAGTTTTCAATTTTATTAAAATGTTTCGCTAAGTGTCGACAGTGTATACACTTAAACTGAAAAAAATGTTTACCTGTTACATCTATTTCTGTTTTGTAAAAGTTGATTCTGAATTACAACAAACATATTCCATAAAATAAACCTGGTTAACAAATCAGGTTTCGCGCAGCAAATAGGAATAAAATTATTTACTTTTTTATTAACAAAGGAGTTAAATTTCACGACTAACCGTTATAGGTAATTAAAGGTAGCATCAAAAACGTCGTCTTGTCGGTTAAGATTAAGATTGGTTGTAAATCCCAATACTTTCTTTCTAAACTTTGCAGTTTCTAAACTTTGCAGCTTCTAAACTTAGCAACAATGGTTGAAACAAAACCTCCTTAATCATAACCCTGCCCTACTAATTCACGCCATTTACAATAAACAATGAACTTTGCCATATGCAAAAAATTGAATTTGCGTTTTTGATTAAATTTTTTTGAGTTTTTTTATATGGAGTTTTATTTTTCCAGATGGTGTTATGGGCATTATGTCGATTTTTTGAATGTTTTTTATAATGAGTTATAATTTCAAAATGGTGCTACAAGCTCACGATTTTTACTGCAGCTAAAAAATAAAGAAGGATTCCATACAGGGGGTTTTGGCTGGAATATTAGATTTTAGTACAACCGGCTGATTTCTAAAAAAAACTTATCGTTATCGGTTACCACGTTATGATACCACGGAGTTGTTAAAACTAGTTACGTATAAATTTATGATGTGTTTATTCGATGCATTGAATAAAATACACCGATACATCAATAATATCTACTTTAACCGACGTATCGGACTAATTCGATTCATCGAATGGCAAATATCGATGTCTTCGATTCATATCCGTAACCCTAGCGTTATGAGGATGTTTTATCAGTTGCGATTGTAATTTCTACATTTTCACCAAACAATATTATTCATTATTACAAAACGTTGTTTCAAACAAAAGGTTGTTTCTAGTAACCTTAAGATGCAGAACGGACCCATTCACGACAATTTGGGTTGGGCCTAAGGTTAACACCCTAACCCCGAAAAAAAAATTATTTGTTAAATTTGGAAATCAGAAAAGAAAAACAGACCCGGACAAAAACAGAATTTTACCTGGACGTGAAAAAGGACCAGACTACCGAATCGGAACGTGGAACGTGCGCAGCCTGAGCGCTCCTGATGCTCTTATAAGTCTAGAAACAGAGGCTGAGAGGTATGGGATGGATATCATAGCTCTGCAAGAAATTAGACAGCCAATAATCGGAAAACAAGATTTGGATAGTCACTCTCTATACTGTAGTGGTCATCCTTCTCGAAGAGAATTTGGAACTGGCTTTCTTGTTGGTGCACGCATACAAGAAGCCGTGATGAAATTCATCCCGGTCAGTGAGAGGATTTGCTACCTACGTGTACGTGGTACATATAACAATATTTCTCTTATTGCCGTGCATGCACCTACTGAAGCTAAGACCGTCGACGAGAAGGATAATTTCTACATAGCGCTGGAAGAGGTTATGAAACAAACACCAACACGCGACTTCATTATGGTTCTTGGTGACTTTAATGGGCAGGTTGGAAGAGATATCTCTTATGGAAATGTGGTGGGCCCCAACAGTCTGCATTTGAATTCGAATGATAATGGTGAGAGAATGACTGAGTTTGCATTATCAAATAATTTGAGAATTGCCAGTACTTTCTTTCCGCACCGATCGATTCATAAGCAGACATGGGTCTCACCGAATGGAAACACTTGAAATCAAATTGATCACGTGCTAGTTACAGCACGTTTCTTTTCGAGTGTTCTGGATGTGCGATCCTTTAGAGGTGCATACATTGGAAGTGACCACTTTCTTGTATGTGCTAAAATAAGGTTCCACTTCCCAAACCCAAGCATTCCGAAATTCAATCAACGGAAACGATTTAACATCTCATCACTAAAGAATGCAGAAACAGAAGAGAAATATCAAAACCATATTGCCGAAACATTAGAGAAATCAGAAACCATTAATGGAGACGTCGATAAGTCATGGTATTTGCTCAAAGATGCTGTTTTAAGCGCTGCTGAGGGAATACTTGGACGACCACAAAACCACTCCCAGAAGCCATGGATGGATCAAGCATGTCTTGACGCTATTCAATACAAAAGAGATTACTATCTGAAATGTCTGCAAGGACGCAACACCAGGTCCACGAAGGAGAACTATAAACTGGCAAGACAAGCCGTTACAAAGTTATGTAGACGAACGAAGAGAGAATGGTGGAAGAGAAAGTGTGAGGAGATTGAAAGCTTCAATAAGGAACATCAATCGCGTAACTTCTTTCAACAGGTTAAAACCTTAAAGAAGGGCCCTCAAACTAGATGGACTGCTATTCAAAACGAAAATGGGGAGCTATAAGTAGACCTTAAAAATATTTTAGACACTTGGGCCGCTTATTTTGAGAATCTTCTCAACTCAAGTGACCAGAAACAAGTCGGGCGACGAGCAAAGCTTATTCGTGCGTCAAAGGTACATGTAGACGAACCCACCAAAGAGGAATTCGATGTGGCGCTGTCAAAATTAAAATGCAATAAAGCACCTGGTATCGACGATATAACATCCGAAATGATTGTACATGGTGGTGAAACTCTATCCTTAAGATTGTTTGAACTTGTTCAAATGATATGGAGGACTGAAGACATGCCACAGGACTGGAACACAGCTATGCTGATACCAATCCATAAAAAAGGTAATCGCCTACAATGTGCAAACTACAGAGGAATCGCTCTACTCTGCACAGCATATAAGATCTTTTCGTACATTTTGCTATCCAAAATCAATCCTTTTGCTGAACAACTGTTTGGAGAATATCAGTGTGGCTTCCGGTGGGGCCGAGGTACCACCGATGCACTTTTCTCGATAAGGATGATTTTGGAAAAGTGCCGAGAGTTCAACATACCAGTGCACCAACTTTTCATTGATTTCAGACAGGCCTACGACTCTCTCGAACGAGAGACTCTATGGTCTGCTCTGGTGTCAATGGGAATTCCTGGTAAACTGGTATCACTATGCAAAATGACAGTACAGAACTCTCAATGCTGTGTACGAGTAGAGAACGAAATATCAAGGTTTTTTAAAGTCGACTCCGGGTTAAGACAAGGTGATGCTATCTCTCCTATACTTTTTAATTTAGCCTTGGAATATGTGTGCCGTCAAAAGAAACTGCCGACTAACAACAATATCTTGTCAATAAACTCAGTATAGATGATTGCATACGCTGATGATGTTGTCATTCTCGGCCGAAGTGAAGCTGTTATGAGTGAGACTTTTGAGTCGCTTGAGAGTGGAGCTAGAAAAATTGGTCTTCAAATTAACTACAATAAAACCAAACATATGAATGTTTCAAGAGAGTCCGAGAAGAAAGATTTGATGTGCGGCGATGAACGAATTGAGGGAGTTGAATCTTTTAAATATTTGGGATCAATGCTTGATTCAAACAACAGCATACTTACAGATATAAAAGCTCGAATCGCTGCAGGTAATCGAACTTTCTACTCAATCAAACCTCTCCTTGGATCTCCGTATGTATCAACTAACACCAAGCTCAAGTTATACAAGACATTGATTAGACCGGTTGTGATGTATGGGTCACAAACGTGGACCCTTACACAAAATGACGAATCGCATTTATCTGTATTTGAGCGTAAGATCCTACGCTACATTTTTGGTCCACTTAAGACAGACGATGGAGAGTATAGAACCCGATATAACTTTGAGATCAGAGACCTTCTTGAGGGTCCTGATATAATGGGTTGTATCCGTTCTAATAGGATTGCTTGGTTTGGGCATGTTCTACGAGCCGATTCACAGTCTGGAATGATTAGAAAAATGAACGTTAGTACCCCAGGGAGTGGGCGACCGCGAGGTAGACCACGACTACAATGGGAGACTGACGTAATAAACGACCTTAAAAAAATCGGCTGCCATGGTAATTATGTCGCTGTTGCGAATGACCGTGGTGAATATTCGAAGCTGATTAGCCTGGCAACGCTCCTACATGGAGCATGAACGCCGTTAAAAAAAAAAAAAAAAAATTACAAAACGTAGATTACGAACGCATTATTTTCGATGTTTGTTATAATTATAAATATGAGAATTCCACCGAAGAAATGATGAGTTGTCATTATAATATTAAAGAGTTGGCAATAATGGCATTGACTATTGTGACAGATAAGTCGTGATTATAAATCAAAAACTCTGGAATGCCTTATTGGTTGATAATAATGGCCATTCCTTAGATTAAAAATAAAGAATCTAGTAAATCTAATAAATCAATAGTATTTTTTTTTTGTTTTGTGTAATTATAATCGTAGTGGTATAATAGAAAATGTTAAAATCTCATCAGAGAAATAAGAGAAAAAAACAATTTTTAAATAGTTCAAAATGCCGTGTAATCATGTAAAGTAAAAGGATTACAATTAATCGTCTCAGAAAGAGATGATCAAGTTAAAATTATCCAAATTTAGTTATAGTGAACTAATCAATCAGGTAGGGAAATCCGAAATTCTACGTCCACGCCGTGCTACCTGGGTAATGCTAACAGAATTAGGTTGGTGTAGTTGAGAGGTGCAGAGTAAATACTGCTTATACTCAATGATTCTGCACCATGGCGAGTCATTGGCGCCACAAAACCAATGCAACTCAAGCGTCTGTTCTCCATGTTAGGGGCGGCTTAGAGCGGGTGTCTGTCTTGGATCAAGCGGCTCGCTATATAAACGTGTAGCAAGCGTCTGTTCTCCATGTTAGGGGCGGTTTGTAGCGGGCGTCTGTTTTGGATCAAGCGGCTCGCTATATAAACATGTAAAAAGGTTGTTTCTGGTGACCTTAAGATGCAAAACGAACCCATTCACGAAAATTTGGGTTGGGCGAAGGGCTAACACCCCATTTCCGTAAAAAATTACTTGTCATGAATTCTGTACACAGGCCTCGGATTATCTCGGATTCATTATTAGAACGACCTCGGAAACTGTACCCGGACTACGATTTAAAAATGGGAACCTGGAACGTGCTAAGCCTTAGAAGACCAGGAGATCTATTAAAAGTTACAAACCAAATCAATAGCTATACACTGAATATAGTGGCGTTACAAGAACTAAGATGGCCAGGGAGTGGAATCCACGAAACAGCCAAGGGATACACTCTCTACTATTGCGGTCATGAAAACGGAGGAGAATTCGGAGTTGGCATTCTCATACATCGTTGCGTGAATCAACATGTTATCGACTTTCGCCCAATTAATATGCGGATATGCACAATGAGAATCCGTACGCAAAAATTTAATGTAACGATCATCAATGTTCATGCACCTACCGAAGACAAAGCAGATGACATTAAAGACCTGTTCTTTCTAGAACTCGAAGAAGTCATCAATAACATCCCGCGACACGATATAAAAATTGTGGTAGGTGACTTCAATGCGCAAATTGGTAGAAGTGCAGAACTTAAAACACATATCGGCCCTAACAGCTTGCATCATACCAGCAACAATAACGGTTTTCGCGCAGCCGAGCTGGCTATGATGTATACATCATAGCCGAGCTGGCTATGATGTATGTATAAGTGGAAGCTGCCATCAAAAAATTAAAAAATGGCAAATCACCAGGTATCGATGCAATCCCTGCAGAACTATTTAAGAATGGAGGAGCAGCTCTGGTCTCACGTATATATGATCTGATTCTTGCAATCTGGGACCAAGAAGAACTACCTGCTGAATGGAAAACAGCTCTCATTGTTCCGCTACATAAAAAAGGTGACCGCCTAAAGTGTGCGAATGATCGTGGAATCGCACTGTTGAACACTGCATATAAAATACTAGCTAATGTCGTACTCGCTCGGCTCATCCCGTTCGCCGAATCTATCATCGGCGACTATCAGTGTGGTTTTCGTCCCAACCGTTCAACCACAGATCAATGTTTTACCTTAAGGATGATTCTGGAAAAATGTTGGGAGTACAACATCAGCATTCACCAGCTCTACGTTGATTTCAAGCAAGCATATGATAGCATCATCCGCGACAACCTCTGGTCTGCACTTATATGCCTAGGTATTCCAGTGAAACTTGTTTCTCTGTGCAAACTCACAACATCGGGATCAAACTGTAGAATAGTAATCGAAGGGTCAGTTTCTGACTCTTTTGATATAACATCAGGTGTTCGACAAGGTGATGCACTCGCGCCCGTACTATTTAATTTGGCGCTTGAGTACGCGATAAGAAAAAGCCGCATTGAGACACAAAACTGTATATTTAACAAATCTAGTCAAATTCTTGGCTATGCAGATGATATTGTGCTTCTCGGACGTAGAACAAGCGATATCAAGGATAGTCTCTCTCAGCTTGAAAGAAATGCTAAACGACTTGGATTATGCATTAACACCGGCAAGACTAAACTTTTAACAACATTCAGGAATATACCTCCCGGCAATCTGAATACTGGCGACTATGAAGTGGAACGTGTAGAAAACTTCAAATACCTCGGATCTGTAATAACATCGTCAAATGACATGCAGGCAGAAATTAAAGCCCGTGTCTCAGCGGCATACAGAGTTTTCTACGCATACTCAAAACTTTTGCGATCCAAACATCTTTCGCAGTCGTGCAAACTCACACTTTACAAAGCATTAATTCGACCTGTGCTTACCTTTGGAAGCGAAAGCTGGACACTGACTTCCTCCGATTGTAGAATTCTATCAACATTCGAGAGGAAAGTCATACGAACAATTTATGGTCCATGTAAAGTTCCTGAAAATCAGTATAGAATCCGAATGAATCATGAAATCAGACAGTTTCTTGGAGGCTGCGATGTAATCGGATTCATTAAATCTAACCGGATTAGATGGTTTGGTCATGTAGAAAGGGCACCATTAGATAGAATGATTAAAAAAACGTCCCAACAACAACCAGCTGGTGTTCGTCGAAGAGGAAGACCTAGACAACGCTGGCGTGATGACATCATCCAAAACCTTCGTGATATAGGATGTCGAAACTGGGGTCAACTGGTCATGGAACGAGACGATTGGAAGCTGATTGCACAGACGGCAAAATCCCTCCATGGGATGTAAACGCCAGAGAGAGAGAGAGAGAGAGAGAATTAATCAATTAGTTGATGTGGTGACTATAGGACATATAGCAAAAATTATGAAACGATGAAATTTTGAAGATGTATTGGGGCCCATAATAATCAATCATGAATAAAAATAAAAATAAAAATAAAATTTAATAAAATAAAATTTGACTGTCACTCATTATCAGTCATATACATACACACACAGCTATGAATCTCCCATGATTGTCATTCAAGACTGACAGTGCCTGGCCCTATTTAGAATTTTTATAATCAAAAACTTAAATTTAAAAACTTCAAAAACAGAAAGAAATGTCTATCTTTACCAGAACCGAAGTTATGAATGTTTGAACATAAGCCTTCAAGCCAAAATCACGAAATTCTCGAAATTTAGGTTCGCGCTTTATTTTTTTTTAAAACTAGCATCTTTTAACTTTAAAATAAAAAAAAAACAGAAGTTGTTATCTTTAATAGAACCGAAGTTATGAATTCTCAAAATTTAGGACCGCTATATTTTCCAAAAAAAAAAAGAAAAAAATCGCCGAACACGTATATCTTTTTTTTAAGTATAAAACCCATAAAAATAATTTCAGCCAAATCAAAACTGTGTCGGTCAGATTTTGTCCAAATCTGTTCGATTTGTGAAAGAAAATCCAAATCGAAATATGTAAAACCAAATCGAATTGCCACTTATTTAACGTTTAACGTAGAGTTTGCACGGTTCGGTTAATAACCGAAACCGCGGTTTCCAGCTTATCAAATTGTAACCGTAAACCGCTGCTAAAAATCGCGGTTTACGGTTTTCAACAAATTTTAAATTTTAATTGTCATCGAAAATTTATTTTCTATATTTTCTGTCTAAATTTAATTTATGCGTTGTCTACTGATTCAAAGAGGATGCTAGCAGTAATTGGTTTAAGGGTTAAGCTATAACAACTTAGTAATAATTTATAATAGCTACTTTAATTTTGAATCAAAGTAGTAATTCATTTGTGATCTTCATATCGTTTCATATTGAGCCAAACACCAAATCAACAAAAAAAAAAATAACTTTGTTTATCGCTAAATTTGATTGGGTTGACTAATAATATATGTAAGTATAAGTACTGTAAAAATAATAGGTAATTAATAAACTGTTGTTAATAATAACGAAAAAATATTAAAGAATTTAGTTTTACACTTCACACTATTCGCAGTTGAAATTGCAAAGTAACAATATTCAAAAAAAAAAATATGTCATCATCATCAACAGCAGTTTGGGAATATTTTACAAAAATTTCATCTACGAACAATGCCAACAATAGAGCTAAATGTAAGGAAAGTGGATCAGATGCGTGAACAATTCTAATGGTTCTACGTCTGCAATGATCAACCACATGCGAAATGTTCATAAAATTTCTTGTAAAAGATCACACAATTCTGACACAAATGTTGCTTCACAAATCCAATTAGAAACTCACAAAAAATATTAGTTTATTTTATGAACAAAGCGATCATTCACTTAAAACTAATCTTATTTGATACAAGAAGAAATATATTAATTCAAGTAAATATCTTTGCATTGAATTGAGCACATTATAATAAAAACCAAAAACCGAACCGTAACCGCAGGTTTCTACAAATTGAAAACCTGAAACCGCGGTTTATAAAAATCCGGCTTTTTTGCAAACTCTAGTTTAACGTCGTAAACTTTTGATTTGATACATTTTTTTAATTGCTGTTGTAGATTGTTCTGCTGTATCATAACAATCTTATACTACTATATAGGAAACTATCCAATGATAAAAGAAAACAAATTTATGGTTAATAAAACCTTAGTTTATAAAACGTTCTACAATCTAAACTAATAGCGTTTTCGATTCTCGATTTAAGTTATTTTTAACCTATATAAATATTTTTATTTTTGAAAATTACACCAAATTAAAAATAATTAATAGATTTCATATAAATTTTTCCTTATTTTTGCTGTGTTGCCGTTCTGTATAAGGCAGCATTTTTGCGTCGTCTCTTGAGAAAAAGTCAAAAAATGCAAAGTAGTTACCCTCAAAAATTTCTAAACTTTCATTCAAATCGAGAAAGGAATACGCAATTTTTTTCAGGTCAACATTTTTTTGAGAATCGATCAGAAAAAATGCGACCTGAAAAACAAAATGCAAAAGTCACATTTTTTTGTACAATCGAAAACGCTATAAATTTATGTTGGATTATACTAGAACTTTTTTTTATTTGAGAACTTCATCAATAAATGAGATCTGAATTTGAATATTTAAGTATCGTTTGAAGAATTGGGTATTTGGGCATTTTATACTAAATTGCTAAAACCCGGGTAGGAGTTGCCGATGTAAAACAACGAACCAATCTTGGGCCCGTTTGGCGAGCCAAGCCGATGGCTAGTTAACTTTGGTTTCAGTTTGGGCCAGTTGTAAATGCCTAGACTGAGCCAAGATTCAGTTTATTATATGACGCGTTATTAACCAGTCTAATGCATTGCAAACATGCGCAGGTAGTGATTAAACATTTGTGAAACATTTCATTTGAAATGTTTCATTTCTGAAATATTTCAATAAAATATATTTCATGCTTGAAATATTTCAAAAAATATAGTGTTTCAATTTCATTAATTATTCTCAATAATACCTCTAATAGGAATCAACTTTAGTGACATTACATATTTCAAAATTAGATTATATATCTATGAAAATAAATAACACATAGACTGTGTTAATTATATTATTTAAATTTCAATAAATCGAACCATTTGAAATGGTAATTTATTTCTTCACACATTAAGCCTAATTTTATTCTCAAAATTAGACGCGTTCCATTGAAGAACAACCTTGTTCAAATCTACTTCCATCTGCATTCTACACTACCATTTCGAGGTTTTGGTGCTCCACAACAAAACGCCCATACAAAACATTTTTGAAATATTTCATGAAACATTTCTGAAATATTTCATGAAATATTTCAAAAATATAAATTTCATGATATTTACAATCACTATGCGCAGGCCAAATTATGTTTATATTTATTTTTATATATGTTACTCTTTCCACAACCTCTTTCCACACATTTAAAGGAGGTCTGAAATAAAATTGGTTTCGTAGACCTGGCCCAAGTCTTATTTGCCAGATCTGGCCCAAGCCTGGTTTGCCAGACTTGGCCCCAGGACATCAGTCCAAACTTGTTCCAAGCTTGGGCCGTTTGAAAATGTTGAGCCTGGCCCAAACCCCAACAGCTGTGGCGCGGGCTTGGCCCAGGATTGGTCTCTTAGTTTTATTCTTACCCGGGAAGTATTCATGAGTTATAAATAAAATAAATTTACGACAATAGTGCATATAGGCTGACTTCTCCACAACTCTGGAATCAAATGGTAACGTCGTATTGCTTTATAATGTTAAATAATGTTAAACGTTTAACGTTAAACTGTGTTATTGCCTATAACCATTTCGTTTTTCATACTGCCAATCTTTGTGATCAACAAAATACATGTGTAAAAATTCTCCATGCAGTTCTGTGTGCGTCTCTGTGTCTAAACTACATGTCTAAGCTCGTGTCTAAATTTTATCATTTTGAGATACAGCTACATATTTCGTAATGTTTATAACTCGCCATTTTATCTTTTATATTAAAATGCAATGTTTTATTTAGTTTTTAGATTCATCAAATCAAATAGCTATTTATGTATTAAGGGCGTAAAGTATGTCTTTTCCCGCTTGAGAGTGAAATTGTTGCTCGAGGCGTTAGCCGAGAGAAACAATCACTCGAAAGCACAAAAGATACTTTATGCCCGAATTGCATACAAGATTCTGTATTATTTGCATAAATAACAAGTTAAATAAAAGTTGTGTAAAAATACATATATTTACACAAAATAGTAAAACATGTTTTTAGAAAATTATTTTATCCAAGTAGTTTTTCGAAATAATAGTTATAATAATAACTTAAGGCATTGTTATTTCAGTTTTAGGCATTGTTATTTCAATTTTGGAATTGTTATTTCAATAGGAAAAAAAGGCCTGCCTTACGAACAGTTTTTGAATCGTAAAAGTGCGTTTTACGGTTTGCTCGTACAAATAGTACATTATGATGCTAGGACGTAAAGCTAAAGATTTTGGACGGATGTGGAGTTTGCAAATCGAGGCGCTAGCCGAGATTTGCACCCACATTAAGTCCAAAATAGCTTACGTCCGTGCATCATATACTATTTTTTATTCGCCGCAAGCAAAATATCTTAAAAAAAGTTGTTTATTCTAAATTAAAATTATAAATTTTCATAAATTTTAAAATAAAAATATGTGGAACAAGTAACCTTTGAAAAAATATTTATTATTTTTTCCAAATTCTATGACAACAAATGATAACAACTATTTTAATTGGATAATGAAATTTTGAATTATCGGGTTGCTTTGATAAAAAATTTATTTTTCATAGAATTTAAACAAATACAAATGCTTTTTACTTTTTTGGACGTAGCTATGACGACAAAATAAATAGTTGAAAAGTGATACTTTAAAGCCGCAAATCACAGTAATAAAGTAACACTTTAATATATAGGCGAATAAAAAATTTATTTTTTGCACGATCAGGCGATTTTGCAAGTTTGCTGATTCGTAAATAAACATAGTAAGTTTCGTTTACAAATCGGTACGTAATTACTTACCAATCATGCAGGCGGTAAGTAATTACTTACCGGTAAGGGAGACCTAAGGTGTGAATAAAAGCGATATTTTTTAGATAATCATGTATGTCAATTTTACTAGTTTCACCTTTAAATAATATTCTTTTTAAAATATTGTTATTACAATATTTAAAAGCAATTTATCTTAAAAAAATATTGGAAGAAAATAAGTTTTGCAACAAAAAACCAATATAGTTATGATTAGGGTTTCTAAATATCCGACCTATTTGATTATCCGGATATCGAATACATAAACAATAAATTATCCGGATAATCCGGATATCCGGATAATTAAACAATAAATGAAACATGTCTTTTACTTTGAAGTATTTAAATCATTTATGTATATTTTTCGTGTATCTAAGTATATTAATTAATTTTTATACATAGTCACAAAATAACAAAAAAAGTAACAAATCATAAAAAATAAAATTATTGATAAATTCAATAAAATTAATGAAGTTATTGATGAATTTGTAAAAATGCATATTTTAGAAAAACTATTGCATTAATTAATTAATTATTACAATGTCTCGAAATTGAGTCGAGTTCTAATTTTTGTCCTGTTAAGACAAGCAATTGAAAATGCTCGTTCCGTTGCAGTTGATGTAGGTTTTATTGGTAATAATACGCAATATAGAATATTTAAATTGTTCGTCCGTTTTTTATAATTGTTTAAATAAATGATATCTTTTTTCAGCAATATGGAACATCCTTCATTCTGCTACTCAACATGAGTAATTAACACAATAGCATTCTCAAGTACTTTCTGCAGTCAGGATTTCTTATACAAACTTCACTAAATAGACTTTCTTCATCTTCACTTTCAATAGTAATTTCACTAGTGATTTCCTCAGAGTCATAAGTTCTCATAAATTATAAATAAATAGCCAACGCTTCAGATTTTATGGACAGGGCCACAATAAATATATTATAAAATATTATTTTTTTAAAATTAATATAGCATTAAATAAATATTAGTAAAAAATCTTTACACTGCAGATTCACGAAGTGTTTCATAAAATATTCAATGATTACAGTTTTCAAAACATTAAAGTTGTAAATACATTTTTAAAACCTATAGTCACTTCATTGCAATAACAAACTTTGCAACGCAAGTTAATATTTATTTGAACATTTCAACGCAATTTGATTATTTTTTACAAAATAAAAGGTTTTACTTCGGTCTGAAAGACCTAAGTATTACATTCATGAGCCAAAAGTGAAATTCTTACCCCCACTTTTTTTGGCATTTCTCGACGTTTTAGGACCTACTGATTCTAAAAAAGCAAAAAAAAAAAAAATGTATGTCTGTCTGCCGGCCGTCCGGCCGGCCGGCCGTCATTACCTACGCTGCAGGGAAAACCGCTGGAGGGATTTCAAAAATTTTTTTTTCTAAAAATAGGTATACTCAAGGGACAGGTCTGAAAGGACGCTGTGTTCGATAACTGTACCGAAAGTGTGTCAAAAAAATCAGTAAGTGTGTCAAAAACAGCAAATTTTCATATTTTTGGCTTTAAAAACGTTCATTTTAAGTGATTACGAGTAGGAACATTGAATTTGGAGAAATCTTGATGGTCGGGTTTGGTATGTGAGACAAAAATCTAGATTATTGCTTTATAAGTTTGTCAAAAAAATGTTGTCAAGTGTGTCAAAAGAAAGATTTTTATTTATTTTTTTACCTAATTTTTTGAAAAAAAAATAAAATTAATTGTTTGTTTGAAATAAAGTTTTATTATTATTATTGAGAATTATGGCATTATAAGTTTGTCAAAAAAAGTTGTCAAGTGTGTCAAAAGATTTTTATTTAGTTTTTACCCAATTTTTTGGAAAAAAAATAAAATTGTTTCTTTGAAATAAAATTTTATTATTATTATTGAGAATTATGGCATTATAAGTTTGTCAAAAAATGTTGTCAAGTGTGTCAAAAGAAAAGTTTTTATTTATTTTTTACCCTATTTTTTTAGAAAAAAATAAAATTAATAGTTCGCATGACATGATATTTTATTATTGTTATAGAGAATTATGGCATTATAAGTTTGTCAAAAAATGTTGTCATTTAAATGATTTCATTTAATTTTTTAGCCAATTTTTTGGGAAAAAAAATGAAGCTGTTTTTATGACGTAAATGTAAATTAAAATGAAATTGGACATGGAAATTTTTGAATTTCTTATAGTTTTTGAAATATTTTTGGAATTTTGAAAAAGTTTGTATTTTTGATTTTGTAATAATTTTTGCAATATTTTTAGAATTTTGGAAAAAGTTTGAATTTTTAAGAATTTTTGAAATATTATTGGAATTTAGAAAAAGTTTAAATATTTGATTTTATTCCAATTTTTGGAATTTTGAAAAAGTTTGATTTTATTTAATTTTCGCAATATTTTTGGAATTTTGATTATAATTTTCCGGCAACGTATCGATGTTTCGTGTTAGTTGTGTAATAAATTTTTAAACAGAGATAATAAAAATACTTGTACTTTAACAAAGAGTTATGTTTGATATACATCGCTGCCCAAAACTAAAAACCATGTCCTCATAAAAGTTTTTTGCCGAAAACTATATCAAAATCCTTTACCCAGACCGAAGTCTTGATATCTCAGAGCTGTGAGATTTCAGCCCCTCCATATTTTTAATATTCGGATAGTCGCAAAAAAGTATCCGGATAATCGAATAGTCAAAATATGGTCGAATAATCCGGATAATTCGATATCCGGTTATCCGGATTAGAAACCCTAGTTATGATGAAAAGCAGAGCTTACTATTTTGAAACGAAATTTTAAGAAATTTTCTTTAAAACGTTAAAACTCAAAATGAATTTCATTATTTAATAAATTTTAATTGAATTTTTATTGATCATGCAAAAAACATAATAAGCATTTTGGGCATTAAGAGTATTACCGATTTCGGATATATTAGAGATCTCGACTTCGTCTCGATCTCAAATCATATATCTTCAATCGGTAAAACACTCTTACTGCCCTTAATACTTAAATAACTATACATAGTTAGCTTTGTCTATGATCAATTTGGTTTTTAATATTCTTTAATGAAGTTTTATTCTGATACCAAATGTATACATTTCATTTTAACGAAAACATTTGAATGATAACGCTTTGAACCGTACTGTGTGAATGAATATATTGTACAATTTATATTTTTCATTTTGATAATATTTAATGCTTTGCTAGAATTTTCAGTTCAGCAATTAGATAACAGAAAACGAAAGCTGGTTAGTTGAATTATGCTGTCCTAAAACTTTTTGTTAAAGTACAAGTATTTTTTATCTCTGTTTAGATATGTATTACAAAACTAACACGAAACATCAATACGTTGTTGGTAATTATAACAGATCATATATTAACATAATTTAGTGAAAAGATTATACAATCAGCAAACTACTCAAAAACCTCGCAATTTGGCGTTTCGAGAAAATATTTCAAAATCACAAATTCATATTTTTTTCAAAATTCCAAAAATATTGTAAAATAAAAAATTCAAACTTTTTTCAAACAAAATTCTAAAAATATTTCAAAAATTATTACAAAATCACAGATTAAAACTTTTTCAAAAATTCTAAAAGTATTGCAAAAATGTAACTTCTTCCAAAATTATAATAAAATCAAAAATTTAAATTTTTTTAAAATTCCAAAAATATTCCAAAAATTCTTACAAAATCAAAAATTGAAACTTTTTTCAAAATTCTAAAAATATGTATATCACGGTTCGCCTACCATGAGTTTAAATAAAAAGCCAACCAACATGAAATATTTTTTCATAGCAGTCTTCTTTGGGTCGAATAGAACAAAACCCAACCGTTTTTGAAATCGGTTGGCGTTAGGGATTTTGAGATATCTCGCAAAAACGGATTTTTGACCGATTTTACCTCGATTTCGCAACTTAGGCTAAAATTTTTTTTGTGAAATTGCCCAAATTTCACTGGAAAACTTAAAACGAATTAGGACTGAAAAAAATTGAAGTGAAAAAAATTGGTATAAAAAGTAGAAAAAAACGATATTTTAATTTTTTTTGGAAATTTTTTAACGGGACATCTGGGCATTTTGAAAAGTTTAGGGCGTTCGGCAGACCTAATGTAATTCGTTTTAAGTTTTCCAGTGAAATTTGGGCAATTTTACAAAAAAAATTTTAGTCTAAGCTGCGAAATCTAGGTAAAATCGGTCAAAAATACGTTTTTGCGAGATATCTCGAAATCCCCGACGCCAACCGATTTAAAAAACGGTTGGGTTTTGTTCTATTCGACCCAAAGAAGACTGCTATGAAAAAATATTTCATGTTGGTTGACTTTTTATTTAAACTCATGGTAGGCGATCCGTGATATATAAAATTTAAAAATTCTATTTTTCTTCAAAATTCTAAAAAATATTCCTATAATTAGGATTAAAATCAAAAATTTAAACTTTTTCTAAATTCTAATAATATTCCAAAAATTCTTAAAAATTCAAAAATTGAAAATTTTCAAAATTCTAAAAATATATAGAAAATTAAAAATTTTTTTTTTCAAAATTCTAAAAATATTCCAAAAATTGGAATAAAATCAAATATTTAAACTTTTCTAAATTCTAATAATATTCCAAAAATTCTTAAAAATTCAAAAATTCAAACTTTTTCCAAAACTAAAAATATTGCATAATTTTTGCAATATTTTTAGAGTTTTGGAAAAAGTTTGAATTTTTGAATTTTTAAGAATTTTTGGAATATTATTAGAATTTAGAAAAAGTTTAAATATTTGATTTTATTCCAATTTTCGCAATATTTTTAAAATTTTGAAAAAATAAATTTTTAATTCAATTTTAAATTCAAAATTGAAACTTTTTCCAAAATTATAAAAATTATAATAATTATAACAATATCAAAAATTGAAACTTTTTCCAAAGTTATAACAATTATAATAAAATCAAAAATTTAAAATTTTTCAAAATTCTAAAAATATTCCAAAAATTCTTACAAAATCTAAACTTGAAACTTTTTCAAAATTCCAAAAATATTCAAAAACTGTAACAAATTCAAAAATCCCAGCGGCAGGTATATCCGCTAGAAATAGGTAGATTTCGGGGTCAGACGGTTTTGTGTCCAAATAAAATTAGATAAGTCAGATTAGTTTAAATAAAAAATATAAGTAGAAACAGAATAATTCAAAAAAATTATCGAACCAAATTAAATACATTATCCGAACTAACTCCATCAATACAATTTCGGAACAGTTTTGTTTAAGTTGGTTTAAACTACTTTTAATAACATATTAAATCCACCAAAGGTCAAATGAACTACGTCACAACTACAATTATACCATCACACAAAATTTATAATCAAATATTATCAAACAATTTTATTTCAAAATCATCTTTTGTTGTTGTGTTTTTTTGTTCTTATTTAATCTTTTTTCAAACGGTTACTTAGTAAAAAAAATAAAAACAAAAGAGATTTTGATAATATTTCTATGGTATTAAATGGGTTGATATTTTTCTTGTAAGGGTTGCATTATAATGCTTATAAAAATGGAACCTTTTGGGTTAGAAAGCTGAAATTTTTTGAGGCTATAGTTGAAAAGTATGTTTAAAAGCTAAGATGAATTTAAATAACATAAACTGAAACATGATGAAAGCATTGCCTTTTGCGTTTGTTTTTATTTCAACAGCCGTAGGGTCTCAACCGTTAGACTTAAACTATTATTTTTAAAAATTTTGGAAAGATTTATATTTTAAGTACGTGAAAAAAAGTTTTCAACTATCAGCTTGGCCATTTCAGCTAGATCAAGGGCAGCAAAGTTTAGTAAATTTTTAAAACAGCTGATTTTTGAGGAACCTGAAACGCCAAAGTGGTCATCTGGATAAAAATGATAAAAAAAGGTTCAAATATTCAATATTTTTAAATTTTATTAAAATATTATTATTCAAACGGAAGTTATAGCGCCCTAGATTATTCGACTTTTTAGGCTTTAGCCGCTTAACCGGTACCCGGATATGGCCAGTTCACGAACTTGTCCAAGACATTATTTGCCGAAACATACACAGAAAATTATTTTGGTGTAGGTCGAAAAATGCGACCGTGAGAGTGCCGCTAAATTCCGTTATACCTCATATCGTTATATATATATATATATATATATATATATATATATATATATATATATATATATATATATATATATATATATATATATATATATATATATATATATATATATATATATATATATATATATATATATATATATATATATATATATATATATATATATATATATATATATATATATATATATATATAATTTTTTTTTTTTTTGTTTTTCCATCTCCGCTTATCACAAATAGTCGTTTGGCATCAAAATTTTTCCGAAATTCCGAGATGAAGCTCATTGCAATAGGTAGATTTTTATATGAAATCTACCTAAAATGTCCATATCCAATTTCATTTTCATTTACATCTTCAGCAAACTATTCAAAAACCTTCAATTTAGCGATTCGAGAAAATATTACAAAATCACAAATTCATATTTCTTTCAAAATTCCAAAAATATTGTAAAAATTATAATAAAATCAAACTTTTTTCAAAATTCTAAACATATTCCAAAAATTATTACAAAATCAAAAATTGAAACTTTTTTCAAAATTCCAAAAATTATAATAAAATCAAAAATTTAAAATTCCAAAAATATTCCAAAAATTCTTACAAAATCAAAAATTAAAACTTTCTCCGAAATTCTAAAAATATTGCGAAAATATTACAAAATCAAAAATACAAACTTTTTTCAAAATTCAAAAAATATTTCAAAAACTATAACAAATTCAAAAATTTCCTTGTCCAATTTCATTTTCAATTACATTTACGTCATAAAAACAGCTACATTTTTTTCCCAAAAAATTGGCTAAAAAAATCAATGAAATCATTTTTTGTCACGCTTGACATTATTTTTTTGACAAACTTATAGTGCCATTTAAAATGAACGTTTTTTAAGCAAAAAATATGCAAATTTCCTTGTTTTGACACACTTGACGAGTTTTTTGACACACTTCCGGTACAGTTATCGAACACAACGTCCTTTCGGCTCTTTCCATTGAGTAAACCTATTTTTAGAAAAAAAATTTCAAATCCGTCGAGAGGTGTTCTAGATTTCGTCGGTTGTGACGGACGGCCGGACGGCCTACAGACAGACATACATTTTTTTTTGCTTGTTTAGAATCAGTAGGTCCTAAAACGTCGAGAAATGCCAAAAAAGTGGGGGTAAGAATTTCACTTTGAGCTCATGAATGTAATACTTAGGTCTTTCAGACCGAAGTAACATAGAATCTTAGGGAATTTTGATCATTTTGGACATTGTAAGGCATTTTGATGCATTGATTCTTAAATGTATGGATATGTATATAAGTTTTAGAATTGTATTAACGAAGTATAAAATTTATAATTAAATGTTATATATACATTCAACTATGATACAAGAACTTTTGAAAGGATTTTTTACTACTTTTGAAGTGAAAACTTCTTTAGGCGTGTTGTGCAATTTTGTATGGGGAAAAATTTATATATTCGAGTTATCATTTTTACAAATCACGAAAATATTTTTAATATAAAATACCTCTATCCATTCTCAATGTTTCAAATTGCAATATGGATATCGTGGTCGACTGAGGTTCTCTTGGTCGTGAGTTCAATTCCTGGTACATTTTTTTATTGTTTTTTTTAATTTTTATTAAATACCATTGAAATTATTTTTTTTTTATTCATGAATTCGTGAGAATCATAAAAATTTCAAAAATTGAAACTTTTTTCAAAATTCTAAAAATATATAGAAAATTAAAAATTTTTTTTTTTCAAAATTCTAAAAATATTCCGAAAATTGGAATAAAATCAAATATTTAAACTTCTTCTAAATTCTAATAATATTCCAAAAATTCTTAAAAATTTCTTTTTACGAATTTTAAAAAATTGATCTATAATGCACTTTTTAAAGTTATATTGCTACTGTCTTTTGCATTCGAGTCATCATGCTAAATAAATATTTAATATATATAAAATTGAAAGTACATATGTCTGTTTGTCCTTTATGCATCAATACCCCATTCATCCGATCATCATGAAAGTTGTTGTGTACACTAGCCCAAAGGTAACTGGCAAATTTTCTATTTTCAAAAACCGCACCTCAGGGCCCTTATAATTATCTTAAGGAATTTTGCCTAAATGTTGATAATTATTTAATTGGTTTTTTTTAATATCATTTTAAATGGTAGTTTGCTTTGATCAATGTTTTTTTTTGTTGAACATAATTTTTATGAAATTAAAAATGAAAGTATAACCTGAAACAATTATATTTGTATATCAAAATTACATGTATTGGAATTTAACGCATCATGATGCTACAAATTTTATCATCTGCACCCAATATGTAGTTGGTTTGCAATGATATGTAATATATGTTTCTAAAATTAAGTGAAGGCTTAATACTTGTAACTTGATAACACGATTATATCGATTT
>OY856188.1:135606104-135618604 GCA_963693315.1 Diogma glabrata | reverse complement strand
AAAAAAGTGTCATATTTCCATACTTAGATTTATTAAGGGGGTGGAAATGAGGAGGGGTAAAAACACTATTTAAAATGTGGTCAAGTGGGGTGTCATTTGAAAGAGCACTTAATTCAAAAAACAAAGCAATTTTTTTTAGAATTTTGCGATACCCAGGTTTTGAGTTATAGTAAAAAAGTGCGAATTTAGACCGTTCCCCCCCTCCCCCCCCCCTACGTTTCGACACTGATTGACAGAAAAATTTGTAAAAATTCACAGAGTTAGGAAGTTTCCTAAATTTTGTACGAAAACTATAGCGAAGTCTCAAATAATTATATTTCTGTGTGTTTAGAGGACCGGGTAGAGGTAAAAAGTGCAAAGTCCAGACCGTTTCCCCCCCATGCGTTTCGACACTGATTGACAGAAAAATTTGTAAAAATTCACAGAGTTAGGAAGTTTCCTAAATTTTGTACGAAAACTATAGCGAAGTCTCCAATAATTATATTTCTGTGTGTTTAGAGGACCAGGGTAGAGGGGGTAAAAAAAACTTTTTTTGACCCAAGCGAGTGGGGTGTCATTTGATAGAGCACCTAATTTGGAACTCGTTGCAGTTTTTTTTAGAATTTTTCGGTGCCCAGTTTTTGAGATATTATCGAAAAAGTGCAAAGTCCTGACCGTTCCCCCCCCATGCGTTTCGACACTGATCGACAGAAAAATTTGTAAAAATTCACAGAGTTAGAAAGTTTCCTAAATTTTGTACGAAAACTATAGCGAAGTCTCCAATAATTATATTTCTGTGTGTTTAGAGGACCGGGGTAGAGGGGGTAAAAAAAAACTTTTTTTTACCCAAGCGAGTGGGGTGTCATTTGAAAGAACACTTAATTTGGAGTTCGTTGCAGTTTTTTTTAGAATTTTGCGGTGCCCAGTTTTTGAGATATTATCGAAAAAGTGTAAAGTCCTGACCGTTCCCCCACCATGCGTTTCGACACTGATTGACAGAAAAATTTGTAAAAATTCACAGAGTTAGGAAATTCGGTAAATTTTGTATGAAAACTATAGCGAAGTCTCCAATAATTATATTTCTGTGTGTTTAGAGGACCGGGGTAGAGGGGGTAAAAAAGCGAGTGGCGTGTCATTTGAAAGGACATCTAATTTAGAATTCGTTGCAATTTTTTGAGAATTTTTCGGTGCTCAGTTTTTGAGTTATTGTTAAAAAAGTGCAAAATTCACACCGTTCCCCCCCATACGTTTCGACACTGGTAGACAGAAAAATTTGTCAAAATTCACAGAGTTAGGTATTTTGGTAAATTTTGTACAAAAACTATAGCGAAGTCTCCAATAATTATATATCTGTGTGTTTAGAAAAAACCATTTTTGACCCAAATAAGTGGGGTGTCATATGAAAGAGCACTTAATTTAAGAAATGTTACAATTTTTTTAGAATTTTGCAATGCAGAGTTTTTGTGTTATTAAAAGAAAAATATTTTTAGTATGTACCCTTTCCACACCCCTAAATTTCAACACTCGATTGACTGAAAAAATAATCAAATTTAATCCATTTACAAGCTGGTGTAATTGAATCTTTTTTAAGTTACCAAAAACATCTATGGATAATATTTAACCTGAATTAACATTTTTTTTGCCATTTTTGATCAATGTAGATTTGATTGTATTTTACTATTGACCTTTACAATTTAACATTTTTTTTGTTATGCGTCTATGGTCTGAAAATATAAGGACATTACAACACAACTTTTTGTCAATAATTTTTGATATTGTGTTCTTTTACATTCACGGAACCCTTGACGAGCGAATTTTATTCGCACTTGTCTGACTTTTTTTTCTTAGAAAATAGAAATAAACCAAATATTTTGATATTTTGCAGTAATTGCATGACACATGATGTAGAGCAGGTTTGTGTCATAAATTGTCACACATTTGTTCTGTGGTAGATAATTTGATATTTGTTTGTTGCAAAATTGGATAGATATAGTTTTGCTTATATGTAGCTAATTTTTTTAAAATTTGTTCGATATCTGTTTGTAATTAGTTTGTTTTGTTTAAACTAATCTGATACATGAGATTCTACTGGCACACAAAACTGTGATCTCGAAATCTACCTATTTTTAGTGGATATACGTGCCGCTTGGACTTTTTCAAAATAAAATGTGTTTGGTAGTAGAAAATCAATGCAATGTGTGTCACAACAACACATAAAAAACTTTTAAGAACAAGGTCCCACAACAACATGCTTTCTAAGGTGTTGATAGACGCAAATATTTATATGAAATGTTTTGATTATTTTGAATACAAAATTGTACATAATAGTTGCTTGGAATGCTGATAGATGTGAAACCTAGAATAATTTTAATGATTTTAATATAAAAATTCTGAAATTTTAATTTGCAATGCTACAATAATTGGAAGATACAAAAAAAAACACAGCTATTTCACAGTTTTAAGTTTTCACTTCTGTTGGCAGTCCTCAAGACTGCTTTTTTTTATACAGAGGCAAAATTTTATTTCACTGGCAAAATCTAATCATTTTCCTTAACCTGCAACTTCCATACCTTGATGCCAATCATTTCACTTTTCTCTTTATCTAAGGAAGTCATTTTAGTCGATCGTTTTGTTTGGCCCCCTTTCTGGAATCCCAAACTAATCAAAATTAAATATCTTTGTTCGATAAAAATAATAAAAACATGGGTAGGTGTGTTCGATTTGACTGAAACAACTGAAAAAACAACAACAATTGCATTCAATTTTTCAGTTGTATCAGTTGCTTCAGTCAAATCGAACACGGCTGTTATCATATCGCTATCGTCAATTAAAAGAACGAAGTTAAAACAAAATTTTAACCAATTAAAGTTTTGCTTTCTATTCAAGTAAGGCACACAACCTTTTTTATTATTATAAAAAGCTGATTGATACTGTTCAAATGATATAAGAAATCACACCCTATTTTTTGTAATAAATTTCTTCATTTAATTTATAATCACAAACTCAAGTGATAATACAATACGAGACAGTTGAAGTATCTACAATATAAATATGTGTACAATAAATCAAATTTATTCAGGTAGTGTATTGTATTGGTTATAATCTGGTTATCATTGCGGTTTGTTGAAATAAATCTTTGTCTTTACATTGTCAATTTTTTAAAAAACCTTATCATAAAATTAGTAGAATTACTAATTTTATTTCCATTATCCGTATTTATATAATGATTAAATATTTAAATGAAATTTCATATTATGAAACATGATCTGTCTCATGTGAACATTTGTGTTGAAATATATTAGCTTCATTGAGGTATGATAATAGGTGCATGTAAAAATTTGATGTTATTAGATTTCGTAGCTTTTTTTTTTTTTTTTATAGAAGCAAATATTTGCTGACTTCTATTATACTACATTTTATCATGCCACGTACTCGGGGAATGAATGCTAATTAAAATACACTGATACATTAGAAATAATTTAAAGTAATCATTACATTGTAATAAAATAAATTAAGAGGGATTGAAACCTCAGTCGTCGAGGTGACAAGGTTTTAGTTTTGGATAAAGACGTATAGTAATCAATTTCTGATTAAAAATGCACTAAAATAGGAAAACGTAACATAAATGTTTTGTCATAAAATCAAACAATCACTTAACATAAAAGTATAAAAAAACATAAATTTAGACTGTTTCTTAAAATAAAAAGTAATATGTACACAAAAGAAGTTAAAATATGTGTCACAACAAGTACAACATACAAATAACTTTTAAGACCCAGGTCTCACAACAACATGCTTTCTGAGGTGTTTATGGCCTCTTTTTTATTAAAATTTATTTTATGCCAATGATTGACATGCAAGTTCATTACTTCCAGCAAGCAAAAGGACTGCATCACCAAGTAATACTTTATAACAAAGATTATGAACGCAACCGATAATAGCTCATTGTTTAGCAGGGGCGTACCACGGGTAATAGCAGTCAGTGAGATACCACCTTGACTATGGGGGGCTGTCATACTCGTAGATGAGCTACTCCTGGTTACGGTTGTGACACAAAGTACACATTTATCAGGTGATTGAAGCTACTTTGTCTTATAAAAACATTATGAACAATTTTTGGGGTATAGCATTCACCTAAAAGTACAATTATAGAACCTGCATTTATTCACATTTACTATTTTATTATTGCAAAATATTAGTTTGCCGTTGTTACGGTTGTGACACAATTGGTGACACATTTTTTTCTCTCGATGATCATTTCACGTTTTGCGCTCCTTTAAGAAAAATAACGAAATGAAAAAAATGTAATTGTCACAACAGATATAGATTTAACTATTTAGAGTTGAATTCATAAGTTTGTCTCTCTTGGTCCCTTAGAAAAATAATATTAAAAAGTTACGGTTGTGATAGGTGCGTTACGGTTGTTACATTGTACAGAAATAAATCGAAATTCAGCATTTATCATAGAGATTATGTAACCCACAAGTGAGAAACTTTCAAGCAAAAACAAAAAACAACTGAATTGGCATTATTTTTATTACAAACAAAAGTATACAGTGAATTCCCGCTACAACGAATATTCCATTTAAACGAAATAAGTGCTTTTCCCCTTTTGAATTATGTTAACTGACATATGTATGTTCTAACAAATTTCAATTACAATATGTACTCATATATTACAATGTAATGGAAGCACTAAATTTAAAAACTTGTTATCTTTGAAATACAATTTTCCCCGATCTTCATTATAGGGATCGGCAATTAGCATTTAATCTGTTCTATATTCCAACATCAGAGTCAAAATCATCATTAGTAAAAAAAACATAATACGACAACTTCCTTTCTTATTTTCTTTAGTACTGAACGCAAATTTGGCCATCTTTCACGCAATGACAGTACCCAAGAACATTGCCATATGCAAAAAATAGATTAGTGTTTTGGTTAAATTTTTTAAAATTTTTTTCATATGGAGTGAATGTATTTTACATTATGTAAATATTCTTTATAGTGGAAACTACTATCTTTTACCCTATATTTCTAGTGTAAACACTAGTAACAAAAACAACATGTCACAACGGGAACATTTTGTGTCACAACCGTAACACCATGTGTGTCACAGCCATAACGCTAATTATAAATAGTAATAACTGGGCAATACAATATTTTCGTTTAGATTATGGTTGCACACATGATCAGATCACTTTTGATGACATGTTACAAAACAATACTGAGTACAGAATCTGTGGTATTCTAACTGTAAGGCTACTTTTTGTTACGGTTATGATATGTTAATTAGTTTTTCTAAAAGTTATTCTATTTACCTTGAAACTTGAGGCTTTGCAATTCCTTTGATAAAAAACACACCACTGATGTCCCTACCAACTAAGAACATTAAGTCGGGCGTTTAAGATTGCATCACTCTGAGAGAAACATGATGTAAGATTTGCATTCAAATATATGACAATTTAAAAATGTTGAGAACAAGCATCACAGATATGGCTATGTAGTACCATTTCTTAAAATAACTAACTGATTTTGTTAGATTATTGAAGTGGAGATCTCAAGCTATTATAGGGTGACCAATATAAATTTTAGCCAATCCGGGACGAAAAAAGCCATATTGGTATATTTTTGTATAATGACTTTATGGGTATTTGTCAATATGTTCTATATGCGTTATTTTAGCAAATTAACTTTTCGTGAAATTGTGAGTTGATATATTTGCAAGACTCTTCCAGCAAGACAAAGCGATATTACATCTTGAAATAACCTTTGCTTTTAAAGCATCGATCTCTCTCGATTTTCCGATGTCCATAGATTATAAATTATTGAAAAACGAAAAACTTGTTCAGTCGCTGCATTTGTTCCGGGCAGGCACGAACATAGTTCCACTAATATTAGGATATTTTTGAATAGGATGTGATTATCTGCCAAATAGTTGACCCATTTTGTATCAATACTCAAGTTGCTGTTGGTCCATTCTGCTAGTTTTTCAGTCTTTACATACTGTTTAAGATAGGTCAAATCATGGAATAAATTATTTCCCATTTCGGTAATTTCGTTCATATCAAAATATTTACGAACACATTGACATGTTTTTTTCGCTCGCGATGTCGCTCCATTTAACATCACTAATGAGTTTAATAATTCATTTAAAATGACAAATCAAAACTCTGAAAATTGAGTGCTTCAAAGCTATCAACATTCCATACAATTGGAGCAAAAATTTATTTATTTCTTTATTTTATTTTTTTTATTTTTTTATTTATTCAATTTAGGATATGGCCAATAAACCGTTCTCGAGTTACAGCCACAGGAGAAAGGAATTCGTGGTCGGTTCGAGCTTGACACTTCACAATGAGATCACGTATATCGTCTGAAACTTCTACTGCAGTCTTTTCCTTATTCAATACGTTTTACAGCGTTATGAAAAACGGAGGCTTGATTATGTAGAAAGAAAAGCCAAAGCACAGACTTCTCATCTTAAAAAAAACTTGAATGGTTCTTGGCATTTTTCACACCACCACAATAGCTCGTTATTGCAAGCACCTGTGTTTTAAGTTCAAAAAACTTTTACAGGGTTTTTCATAAGCTCAACCATCGATCGACCGAGTCAACTGTGTCTAAAACATTTATATGTCATCAGAAAGTAAAATAGTTGTATATTATTACCTCAGTCAAGTTTATTTAGTTGCTCGTTTCGATCCCTAACCTCGTGGAGTTGATGGTTTACAGAGTAACTGTATATTCTACTATCTAAGAACTATGTCAGAAAGTAGTCTAACCTGAAGGGTAAGACCTTATTTGTTTACCTGATGCGAGCAGTTCATGAGCTTCAATGCAAAATTGTTTAAGCGCAATCATATTTTTTGTGTTCAGCAGTATACTAAGTGTATCTGCTAACATCAACACGCTTCAAGTACTCTCTAAATTTGCCGTGTCCAGTTATAAACTGCACCATAGGACCTGTCAGAGCTACCTTATTTGTACCTAAAGCAAAAGTTGAATCGCTGATAAAAAGATACGTATACCTTCCCGTATCTGAGACCTCGCAATGTGCCTTCCATTCATTGAGGGTCTCCTGGTGCAGTCCCTTTTTTATTTGCTTCCTTTCAACTCGACTGCTGTTTGTGTTGACAGCACGGTTGTATAATTTGGGATTGTGCCCGTAATGACCTGAGTCGGGGTTGTAGAAATGGATCTGTAGCCTCGGATCATGCGGAGTAACATATTTCTTTCAGCGTTTAGTAACTGTGCATTATTCTTAACGTTAGTCTGCTCATACCAACCAGCTGAGCAGTACGACATAATATATTCCACTACGATCTTATAAATAAGATGTAGTATATTTCTATGAAGACCCCACCATTCATGAGATAACCTTGTGAAGCTGTGGAAGAGGGACTTGAATTTCTAGCATATTCGTGTAGCATGACTTGATACCCTCATCTTTTCATCCAAGTCAACACCAAGGTATCTGGTTGAGCTGACCATTTTGATTGTTTTTCCATTAACCTTAATGGTTGGTGGTCTAGCTCTGTCGTACTTGCCCTTTAGCTGTAGCATAACAGGTTTTTGCTCCGACAAACTTAATTTGTTTCTTCTGCACCAGGAATAAAAAGTATGACTTTAACCATTGAAATAATTGTTTTTTTTTTTTTTTTTTTATTCAAAGTTAGGCATGTTTAGTGTTAATTATAATAAATTATAAATTAACGTCTCTGAATATCCGAAGATACCATGCCAACTAGGGATAAGAATGGAATGCAAATTAAGATTCTCTGAGAAATTTATGAACGTTAACTTTAAAGCCTTGAGGATTAAATTCATCAGGGAAAACCCAGGAAGGTAAGGCATTCCAAAGATGAGAGACTCTGTTGAAAAAGTCACGTTGGAAGGCTACAGTTCTACACCTAATTATTTGAACTGTAAAGGGATGCGCTGCTACGTTTGCTCTGGTGTGACGCGAAAGGTTTGCTGATTTAGGTAAAATCGATTTGATCTCTTCAGAAGCTCGTTCATCCATAATATATTTATAAAATATAGTCAAATCAGCAACATTTCTTCTGTGCTGCAAGGAATCAAGACCGTTAGTAAGACTTGGGTTACCAATGAGTTTAATAGCTCTACGCTGTACAAAATTATTGTAAAATTATTTCTATTGGGAGCATAACCGCCAACCATCTTGTTTTGCTTGCGCCAAGTAGTCGACGAGTCAAACTCATGCAATTTTCAAAATCAAATTTTATTGGATTTTTATTTTAATATCTCATAAAAATATTGTATGGTAATTGGTGCTAGAAAAACGGAACGATTCGGGACTTTTTTAATATTCCGGGACAATTTCCGGGACATTTTCAATGCGGGACGGCAGACTTAAATCCGGGACTGTCCCTGAGAATCCGGGACGGTTGGTCACCCTAAGCTATTATTATTAGATATAAATACGGGATTAGAAACAAATTAAAAGATAGAAACAAATTTTTTTTGTTTGGTATTCACCAATTCTCAGGATTTGCTCAGATATAAAAAATTGAAACAAAATTGATAAATCAACAAAAACTAATCACGGCAGTGTTAATTAGCATGCTCAAAAGTTTAAACTCGAAATTAAAATTCAATAGCACCAAATATTCTGATACCAACTAGATCGCCTACAAATCATCACAAAAGATATAATTATGCCTAATTTAACCATGGTTATAAAAGTGCCGCTAGGAATGGAGCACTTGGCATCGCGTATTTGTCTTGAATGTAACTGGATGTCATTTTTTTATAGAATGATTTCGAACCGGTTAGATCAAGTAGTACTGCAAGCTTGTAACTTATTATATGCCACTGTGTAATTCATGTTGATGCTCTTTATGCAATTAATAAGCTGTTTTGTTTTGTATATGGTGCCTATTTTAGCTGTTTAACGTTACCAAGAGCCTAGATATAAACTATAACTCATTATTACTGAAACTTAACGATTTATTAAATTTCGTATGAAGAAGTGCTGCTGCAGCAGGTGATTGGTCCTTCTAGTCTTGCAGATACAGCTGAAGAATGTCACCATAATTCTACATGAAAAGTAATCACAAATTGGCACTCCAATTAAACGATTAAAAGGCAAACCTGTATGAAGATTAATTTTTAAAACACTTGTCGCATTAAGCTAACAAATTCTGTTTTTAAACTCTTTAAATAGCTTTTGAGTTTTCATCAGACGTTAGTAAATGCTAATTATTTTATAATACATAAAATGGTTTTTTAAATTAAATTTTAAATATGAGTATCCTTTAGAAAATGGATTTAATTTAATCGCCCTTTGACAGCGAACAGCCGTAAAAAAAAGAAACATTCTTAGTAATAATCGATCCATTGCTAAGATTGAAAGGTTTGTTACTGAAATTGTTTGTATTGTACGGTTATTTACAATTATTATTAATATTTTATGTTTTGAAGTATTAGAAAGGTTTAAATAGTATTATTTATTTAATTCATATTTTTAGTTACAAAAGAAAATCTTTGTCCGAAATGCCTAAATTCAAACATAAAAGTGTTGTGGACCCCGAACCGTCCTGGCATATACTTTTTGAAACTTTTCCAAAATAATAAACACAAAATCATTTTATATTTTAAATGAACTTTTATTTAATTTCCTATTATTTTTATGAACTAAGGAAAGTTATTTTGTTCTTAACCCGTTGTTGACGGTCTAGCTCGGAGCGTATTAATTAATTTTACAAAAATATCTTGAAATTAAATCAATTTGTTATATATTGGCGGGGAGTGTTAGTACATAAACATATTAATTTATTTATTTTATTATTTGGGGAAATAAAAGCAAAGGGCGTGATATAATCAATTTATTTTTTTCTTGGTCAAAACATTTACCACTTTAATTATAAATTGAATGTTTTGACCTATATTTAATAATCATTTTTCATAACACTTATTCTAAAGTCAACAAACTGATTGGAAACATTTTTTTTGCAAACATAATTTTAATTAAAAATTATTAATTGCAAAACATATGAATCAAATCAATTATTTTGTTCACAATTTTGTTATACAATCAAACTGCTGATGGTGCATTTTGACGAATTTGGATATATGGATTTGGAAATAAACTTGCTGGAAATGATTAATAATTAGGTAATGGAATTGGAGGAACGTGGGATCTAACAAAAGCAACAGCTCATTTAAGTGCAGGGAAGCTAAAACATACGACGCCTATGAATTTTGAAATGCTTTTTATACAGCTCAATCAACACCAGCTTTTATTTTAACATATTGTAAGATTGAAAAACCGCGTAGAATCGATCGCAATTCAAAACAAGGCATTAGCAAAGGATATGCAGTTCAATATAATATGCGAAAACGCTCTAAAGAAATTTTAAAAATTTGTCAAAATGCCTTCTTAAATGTTTTAGGAGTGACAAAAAGTCGAGTAAGAAACCTAC
Organism: Diogma glabrata; assembly: GCA_963693315.1. NCBI lineage: Eukaryota > Metazoa > Arthropoda > Insecta > Diptera > Cylindrotomidae > Diogma > Diogma glabrata. The sequence goes on along the minus strand of OY856188.1, from coordinate 135,608,177 downwards.
GCAAAAGTCATTTTGAAACAGGCAAAGCCCCGATGGAACGAAGAGGTGCCGACCGAAGAATTGAAAAAATGAGCGCACTAAATTAGGAATAATTGAGTTTATCCAAAAGTACAAAACGCTTGAAGTTCACTACTGTCGAAGTAAAATATCTAAACGAGAATACTTAACTGGTGATCTCTCGATTAACAAAATGTGGCGATTATTTAAAAAGGAGAATCCTGACAATCAGAGTAGTAGTAGTTATTTTAGATTTATTTTTAATAACTATTTTAATCTAGGATTCAAAACACCTGCCCCAGACATGTGCTCCACATACCTGCAATACAAAGAAAGGCTTAAAAATCGAAAAAAATACCGCAGCAAAACAAAATTTAATGATACAGCGGCGCATTCACAAACTCAGAAGTAAAGCGTTTTACTCGCTCCTCAACGAAGAAAAGGAGGGACTCTTAACAATATCTTTTGATTGTCAAAAAAACATGCCATAGCCAAAAGATCCAGTATTTCAGCCGCCAATTATATATGCATTTGTTTGGCATGGTTGTGGGGACTGGTCATTCTGCTCTCACAACAGCCAACGTCTTTCTGTATTACTGGACAGAGAATGTTCATGCTAAGGGCTCTAATAAAATAGCTTCGACCGTTTACCATTGACTTTGCCACATGGATCTAAACAATATACACACAGTTCGCTTAGTGGTCGACGGATGTGGTGGCTAGAATAAAAATTCTATTATCGTGGGAATGTGCGAATACTTTTTATCAAAGGTTGCACCGCGAAATATCTCGAAAATAGAATTAGTTTTCCTGATTCTCAGACAATAGTGTATTCCCCCTAACAGAGTTTTCGCTCAAATTGAAAATAGTTAAAGTGAAAGAAACAATCGTGGAGCTTAAATACTATTTAAATATCTACAAAGAACACAGTACTTTAATATGGGTTGGGCAGCGAAGAGTGTACTGTTCTTGTTTTTAAAATAAAAGTCACAAATACAATAAAAACCGCCGTCTGCGTGAGCGTGACATTTCAAATTCAACCAAAGCAAACGGTTTATAATAACCAAAACAAGACACGGCAGCATTAAAGTGCAAGGAGAGCCATTTTACAAATCAGACAGTGGTGAACCAAAGTCAAATATTAAACGAGGTGCAAATTTGACAAGAATGGCTCCAGTAGTTATTCTTAAGGTGTAAAATGAAAGAAGCGAACATTTCGGATGTGGATAAACTCTTAAAAACACATTTTAGCAGCAAATGGAGGAGTATTCAGAATTTACACTTATTAAAAATATTAAAGATACCAATAATCAACAAATAGGTAGATTTCTGGGTCAGACGGTTTTGTGTCCAAATAAAAATAGATAAGTCCGATTAGTTTAGATAAAAAATTTAAGTAGAAACAGAATAATTCAAAAAAATTATCGAACCAAATTAAATACATTATCCGAACTAACTTCATCAATACAATTTCGGAACAGTTTTGTTTAAGTTGGTTCAAACTACTTTTAATAACATATTAAATCCACCAAAGATCAAATGAACTACGTCACAACTACAATTATACCATCACACATAATTTATAATCAAACATTATCAAACAATTTTATTTCAAAATCATCTTTGTGTTGTATTTTTTGTTTTTATTTAATCTTTTTTCAAACGGTTACTTAGTAAAAAAAAATAAAAACAAAAGAGATTTTGATAATTTTTCTATGGTATTAAATGGCTTGATATTTTTCTTGCAAGAGGTGCATTATAATGCTTATAAAAATGGAACCTTTGGGTTAGAAAGAAGAAATTTTTTGAGGCTATAGCTTAAAAGTATGCTTAAAAGTTAAGATGAATTTAAATAACATAAACTGAAACATGATGAAAGCATTGCCTTTTGTGTTTGTTTTAATTTTAACAGCCCTAGGGTCTCAACCTTTAGACTTGAACAATTTTTTTTGAAAATTTTGGAAAGATTTATATTGTATATACGTGCGAAAAAGTTTTCAAATATGAGCTTGGCCATTTTCAGCTAGATCAAGGAAGCACAGTTTAGTAAATTTTTAAAACAGCTGATTTTTGAGG
>OY856188.1:135504966-135605904 GCA_963693315.1 Diogma glabrata | reverse complement strand
AACACTTCACCGCTTCACAATTACATAATTTTGCTGCTGATCCAATTTCAGTAATCAGGCCCAAAACGAAAATAAAATTCAAAAAAGTCGGTCAAGTGCGAATAAAACTCGCTCACCGAGGGTTCCGTAAACGTAAAAGAACATAGTATCAAAAATAACTAACAAAGTTGTGTTGTATGTAGTCTTTCTAATTGCCAAATCATAAGAACATACAAAATGTATATTTCCTCTTAAACGTTAAACGATTTTACCGTCTGCGCAATCAGCTTCCATTTATTTCGTTCCATGACTAGTTAACCCCAGTTTGGACATCCTGTATCACGAAGGTCTTGTATGATGTCATCACGTCAACGTTGTCTGGCTCTACCTCTCCAACAAACACCAGCTGGTTGTTGTTGAGATGCTTGTTTTATCATTCTATCTAGTAGAGCTCTTTCTACATGACCAAATCATCTAATCAGGTTGGATTTAATGAATCCAATTACGTCGCAGCTACAAAGGAGCTGTCTTTCGAGATTCATATTCGGATTATTTACTAATTTTCAGCTAATTTGCATAAACCATAAAATTTTTCACATGACCTTCCTCTCGAATGTTGAAAGAATTCTACAGTCGGTGCAGTTCAGTGTCCAGCTTTCACTTCTGAAGGTAGGCATAGGTCGAATTAATGCTTTGTAAAGTGCGAACGCGACAGATATTTTAATCGCAGAAGTTTTAAGTATGCGTGGAAAACTCTCTATGCGGCAGTGACAAGGGCTTTGATACATGCCATGCATGTCATTTGACGATGTTTGTACAGACCCAAGATATTTGAATCCAGATTTCCGGGAGTTATGTTCCTAGATTAGAAGTTGTTAGAAGTTTAGTTTTGCCAGTGTTGATGCATGATCTAAGACGTTTATCATTTCTTTTAAGCGGTGAGCTGATCCCTAATATCCATTGTTCTACGTCCGAGAAGCGCAATATCATCTGCGTAGCCAAGAATTTGCTTCTACTTTTTCTTATCGCGTTCTCCAGCGCCAGATTAAATAGTACGGGCGCAAGTGCATCACCTTGTCGAACACCTGATGTTATATCGAAAGGACCAAAACCTGTTGTTGTCGTGGATGATACTCTCATATGCTTGCTTGAAATCAACTTAGAGCTGGTGGATGCTGATGTTGTACTCCCAACATTTTTTTCCAGAATCATCCTTCCTTAAAGTAAAACATTGATCTACGGTTGAAATGTTGGAATGAAAACCACACCGATAGTCACCGATGATCGATTTGGCAAACGGGATGCGTCGAACAAGCATGAAATTCGCTAATATTTTATATGCAGTGAGCAGCATTGTGATGTCACGATAATTCGCACATTTTAGACGGTTACCTATCTTAAGTAGCGGAACAATGAGAGCTGTTTTTCATTCAGCAGGTAGTTCTTCTTTATCCCAGATCACAAAAACTAGATCGTATATTTTAGTATACTATCTTATACTTTGTAATCGTATACTTTAAATGGTTCTGCGCAGATCCATCGATACCTGGTGATATGCCTTTTTTTATTTTTAATGGCAGCTTCCACTTCTTCTATTGCTGATTAAGGGACAAAAATCTCGTCTCTTGACGGAGCAATTGCTCGAACAGGATCAATTTCATTCGTCCTATTCAGTAGGCTTGGAAAGTGGGAGCGCTATACTGCAAGCACATCACGTTCATTTGTCGTAAGTTCGTTGTTTCCATTTTTTATGACTGACGATCTTGGGTGGAATCTTTTGTCAGATTTTGCGCATTGGCAAAACACTTTTTCGAATTTCCATTAGCTGCCTGTTGGTTGTTGTTTTCGATACAACTCTTCATATGTTCGCGTTTCTTTTCCGTAGAAGTTTTGCTGAGGATTTCTTGACGCATAGATAATGATCGGTGTCCATATCAGTACCTCTGTATAATAAAACGGCAGTAGTTACACTTGTAAAGTGTCTCTTTGAGAACACTTACTCGATTTGATTTTCCGTTCTTCCGTCATATGATTATCACGTTGCCTTGTAGATTTTCTTGTGAGGGTAGAAAGTGTTTGAAATAACTAGATCATACATCATAGCCAGTTCAGATGTTAGGGCCGATATGTGTTTTAAGTTCTGCACTTCTACCAATTTGTGTATTGAACCTACCACGATTTTTATAACGTGCTGCAGAATGTTATTAATGACTTCTTCGAGTTCAAGGAATAACAGGTCTTTTAGGTCATCTGCTTTGTCTTCAGTAGGTACATGAACATTGACGATCGTTACATTAAATTATTGCGTGAGGATTCTTAGTGTGCATATCTGCATATTAATTGGGCAGAAGCCGATGAGATGTTGATACACGCGATCAAGTATGAGAAAACCAACTCCAAATTCCCTTCATTTTGATGACTGCAATAGTTAAAAGTGTATCCTTTGGCTGTTTCATAGATTTTACTGCCTAGTCATCTTAGTTCTTGTGATGCCACTATATCCAGTGTGTAGCTATCGATTTGGTTTGTGAATTTTAGGAGATCACCTGGTCCTAAGGCTTATTACTTTTCAGGGTCCGATTGGTAAATCGTAGTTCAGGTACAGTTTCCGAGGAAAGCGTACCGAGTTCATAACAAATAATTTTTTTACGGAAATGGGAGATTAGCTTTCGCCCAACCCAAATTTTCATGAATTGGTCCGTTCAGATCTTTAGGTTACCAGGAAAACGTTTTTTCACGTTTATATATCAAACCGCTTGATTAAAGACAGACGCCAGCTCCAAGCCAGGCTTACATGGAGAACAGATGCTTGAGTTGCATTGATTTTACGGCGTCAATGACTCGCCATGGTGTAGAATCATTGCATATTAGCAGTATATACTTATATACAACAATATTTTTCTTATTGCCGTGCATGCACGTCAATATGCAAAGCTGATTAGCTTGGCAACGCCCCTACATGGAACATGAACGCCAAAAAAACAAAATTGAACAAAAAAAAGAAAGATTCAATTTTACCAGCCTGTAAATGGTTTATATTGAAACACCACTATCAGTTCAAAATAAAATTACAAATTATCGATTAAAATATAATAAGTGACAATAACTCAAAACTGTGCACTTCACAATTATGTAAAAGTTGCTATATTTTTTAAAGCAAGTGCAAGTCTTTCAAATGACAGCCAGTTTAAGTCACACAAGATTTTTTCACCCTTCCCCATTTCCATCCCCTCAAAACACAGAAATATAACAATTTATAAAACTTTCTTCCTTTTCTGATTCTGATTCGTATCATGGATCGTACAATAATGAATAGAGAGTAAAAATGTAAATATGTACTTACTGTATTTCTGCTCCACAATTTACTTTTATTTTTTTGTGCAAATGTATTGTACTATGAGCCGGCTTTTAAAAATATATATGGTACAACAAAAGAAATTTTTTTTCTTGAAAAATCGGATCAACGGACGAAAAATTTAAATTTAAAGGTTTAGTCGATTCGTGTTATTTCAAAAATTTCGTGCATAAACAAAATTAATTTTTTCCTCCAACTAGCTATTTCAAATTCGTGTATAATAAATTCGTTCAAAAACAGAACTGAGTGTATATATATATATATATATATATATATATATATATATATATATATATATATATATATATATATATATATATATATATATATATATATATATATATATATATATATATATATATATTTATATATATATATATATATATATATATATATATATATATATATATATATATATATATATATTAGACTGGTCGTTAAAAATTAAATTTTCCGAGACGCCCCCCAGAAAAATTCTTTGTGGTCAAAAAACCACAACGGCATTATTTTTTTTTTTAATCAAAAGAACACGTGCCGCAAAATCGTCGAAGTTGCTTTTTTAAAAAATTCGTAGATTTTTTCAAATATCTCATAAAATATGCAGATGTAAAAAAAAATCACATAATCATTTTTGTAGAAAATTTAATTCTCTGCAAAAAAGGTCCAAGTCATTTTTTCCCGGAAACGTATAGTTCTCATGATATTTTGAAAATGAACTTGTAAGTTTTCGTAATTTTTAAGAAACATAAAAATAAAGATGACGAAAAAGTCCTAATGTTCTTCTTATGCTATAGAATGAAATGTATAAAAAAATAATCGTGACAAAAAAAATCAAATTAGTACTTTTTTGTCGAAATTTTCATCACTTGGTTTTACGAGTTTCGAAGAATTTCAAGTTTTATTTCAAAATATCATCAGAAACATAGGTTTTAGGAAGAAAATGACTTGGACCTTTTTTGTAGAGAATTAAATTTCCTACAAAAATGACTATGTGATTTTTTTTGACATCTGCATATTTTATGAGATATTAAGAGTTTTATCAAAAAATAAACTTCGATGATTTTGCGGCACGTGTTCTTTTGAGTTAAAAAAAAAAAATAATGCCGTTGTGGTTTTTTGACCACAAAGAATTTTTCTAGGGGGCGTCTCGCAAAACTTAGTTTTTAACGACCAGTCTAATATATATATATATATATATATATATATATATATATATATATATATATATATATATATATATATATATATATATATATATATATATATATATATATATACATATATATAAATATATATATATATATATATATATATATATATAATATATATATATATATATATTATATATATATATATATATATATATATATATTTTTTTTTTTTTTTTTAATGGCGTTCATGCTCCATGTAGGAGCGTTGCCAGGCTAATCAGCTTCGAATACTCACCACGGTCATTCGCAACAGCGACATAATTACCATGGCAGCCGATTTTTTTAAGGTCGTTTATTACGTCAGTCTCCCATTGTAGTCGTGGTCTACCTCGCGGTCGCCCACTCCCTGGGGTACTAACGTACATTTTTCTAATCATTCCAGACTGTGAATCGGCTCGTAGAACATGCCCAAACCAAGCAATCCTATTAGAACGGATACAACCTATTATATCAGGACCCTCAAGAAGGTCTCTGATCTCAAAGTTATATCGGGTTCTATACTCTCCATCGTCTGTCTTAAGTGGACCAAAAATGTAGCGTAGGATCTTACGCTCAAATACAGATAAATGCGATTCGCATTTTGTGTAAGGGTCCACGTTTGTGACCCATACATCACAACCGGTCTAATCAATGTCTTGTATAACTTGAGCTTGGTGTTAGTTGATACATACGGAGATCCAAGGAGAGGTTTGATTGAGTAGAAAGTTCGATTACCTGCAGCGATTCGAGCTTTTATATCTGTAAGTATGCTGTTGTTTGAGTCAAGCATTGATCCCAAATATTTAAAAGATTCAACTCCCTCAATTCGTTCATCGCCGCACATCAAATCTTTCTTCTCAGACTCTCTTGAAACATTCATATGTTTGGTTTTATTGTAGTTAATTTGAAGACCAATTTTTCTAGCTCCACTCTCAAGCGACTTAAAAGTCTCACTCATAACAGCTTCACTTCGGCCGAGGATGACAACATCATCAGCGTATGCAATCATCTGTACTGAGTTTATTGACAAGATATTGTTGTTAGTCGGCAGTTTCTTTTGACGGCACACATATTCCAAGGCTAAATTAAAAAGTAAAGGAGAGATAGCATCACCTTGTCTTAACCCGAAGTCGACTTTAAAAACCTTGATATTTCGTTCTCTACTCGTACACAGCATTGAGAGTTCTGTACTGTCATTCTGCATAGTGATACGAGTTTACCAGGAATTCCCATTGACACCAGAGCAGACCATAGAGTCTCTCGCTCGAGAGAGTCGTAGGCCTGTCTGAAATCAATGAAGAGTTGGTGCACTGGTATGTTGAACTCTCGGCACTTTTCCAAAATCATCCTTATCGAGAAAAGTGCATCGGTGGTACCTCGGCCCCGCCGGAAGCCACACTGATATTCTCCAAACAGTTGTTCAGCAAAAGGATTGATTTTGGATAGCAAAATGTAAGAAAAGATCTTATATGCTGTGCAGAGTAGAGCGATTCCTCTGTAGTTTGCACATTGTAGGCGATTACCTTTTTTATGGATTGGTATCAGCATAGCTGTGTTCCAGTCCTGTGGCATGGCTTCAGTCCTCCATATCATTTGAACAAGTTCAAAGAATCTTAAGGATAGAGTTTCACCACCATGTACAATCATTTCGGATGTTATATCGTCGATACCAGGTGCTTTATTGCATTTTAATTTTGACAGCGCCGCATCGAATTCCTCTTTGGTGGGTTTGTCTACATGTACCTTTGACGCACGAATAAGCTTTACTCGTCGCCCGACTTGTTTCTGGTCACTTAAGTTGAGAAGATTCTCAAAATAAGCGGCCCAAGTGTCTAAAATATTTTTAAGGTCTACTTGTAGCTCCCCATCTTCGTTTTGAATAGCAGTCGATCTAGTTTGAGGGCCCTTCTTTAAGGTTTTAACCTGTTGAAAGAAGTTACGCGATTGATGTTCCTTATTGAAGCTTTCAATCTCCTCACACTTTCTCTTCCACCATTCTCTCTTCGTTCGTCTACATAACTTTGTAACGGCTTGTCTTGCCAGTTTATAGTTCTCCTTCGTGGACCTGGTGTTGCGTCCTTGCAGACATTTCAGATAGCAATCTCTTTTGTATTGAATAACCTCAAGACATGCTTGATCCATCCATGGCTTCTGGAAGTGGTTCTGTGGTCGTCCAAGTATTCCCTCAGCAGCGCTTAAAACAGCATCTTTGAGCAAATACCATGACTTATCGACGTCTCCATTAATGGTTTCTGATTTCTCTAATGTTTCGGCAATATGGTTTTGATATTTCTCTTCTGTTTCTGCATTCTTTAGTGATGAGATGTTAAATCGTTTCCGTTGATTGAATTTCGGAATGCTTGGGTTTGGGAAGTGGAACCTTATTTTAGCACATACAAGAAAGTGGTCACTTCCAATGTATGCACCTCTAAAGGATCGCACATCCAGAACACTCGAAAAGAAACGTGCTGTAACTAGCACGTGATCAATTTGATTTCGAGTGTTTCCATTCGGTGAGACCCATGTCTGCTTATGAATAGATCGGTGCGGAAAGAAAGTACTGGCAATTCTCAATTATTTGATAATGCAAACTCAGTCATTCTCTCACCATTATCATTCGAATTCAAATGCAGACTGTTGGGGCCCACCACATTTCCATAAGAGATATCTCTTCCAACCTGCCCATTAAAGTCACCAAGAACCATAGTGAAGTCGCGTGTTGGTGTTTGTTTCATAACCTCTTCCAGCGCTATGTAGAAATTATCCTTCTCGTCGACGGTCTTAGCTTCAGTAGGTGCATGCACGGCAATAAGAGAAATATTGTTATATGTACCACGTACACGTAGGTAGCAAATCCTCTCACTGACCGGGATGAATTTCATCACGGCTTCTTGTATGCGTGCACCAACAAGAAAGCCAGTTCCAAATTCTCTTCGAGAAGGATGACCACTACAGTATAGAGAGTGACTATCCAAATCTTGTTTTCCGATTATTGGCTGTCTAATTTCTTGCAGAGCTATGATATCCATCCCATACCTCTCAGCCTCTGTTTCTAGACTTATAAGAGCATCAGGAGCGCTCAGGCTGCGCACGTTTTACGTTCCGATTCGGTAGTCTGGTCCTTTTTCACGTCCAGGTAAAATTCTGTTTTTGTTCGGGTCTGTTTTTCTTTTCTGATTTCCAAATTTAACAAATAATTTTTTTTTCCGGGGTTAGGGTGTTAACCTTAGGCCCAACCCAAATTGTCGTGAATGGGTCCGTTCTGCATCTTAAGGTTACCAGAAACAACCTTTTGACACGTTTATATAGCGAGCCGCTTGATCCAAGACAGACACCCGCTTCAAGCCGCCCCTAACATGGAGAACAGACGCTTGAGTCGCATTGGTTTTAAGGCGCCAATTCGCCATGATGTACCATGGTTGACTAAGCAGTTTTTACCCTGCTTGTCTCCGGTACACCAACCTAATTCTGTCAGCATTAACCAGGCAGCACGGCGTGGACGTCGAATTTCGGATTTCGCTACCCTATATATATATATATATATATATATATATATATATATATATATATATATAATATATATATATATATATATATATATATATATATATATATATATATATATATATATATATATATATATATATATATATATATATATATATATATATATATATATATATATATTATATATATAAATATATATATATATATATATATATATATATATATATATATATATATATATATATATATATATATATATATATATATATATATATATATATGTATATAAATATATATATATATAAATATATATATATATATATATATATATATATATATATATATATATATATATATTATATATATATAATATATATATATATATATATATATATATATATATATATATATATATATATAATTTTATTTTTTTGTTTTCCGTCTCCGCTTATCATATATAGTCGTTTGATTTTCCGAAATTTCGAGATGAAGATTCATTCATTCATTCATTCATTCATTGCTAGATTTTTATATGAAATCTACCTAAAAATGTTTATCGAACCGAAATTATGAATTTTTGAAAATTAGTCTTCAAGCCAAAAATCACGAAATCCTCGAAATTTAGAACCGCACTATTTTCCAAAAAAAAAAAATAAAATCATCGAACACGTATATTGTTTTTTTTCGATATAAAACCCCTAAAAAGTTTCAGCCAAATCAAAAATGTGTCGGTTAGAAAGGTGTTCGGTTTGTAAAAGAATGACCCACATGCGATAAACACATTTATAATTCGAACGATATAATTAGTTTTTTAATTATTTAAAGTTTATAATTTATGCATACATCGAGAATTCAAAGTGTTCCGGTTGATAACTGATAACGTTGTGGTTATCAAATAGATTATAATTATTTTATTAAACTTAAAAATTATTTAAGGAGTATCAAATCAGATTATTTTAATTAAATTTGATTGATGGTTTTAAATGAACCGAAGTAATTATACTTTAGACATTCAATATTTTTAGATTGGATTAGATTGGATTATCATCATAATTAATTGAAATTAGTGTTCGCTAGATGCGTTCATTAGAGATAGTTATTAAAGTTGTTGAATAATGTCGGAAAGTAATACGATTATATTCGCAATAGATAAGTTAAATATTACAAGATGTTTAGTTTAATTATAAAATAATTTAATTTTTTTATTTGTTATTACCAGATGAGATCGGAGGTCAATAAACGTGTCGTGTCATTGAATTTAAAAATGTCAACGATCTCATATTATAATCTATTTTGCTGTTAGTAATGGAGACGGGCGAACAACTATGCTGATAATAATGGAAACGGGCTACAAAACTTTTATCAGTTGTAATATCCCATAGACGGAGATAATTCGATAATTTTTTGCTAAAGTTTCGAAAGCAAGTTGATTGATGCAAGAGGCCGTAGACCGATGGCTATTACGGCTGCCACTTGCTGTCGAGGGGAATTCGTTTAGAAATTTGTTTGTCATTTTTGATATCTTTGTATTTTTTTTTATATTTTATGCATTATACATAAATTGTTTTTATTCATTATGGATATGTATAAATTTTTTTATCATTTTGATTTTCCGTCTCCGCTTATCATAAATAGTCGTTTGGCACCAACATTTTTCCGAAATTCCTAGATGAAGCACATTGCAATAGTAGATTTTTATATGAAATCTACCTAAAAAAGCTGATATCAAAATATATAAATTTTGCTTTTACAAATATTAAAAATATAAAAATTTTAATTTGTGAATCTAATAATGAGTGAAACGACGTCGTTTTTTCAAATCAAATACTTATTTATTTTTTACATCAACTCTTTTTTGTCTCTAAGAGACCTTCTTCAGGGTTAATTGTTTTCTAACCTGAACTAAACTAAATAAAGATATTGTTTTTCCCGTTATTTTGATAATCACTTCAAGTAGTTCACACAAAAATTATATAATTTGTGAATACTATTATTAGGAGTAAAAAAGGCTAAACTCTGGTAATAAATACAAAGAAAATGAATATAAAGAAACTCGGGTAATACAAATTCGCGAACCACTAAACTTTTTATATACGGACCTTTAAGGGTCCGCGGACCACCAGTGCAGAAACTCTGATTTAGAGAGATTAAAATAAAAAAACCATCCTTAATTGGTATAATTTAAACGTATTATCATATTTTTTTATCTAGAATTAAAAAATAATGTGTAAAATTTCTAACAATATTGTTAATAAACGATAGTTTTTGGTCAATTACAAATAATCATCATGTGCAGATGAAAAGCTCCAATAAAAAAAATGTAGTACGGACGTATATGAAATTTCTTAGAAATGGTGATAGTAATATAGACATTGTAATTTATTGCGTTTAATTTTAGAAATCAATCATAGAACCAAGGTAACAAGTGTTACATACAAGGACTTTTTAAATAATTGTTGGTAACAAATGGAAAAATTTGCATATGGTATGCAAAATTGTACGACTTTTAATATATTAATTATATATCTTACTTATTAAACGACCAATAATTTTTTCTGAAAATTGGCATACTACCATTTTCCGGTGTGAAAAAACGATCTAGATAGGTCACGAATAGGTCAAAAGTAGTTTAGGGCCTTAATTAAGGAAAAAAACATTTTTATATAAATGACGTCACAAATACTTGGAATAGTTATAATATATTTTGCTGAAGATGAGTGTTTGTGCTAAATATTTTAAGAAGCACATTGCAATTTAATTTAATTGTCGATAGTATAGAATAATTTGCCGGTATAAAAATGCAATCAATGCATTATAAGTTTGTAAAAAAATATTATCAAGTGTTTTCACTTTTTTTTGGATAAAAATAAAATTAATTATTTGTATGACATCAAAATTGAACAATTCAACATGAAAATTTGGCATGGAAATTTTCGATTTTGTTATAATTTTTGGAATATTTTTGGTATTTTGAATAAAGTTTGTATTTTTAATTTAGTTATAATTTTTGCAATATTTTTATGAGTTTTGAAAAAAGTTTAAATTTTTGAAAATATGAATTATGAAGTTTTGCAATATTTTTAGAATTTTGAAAAAAGTTTCAATTTTTGGTTTTATTAGAATTTTCGTAATATTTTTAGAAGTTTGAAAAAGTTTAAATTTTTGAATTTATTATAATTTTTGGAATTTTGAAAAAAGTTTGTATTTTGATTTTGTTATAATTTTTGCAATATTTTTATGAGTTTTGAAAAAAGTTTAAAATTTTAAAGATGTAAATTTTACATTTTTGCAATAATTTTAGAATTTTGAAAAAAGTTTCAATTTATGATTTTGTAAAAATTTTCGGAATATTCTTAAAATATTGAAAATTTTAAATATTTGATTTTGGAATTTTGAAAAAAGTTTGTATTTTGATTTTATTAATAATTTTTGCAATATTTTTAGAATTTTGGAAAAAAGGTTGAATTTTTGAATTTGTGAATTATGAATTTTTGCAATATGTTTAGAATTTTGAAAAAAGTTTCAATTTCTGATTTTGTAAGAATTTTCGGAATATATTTATAAAACTTTGAAAAAGTTTAAATTTTTGATTTAATTATAATTTTTTGAATTTTAAAGAAAGTTTTTAGTTTTGATTTTGTTATAATTTTTGCAATATTTTTAGAATATTGTAATATTTTTGCATATTTTTAGAATTTTGGAAAGTTTCAATTTTTGATTTTGTTATAATTTTTAGAAGTTTTAGAATATAATTCTTAGAATTTTGAAAAATGTTTAAATTTTTGATTTTATTATACCTTTTAAAATATTTATGGAATATTAAAAGAAATTTGAATTTTTGATTTTGTAATATTTTCTCGAAACGCTAAATGGAAAGGCTTTTGAGTAGTTTGCTGATTGTATCATCTTTTCAATAAATTATATTAATTTATGATCTGTTATAATTTTCGGCAACGTTTTGATGTTTCGTATTAGTTTTGTAATAAATATCTAAACAGAGGTAAAAAAATACTTATACTTATACTCATACATGAATAGTATAGACGTGGAGTACGTATTAAAATGTTTTAGTTTCTACTGAGAACATCAATTTAGCTATATTTATTCTTAGATCTATTAAACCATATGATTATATTAAGAACAGAAAACTTTTTTCATGTCAATTCTTCAATTTGGTAGAAGCACTGCGTTTATACTTTATTCACTGAAATAACTATCCTTTTTATATCAATTATTTGTTATTGAATTATTTGTTATAGAATTATTTGTTATTGAATTATATATTATATTTGGCCCTGCAGCCAAATTCTGTAACTGTGAAGCGGTGAAGTGATAAGTTTTTTATCACTTCACTGCAAAAATATCTAAATGAGTAAAGTTTTAAAACTATAAAGTTAACACAGACTTTTTGTTTGGCATTAAAATGAAACCGTTTCTTTTGTTGTTATTGACATTATGTCAAAAAACACCAAAGCGTCAATGTGATTTGATTTTTTTAAATTGCATTTCTAAATTAAACCCCGATTTATTTTTCAAATTTAATTTCTAAAATATTTATATATATATACTTAAATTTGTAAACATTTACTTTTAAATTCAGTTTATAGTTAAAACTTAAAATTAACATTTTAATTTTATGTATTTTTGACGTATGACAGTGCACGTCAAAAATGCACGTCAGTGCAAGCTGCTGCAGCCAAATTCTGTAACTGTGAAGTGTTAAAAGTTTCTTCATTTCGATTTTATCATTAACTTTTTATCAATTTACCATATTTGCGATTGTATATGAAAATTATATGTGATGTGAAAGTTGAAAAATCTAATGGCAAGTGGCGCACTGTCAAACGTCAAAAATGCATAAAATTAAATTTTTATTTAAACTTCCAAAAAGAAAGAAAATTAAAAGAAATTAAATTTCAAAAATAAATCTTGATTTAATTTAGAAATCTAATTTAAAAAAATCAAAGCACATTAACAACAAAAGAAGCTGTTTTATTTTATTACACTCAAAAAAATATGTAGGTAAAATTCAACAAACATTTGTCTGTTAAATTTATTTAAACGACATGTTGTTTGAATTTGAGTGTTTCAAAGGACATTTCTGTTAATTTCTTATTTTCAACATACATGTTTGTTAAATATTTTTAACGACATTTACGAACTGTACGTTGATTTCCATTGTTGAATACACTTAAAAAAATTTATATGTAAAATTCAACAAGCGTTTGGCTGTTGATTTTTTTCAAAGGACATGTTATTTGAATACCATTGTTTCAACATACGTGTCTGTTAGATTCTATTTTTTAACAAACGCGTCTGTTAAATTTGTTTAACAAAATCTACGAACGTTTTTCGTTGATGATGTTTGTTATTACTAATACAACATAACTTTGAGTAGATTTTTTTCATATATTCAGACTATTGTGCGATTTTTCTAGGTTTTTTTAATAATTGTTGATTAAAATTAACTTAAAATGCTTTTATTATATGTGGTAACAAAGAATTAGAATCTAGTTTTGGTCTAATTTTGATTTTTCCTTAGGAATTAATATTAGGAATTATCTTAGGTAACTAAATACAGAATTTGTATCAAAGGATGTTTAAATTTATTTTATTTTGAATCTTAGATAAGGAATTTCAAAAAAATCACTGCACTACGCAGTCATTTGTTTTAATCGATCAAAAGAATTGTTAGTTGATTTAACAGACTGTTCGTAAATGTTACATACAGTTGTTATTTTATTATCTTAGAATCAACAGACACGTGTTAGTTGATTTTGCAATCCGTCCGTAAAATTTACATATGACGGTCATATATGCGTTTTTAAAATCAATAGATTTTAAAACTTCTTAAACTGTATACGAAATTATAAAAATAAATGTGTTATTTGTTAAATAGTTTAAATAATTTTAATAAAGTTATGTAAGTTAAAGTAAGCAAAGCTAAGTTTAAAGTTAAATTAAAGTGAATTCTATAAAATACAAAAAAATTATTTATACATAGTGTCAAACCATATTAAAATTTATTACTCAATGTGTATTAGAAATAAAATGTTATAAAGAAGCTTGCGATAATAATTTAATTTAATTTAATCATGGTAAGCTGTTTCAAATGTTGTAAATATATTAATAATGTTGAACTTTATTTTTTACATTTGAAGCAAAAACATGTATGTAATTTTTTTAAATGTGAAGATTGAAACCAATCTTATAGTCAATCAAATGTTTTTAGAAGACATATAAGTTAATTTCATAAAAAGCAAATAAATTTAAGGAAGTTGACGATGAACAAGAAGACATGGAACCCACAGGTAGTCACTAGCGTATTTTCAGTTTTAGTATTGCACAGGTAAATGTTTTTTCAGCGAAATAGATGCAGCTAAAATAATGGCATGGTTGCAAAACAACAAAAATCCATTTGATGTTATTATTAAAAGATGGAAGGAATACTGTTGTATATCGACGGAAATATTTTAAAAACAATGAAAATCAAAAAACTGTTCTACCAATGGGCGGCTTTTTACTAGTAAGAACTTTTAATTGCATTAAATTTTTACCTAATTTTTATTTTTGTATAAAATAAATAAAAATTGTTACATTATGAATTTTTTTGCACACAGGTAGATATTGGTTTTCAATATAAGTTTAAAGATGCTGACACCACTTTCTACAGTAAATGGGACCAGTTGCAGAAATAATATTTCCTATACTTGAAACGGATTTAAAATCCCAACCAAACAATGATTTTCTGTTAGAAGTTATGCTAAAAGATCTGAATAAAGGTATATGTTATTCAAACTGTCGCTACTTTTCTGTTTTGATAATAATGTTTTTTTTTCAGGATCACGAAATTTGGCAATTTTAAAGCTGCTTCATGACATTATACAGCCAACGCAAATAAAATCAACATCTCAACAGAAAAAAAAACAAAACATATTCTATACTCGATTCCCATTCGGTGCCCATTCGACTTGAGCAGTGGATATCAAAGGAGCACCATATTCTGCCATTTATGGTTTTTGTTGGAGACGACTTATATAATTTAAAAAGCTTTATAATTTATTTTGACTCAATTAAATATGAGTGCCAATATGTTATCCAATGTTTAAACATTTGTTTCAAATTTTTTTTTGTTTTTAATTTAAAATATCCTGATGAGTCAATAAAACGTTGGACATTTATACAACGATATTTGTTTGAAATTAAAACTAGGAATGACAAAATTACACCAGCTATTCAATTCAGCTATTCAGCCTAATTCAATTTCAAAATTAAATATTGTTTGATAGATATGAGGGTCGTCTATTCAGTAAAATCTTTTATCGAAAAGTTAAGCAATTTTTCTATTTTGTGAATGAAATTTTTTAACAGTAAAATAAGATTTAATACAAACAATAGAATAGCAGAAATTTTCGATATAAGATTTGACTGTTCATTACTTAATACTTAATAAATACATTAATTTAAAGGATAAACATACTTATTTCAAAAGCTATGCATTCATCGCCCGAAATATATTATAAAAACCTATTGTTTTATATACTACATCGATAAAAGCATAGCTTCAAATACGTATATAGTTTGATAAAACTCTTAATTTAACAAGAAACGTATTTTTTAATTTTTTATGATTCATATTTAGAATATCTTGTTTTAATTTTAACAATTAAAAAATACAAATTTAAACTTAATTATTAATTAAAATAAAAATTTAATTTCAAATACAAAATCATGTTTTCTTTTTTGCAATTTTTATTTTTCAGAATTATAGACTATAGTTGACTTATGACTACAGACAGTATTTGTTTTTTTAACAAACGAGTTGTTATTTTATTTTTACAGACTATAGTTTGTTAAAACTGACGGAAAACTGTTAAGTCTATTTGTTAAAGTATTTTAACAGACTTGTTCGTTATTTTAACAGTCAAAGTGTTGTTTTTGTTCGTAATTTTATCAACAGACTTGTTTGTTGAATTTTCCAACTGTTCCTTAAAAATTGTTTGTAAAGCAAAATCTACTGACATAAATTGTTGAATTTAACAAACAATTTGTAGGATCAAAAACAACATAATTGTCTGTTGAATTAACGGAGATTTTCGTTAATTTTACATACATTTTTTTTTCAGTGTACCAAACCAAAAGTCTGTGTTAACTTTATTGATTTAAAACTTCACTCACTTAGATATTTTCGCGGTGAAGTGATGGAAAACTTATCATTTCACCGCTTCACAGTTACAGAATTTCGCTGCAGGAATTAGAGTATATTATGTCCAACGTTTAGCAATAATCTTGTTTGTCGTTAGCTCTTGGCGTATGTATGTTGAGTGAATTTTTTTTTCAAAACTCTTATTTTCTATGCTTTTAAATAAAAAATTAAAATAATTAATTTTAAATTTTGACTTAAATATTTTTAATTTATTGGGTGATTATCGCCCGAAACACAAAAATATTTGAGTCAAAATTTAAAACTAATTGTTTTAATGTTTAATTTGAAAGTGTAAAAATACAGTTTTCAAAAAAACAAATTTACTATCGCTTAGTGTAAAGTAGTTCAAACTAGTTTTAATTTTATTGAGTTTCTTAATCTATCTTTAGTATTAAAACATACTAGGTCATTCAATAATTCCGTAGGATGACACATAGATGGCGTTACTAGAATTTTTTCCATATGATTTTTATTTAGTACTAACCTTCAAACGATACGTGTATAAATTTGACAGCAATCTGACTATTGATTCGTGAGTTATAGCATTTTGTGTGAAGCAACTTTTGTTTTTGAAAAAAAAAAATGGAAAAAAGTGAATTTCGAATTTTAATAAAGCATTGCTTTTTGATGAAAAAAAATACAGTTGAAACCAAACAATGGCTTGATAAACATTATCCAAACTCTGCTCCATCGAGACAAATGGTAGAGAAGTGGATTGCTGAATTTAAATGTGGTCGTACCAGCACAAAAGATGCAGAGCGCAGTGGACGCCCAAATGAGGCTGTTATTCCAGAAAACATAAAAAAACTCCACAAATTGGTTATGAACGATCGCAAATTGAAGGTGCACGAAATAGCTGACATTGTAAAGGTAGCAGATGGTAGTGTTTTTACCATTTTACATGAACATTTGGGTATGCGAAAGCTCTGTGCAAATTGGGTGCCGCATGAGCTCACAGTCGACCAAAAACAACAACGAATCGATGCTTCGGAGGAGTCTATGGCACTGTTAAACCGCAATAAAATGGAATTCTATCGTAGATATATGACAATGGATGAGACATGGCTTCATAATTACACACCAGAATCCAAAAGACAGTCAGCTGAGTGGACAGCAGTCGACGAACCGAATCCAAAGCGAGCAAAGACGCAACAGTCGGCCGGTAAGGTGATGGCGTCTGTATTTTGGGATACGAACGGAATAATATTCATCGACTATCTCCAAAAAGGAACCACCATCAACAGCGACTATTACTGTGAACTTTTGGATCGATTGAAGGATGAAATCGCAAAGATGGCCACAATTGCAAAAGAGGCCACAATTGCAAAAGAAAAAAGTGTTGTTTCACCAAGATAATGCACCGTGTCACAGATCGATGAAAACGATGGCAAAATTGAATGAATTGGGCTTTGAATTGCTTACCCACCCACCATATTCTCCAGATTTAGCCCCCAGCGACTTTCTCCTGTTTTCAGATCTCAAGAGAATGCTTGCTGGAAAGAAATTTAAGTCCAATGATGAAGTAATCGCTGAAACTGAGGCCTATTTTGACGAGAAAGAGAAATCGTACTATAAAAGTGGTATAGAAAAGTTGGAAAATCGCTATACTCGTTGTATCGCCCTCGAAGGCAACTATGTTGAATAAAAAAATCGAGTTTTGTCAAAATGTTGTTTTTTTCTTACTTATCCTACGGACTTATTGAACGACCTGTTATTGCTTTTTTACAGTGTTTCGAACCCAGAAAAATTTGGGTGCAGGTTCAGTTCGGGTTCAATACATTGAAATTTAGTTCGGGTTCGGTTCGGGTTTAGGTTCGGGTTCAAATTTGAAAAAAAAAAAAAACAATTTTTTCGAATTTTTTTTATGAATTCATTATTTTTTTATTGAGAATTTTTGAGATCAATTAAACTCAAGTAAGTAAAGAAGTAATTGGAATTTTTTCAATTCAAACGTATGGTTTGAAGTTTCTCAGAAAAAAACTTCAATTCACATTTTTCGTGTTTCGGATGAATTCGAACCTTCCTCGTCAGTGCCCGGCTCGAATCCTTGGGCAGATACGCTATCGATTACGCCGTTGAGGCGATGACATTTTCGAAGTTGAAACTTTCTTATCACGTATTTATTTTTGCTTAAGTTGAATTTTTCCACTGTCATTAGACTCCATATTATGGAAATGTTTTTACATTATATGGGATTTTTTTAAATTTGTTTTATTTTTATTTTCTTATTTTTATTTTTTTATGTTACATACCGTATTTATGTTACACACATATTTATTTTGGAAAAAGAATTTCATTTAATTCTCACTATTCACTATTCTCTACTGAAACAAATAATAACCGAAATAATCTTATTTGAAACAAAAAAAATTCTGCGAAATATGAAATTTCTTATGCAAACTTCCTAAATTTCCTATGTTAAAAATTGAACCTGAACCGCGTTTTTGATTGGGTTCGGGTTCACTTAATTTAAAAAAAATCTTGCGCCGGAGCGGGTTCAGGGTTCGGGTTCGGTTCGGGTTCGAAAACCAGCTATTTTAACTCGTAGTTAATCTTTACTTTACAAAATTGAGAATTGCAAAATTATCGTCTTTAGCATTTTTGAACATATTTTAGTTCAATTTATTGCGCATCATATGTTCAATTTTTATTTTTTCTATTGTCCAAGAATCAAGATTCAATAGATCTTCCAAATGAATAAATATACACAGAATTCGAATGTGACTGACAAAATCGGCACTTTCATAGTGGTTATATACACGAAATTTTAATCAACATAATTATTTAAAAAATTTTGTTAATGCGTCATGCGTGATGGTGGCAGACTATCTACTATATAATCTCATTTCTTAAAGAACCGCCTCCGAATGCAAAGTATCCTCGAACAAAATAGAAAAAAGTGATACCTAGTGATTCATAAATATATTAATTAAACAGCAAAACGATTCTAAAAATTACTTCGAGAATTTTAGCCCACCCAGTTTATCACAATATTTTTATACCACAACTCTACGGCACCTGATGCAATACAAATCTTATAGTTGGAATATTCCCAAGAATCTTCATCAAACAATATATTTTAATTGTAATCTCAAGTAGACAAAAAAACCACAATGAACCCATATACAAATAATAATTTAAATTTGTTATTTGTTTAGTTTTCAAGAATCACGAACGAAATCTTAATGTATTCTTATTTAAACAATAATAAAAATAGATGAGTTTTTTTTTTGTTAAATTAATTTAAATTGATAATAAATCATTTTAGTTAAAACGCATGTATATGCCGAAGTAACTTTGTTGTGTTTGTGTTCTGATTATTTTGGAGGCTCGATTTTAAATTGTTTCTCATCAAATTTTTCCATAAATTAATTAAGTTTAATTTATTATGTTATTTACGAGATAACACAAATTTATGACGATTTCAATATGTAGTAATATTGTTGTTTGCAGTGATGTAGGTAGGACAAGAAGAAGACGATAAAGTTGCATATTATAGAGTAGGTTATTTTGCTGTAATATAATTGAAGTAGTATTTAACTAGAAGCGGAGTATGTTTGAAAAAAAAACTGGAAACCGGCATCAGCTTAGAACACTTTTGTGTAAACATAAAAATATCAATTAACGGCAACATTGATACAGGCGGATAGGCTAAAACTTAAAAAGATTTTGAATTGAGAAAATATCCGCTGTATCTGAGATAAATCGAAGGACAACTTTGAGGCAGCAGTCTCTTGCTCCGGTCTTAAGCTCTCGGCTGGGTCGTGGTTTTCCTCGTTGTTCCTTTGATATAAGGGGACTGCTTTAAGACTATAAATTAAATGAAATATTATTAATGGTGGGAGCGATTGCCATTAAAAACTCCAAACAACACGATAAAAGGAATTTAAAGGAACCCAAGGAATCTACATGTCTCACTCACACCATTTTAGAAAACAAACTAACACATATTAACAAAAATTAAAACGGGTATACCAAACATAAATCCAAAAACTTATCAATACAAACATCTAGATAACTATAATAATACTACAATAATAATAATTATGCTAAATCATACCTTACTGAATCCTTCGTCGTCTGTTGACCTCATTCCATTGGCAGGGTTCAGTGGGCATCAATCCATTAACACAGTGTATAACACAAATACAACACCAGGTTATTTGATTAAATTTTTAGTTTATTTATTATCTCTTGAGGGTGCGTCTTACAAGTTCTTATATAACTTAAGTTGTTTTCTTACATTGTAAAATTTTAAAATTAAATTCTAAAGTAGAAATTAGTTTTTCTTAGACACTGGGCTTTGCAATTTTATGTGCTTTTTGGTTTTGACTTTTCACCAGAATCTATATTTAAATCTATATGGTATTATTCATTATTTGTCACACACAACACGACAACTGTGAATTATTTTAATTTTCAACTCAATAATTTTTTTTGAATATTCAATAACTGTTAATAGCACATTTGTCACTTTAGTAATCACTACATTAAACTCATAATCACAATGACTACACAAAACTTAAGTTTAATGACTTTAACTCAACAAACTTTAACTTTAATGACTTTAACTCAACAAAACCTAACTTTAACGACTTTAACTCAACAAAACCTAACTTTAGCCCAAACAGAACTTAACTAAAACAAAATCGAATCTAAGCGGAACATCTGTCCACTTCAAGATTCATTCCTCGACAACCCATAATTTTTAATAACTCCGTCCAAAGTTTTTGAAGTTTTCGCCAATTCATTAAAATTATAGAATTTATTTGTAACTTGATTTGTTTTCAAATTACCAAATCAAAGAAAATTCAATGCAATATACACACCAAGGTTAATAAACTTAATATCGATACATTAATTATTGTAATTCATAATTCACGTGTCTTCAATTAGTTTATTTACCTTAGTTTGGTGTTATAAAATTTGCAACGTCAAACGATACAAATTATACTTGCATTGGATTTCTTGGATTGTAAAATGTCAACCAATTATTTAGTAAAACAAATAAACTTGAAACAAATTTTGGAGACGGTCATTAGAATTTAGAAGAATAATTGGAAACAATTTTTAGAAACGATTAGATACTAGGAGAAATTGGCAATGTGACGAATGGAAGGAAAATTAATATGGGAGATTTTCCATCCGGCACAATCGTGGGGACGTACCACACGGCCTGAAAGATAAGAGCTCTCATATAGCCCGGGCAAAAATAACTAGGTGTGACAGAATCATGTACCAAATTCTAGGTCTTAATATCTTTGGCATGGAACATCCCTAGCACTTTTCCCGATTCGTCTTCTACCTCATACGTTACGTTACCGATTGCTCGAATTATTTTAGCCTTTATGAATTTTGGCGATAGTTTGGCTGAAAACTTTTTTGTGGCATCACTTTGGGCAAAGCTGCGCACATATACTACTTGCATAGGTTCCAGTTTCCGTGATCGAGATCGCAAGTTGTATCGCTCTGAACTCTTTTGATACGCGGCTCTAAGGTTCTGCAGTACAGCTTCTTGCAGCACTGAAGGTTGATTGGAAGTATATCGAATCATTGGGTCAAATTGAAAATCTGGTGCTGAGCGAAGCAATTCATATGAGGATCCATGTAATATGATCTGACTTCCAAAGACTAAGAAGTGGGGTGAGAACTTTGTGGAGTCGTGAATGACATTACATAGAGAGGTCCTAATTTTAGGAAGATGGATATCCCATTCCTGATGAGATTCTTTGAGGTAGGATCGTATTGCGGCGAGGATGGATCGATTAACACGCTCTGACGCATTGCATTGGGGAGAATAAAACGGTGTGAATGTATGGTGCACTCCATATCTAGATAAAAGTTCCTTGAACTTGGTGGATTTGAAAGTAGAACCATTATCTGAAACAAGATACTCGGGTACTCCGTATACACTAAATATTCGAGTTTCTAAAAATTTGCTTACGAGTTCAGCTGTGGCATTTCGAAAAGGTTCAATTATGACATAACGTGAAAAATGATCTAACACGATGAAAATGTAAGAGTTTCCTCCTTTTGACCGAGGGTATGGTCCGAGGAAATCTACATAGAGTTTCTGAAATGGACGAAATATGGATGACGGATCACCCATGGGTGGTCTCAAGGTAGTATTACTTGGTTTGCTGCACTTGCAAGTATCGCAGTTGGCAACATAGCTTCTAACGTCGTCTTGCATTTTAGACCAATAGAAATTTCGTTTAAGGTACTCTAAAGTCTTAGCCGCTCCAGTGTGGGCTGAGTATGGAGAGTTGTGTGCTTGCTTGAGCAATTTAGGTTGAAGGGCTTTTGGGATAATTAGTTTCCACTGTGGCGTGCTAGGAGATTCAAGAAGGTTAGCAGAAGGGTTTATAAAAACTTTACCATTCTCGTTTTTCATGTTTGAGGCACGATTATTGATCGAAGAAATAAGTTTTAGATAATCACTGTCAGAAAATGCGGGATCTTCCAAATCGACATGTAGAGGAGGTATGTTTGCATCGTCCAAGCTTTTAATTTCAGATATGACGTGCTCTCCATACACTCGAGAGAGTGCATCAGGGACACAATTGAGAATGTCAAAGTTGAAACCTTGTAACTGCAAACTCCAACGCGCCAGTCTGCCAGTCAGTTCTTTTTGACTCATTAACCACTTTAAACTACTGTGGTCTGTAATTATGGTAAAAGGCAGACCTTCGATGTAGGCTCGAAACTTCTTAACACTTAACACAGCTGCCAAGCATTCGAGCTCTGATACGCTATAATTACGTTGTGCAGCGTTGAGCTTTTGACTCATGTAAGCTATGGGTCTTTCACTGTTATCATCTGCTCTTTGAAACAACACACTTCCAACTCCAGTACTACTAGCATCACACTGAATATAAAATCTTCGTGTAAAGTCAGGATTTACTAGGACTGGCGCTGAAATTAAAAGTTGCTTCATTGACTCAAATGACTTTTGTGCAGTTTCGGACCAAACAAACTTCTTCGATTTCTTTAATAGGTCAGTCAGTGGGGATGATATGCTGGAATAGTTGGCGATGAATCTTCGGTACCACCCGGTAACACCTAAGAATCTTCGAATTTGTCTGACGGTTTTTGGTGTAGGAAATTCAGCGATGGCTTGAACTTTATCGCTATTAACACGTAAACATCCATTACCAACTATATAGCCTAGATACTCTATTTCCTTTAAGCAAAATCGACTCTTTTCCACATTAATGGTCAGTCCGGCTGATCTTAGTCGCCGCGCCACCTCAGACAAGAGTTCTATATGTTGTTCATAAGTGGCTGATGTGATGAGCAAGTCATCGAGATATACGAATACACGATCGTGTAACTGATGAGGAATTACTTTGTGCATTAATCGACAGAGTGTTTGAGGTGCGTTACACAAACCAAATGGCATTACAGTGAACTGGTAGAGAGGGCGGCCGGGAATAGTAAAGGCCGTCTTATCTCTAGATTCTTGATCTAGTGGAATCTGCCAGAATGCATCTTTTAAATCTAAGCTAGAAATATATGCTGTCTCACCTAGGCGACTCAGTAGACCATCTATGATTGGAAGAGGATACGCATCCTTTCGTGTGACAGCGTTTACACGTCGGGCATCCAAGCATAACCTGGTCTTTCCATTTTTCTTGCGCACAACAGCCATAGGTGAGCTCCAACCGCTAGAACTTTCTTCTATGACACCTAGGGAGAGCATACGGTCAAGCTCAGAATACATCTCTTCTTGAACCGCTGGAGAAACTGCGTAGTAGCGTTGCTTGATGGGAGTAGCGTTATTGACGTCAATTGAATGCTCAACTAAGTGAGTTCGACCTAACCCTAGCTTATGAGATGCTGGCAACGATTCTATAATCTCAGCGAGCTTAGATTGCTCTTCGATCGATAACTGGTGACTTTTATCATCCATTTGTGTATCGCTGAGGGACATCACCGTTGCTTTCTTGAGATGATGGGGTATATTTTCTTCGCTGTCACCCATGACTGGTTTTATGCCGAATGCATTCCAAAAATCAATACCTAGATACACTGTTTGCTGTAGAGATGGAACGAGATAGAATTTGATAGTTCTTGATTTATGCTGGTAGCGAACAGGTGTTGATATATAGCCGATAACTCTTTGCTTCTGCCCGCTGGCAGTACAAATGCTTGTAGTGAGAGAATGGAATGCTACGTGGGGATTAGTTATAAATTTTTCTGAGCCCGCTCCTAAAACACTTATTGATGCACCGCTATCTAGGAGCCCGCGATGGTTCTCGGTACCGATGGTGATGTTCGCGTAAGGTCGTATATCATACGGATCTGGAGTAGTATTTAATATAGTTTCGCTTATAACCTTTTTTAGTATTCGACGGTGTTTAAAATATGCCAGACATCGATGGAATCTGGATAAGGTAGGTTTTGTGGTAGATGGTGAATCTGGTTTAGATTGTAAACAATTATGGGGGTTTGGATTTACGTTTTCATTGATTATCTGGGAGGTAAAGAAGGTTTGTTCGGGTATTGATGATTGTAGATGATTTTCCTCAATTCCGGGTCGGTATTCGACGCCGCTTCGACTGACTCTCTGGAATTCAATGGCCGTCGGAGGTATGGAGTCCCAGTGGTCCCTACCAGTGGGACAACGGCAAATATCACGTTTTAAAGATGACTGAACTTAAGTGATAATTAGATTAAACGGACTACGAGTGCTGTAACAAAACCCCCAATATTCATAGCCCGATTGATTGACGCCATATGCAAAAAACGATGAACATTGCCATATGCAAAAAATAGATTAGTGTGTTTGATTAAGATTTTTTATATGGAGTTTTATATTTCAAGATGGCGTTATAGTTATTTATGTATCAAGGGAATTATAAGGATGTTAATTCCCGTGGGAAACGTTTACTACCCGAGGGCCTCTGGCCCGAGGGTTAGTAAGTTTCACAAGGTAATTGACATCTAATAATTCACGTGATACATAAATAATTCTATTTTTTACTATAAAATATTTATTAAACTAAAACATTTATTTTTATCAAGTATTTGATAGCATGATTTTGCGTTTAAATTGATCAAGTTAGTTGTTTTTTAGTTCAAATTGTATTATAGTTTCCTTGGGAATTAAGAGTATCATTATTATTTCGGTAACTAAGGTCTAAACGATTCATAATATATCAGTAAAACATAATAGTACATTATGATGCTAGGACGTAAAGCTAAAGATTTTGGACGGATGTGGAGTTTGCAAATCGAGGCGCTAGCCGAGATTTGCACCCACATTAAGTCCAAAATAGCTTACGTCCGTGCATCATATACTATTTTTTATTCGCCGCAAGCAAAATATTTTAAGAAAAGTTGTTTATTCTAAATTAAAATTACAAATTTTCATAAATTTTAAAATCAAAATATGTGGAACCAGTAACCTTTGACTAAATATTTATTATTTTTTCCAAATTCTATGACAACAAATGATAACAACTATTTTAATTGGATAATGAAATTTTGAATTTGCGGGTTGCTTTGATAAAAAAATTTATTTTTCATAGAATTTAAACAAATACAAATGCTTTTTACTTTTTTGGACGTAGCTATGACGACAAAATAAATAGCTGAAAAGTGATACTTTAAAGCCGCAAATCACAGTAATAAAGTAACACTTTAATATATAGGCGAATAAAAAATATTTTTTCTGTGACGGGAAAAAAGTTTAACATTTTACTTCTGCTGACAGGTGCAAAAATGCTACTTTTCATAAAATACTTTTTTCCCCGGGAAAAAAGTATGTACTTTTTTCCCGGATAGATAAAAATATATATATAAATATATATATACACATAAATGATAAATATTATGAATATTTATGAACATTTATGACTATTTTAATCAGGGGCGTCAATTAGGTAGGGCTGGGGGGGGCATTGGCCCCCCCCAAGGATCTGATACTATCAATACATCGATTCAATAAAACCATCCAATCGTGATAGAATTATACACTATAAAAATTTCAATGCACTGTTATTTTGCAAATTCGTCTAATTTTTAGAAGATTTACTTAACTAATATACCAATTTTATCGCATACTATTAATTAAAATATATCTGATAATATAATTATTACGTTATATATTATTTTGGCCCGACAAAAGTACAGTTCACCGCAATATTCAAACCGTTATCGTTCTTTGTATCAAGGACTAGAGCGCCACCGATACGAAAGGCGGTCGTATTGCTTCTAATCTTCTGATGAAATCAGTTTTATAAACAAAACACGATCGTTATTCCAAAAACGCCGTGGGTGCGCATTTTGACAAAATTCTATCGTACTATAAGGTGCGCGGCATCACCGCTTTTAGAAGAACGATTGTGTTTTGTTTATAAGATATTCGTGTCTGAGCCAGAGGAAACAAAATATTTCATTAGTATAGGGTTCCTCGAGAGTTTATAGTGCAGTATTTAACATTCAAATCTCAATTGTTATTGGTAATTTTTATAAACTTAAAAGTAAGTACATGCAGGAGAACACAACCTAATTATACCCCACTTATTTGGAGAACCCTGACTGTTTGGACTTGTTTTTTATCTATATCATATTGTACAAACTTTACAAGACTTTTTTAAAAACAATAAATAAAAAACAATTCTAAAATGTAAAATCCTATAACATATCAAAAGTTTTCTTGATAGTTGTGCTAATTTTTATAAAATGAATGAAAATAATTACGGGAGTAATTTAAATTTATTGGGTTATTTCCAGTGATTTTATAATAGTGAATGTTTTATAATGGACAAGCAATATTTTCTAACGACACGAACAAATATTTAAGTTATGTAAATATTTTCAAAGTATGTTATGCAAACTTGCTGACAAATTCTTTTCGCTATATGGACTATAATTTTTAATTCATAAAATAGCAAAAATTATATATTTGGTTGGTTATAATAAAATCCAAAACGTATTCTAAACGTCAATCTTTGCTCATTTTTTTTATACAGTCACAGTTAGGGAGAAACTATTATTTTTTTGTGGTAGGTTTTTCTTATAGATTTAAAAGAAGCTCGCAATAATTGTACAATTTTGAATCAAATGAAAAATTTACGCACGTTTATGGGTAGTAAACTGACCAGAAGTCCCATGCTGCGTGAAAATGTCACACATTTCATTGCGTTGTCCCACGGAGAAATCTGTCCCACGAAGCGTCCCACGAAACAAATATTTCCACCACATTTGCCCGCATTATCGAAATAATCAACAAGCCTTATATCTACCTACGTACAGTTTGCGCAATATCTTAGTCAAAGCAATGGCTTCACAGTTTTTTCTTGCAGCTTGTATAATGTTATGTATATGTTGATTTAACCATATTGAGAGAACAAACCAGTGCAATATTTTTTTTACTAAAATAGTGTTTTAACTATAATTTTCTTAAAAATACTAAACTCAGTTATTTCACTTCAATAATTTACATATCTTTTAATGTCAGCGAAAAGGTTTCTTTGTTTATAGAAAGTATATTATGAAAAACAAAATGCAAAATATTTTACTTAAAAAGACTCAGTTTTGCGTATAAATTCATAAAAATTTAAATTTTTAAACCAGAGTTTACAATTTTCCTTTATTCGAGCACTCATTTCAATCCTTTGAAATAATATTCAAAAATTAAAATCTTCATAATTTGAATATCGTTCTTACTCGTAAGAGTAAAATTTCTGTTTTTTCGATTTTACTCCTTTGGAGCAGATTACATTTTCCTGTTCTTTCATTCGATTTGCAAAAGAAGAAAATTAGTCACTCTACGTCATCCTTTATATTCATTTTTCTAACAATACATGAATAATTGAACGAATCATTCGAAGCATTTTACGTTGGACAGCATCAAATTTGACGCAAATATAAATGTTTTGAGTATTTGAAAGAAAATATTTATTTCAATTTAGTAGCAAGAATGATATTTTGTTATTTTTACTCCTGTATGTGAGAGTGTTATATTTTGTTTAAGCTACGCACTCTGAAAGAACAAAGTAAAGGAGTGGTATAGGTAGCGTTTCAAACTCTGTTTAAAACACACTTTAACTAGGTAGCTCAAAAGTAAAATTATTATTTTCTAATTCATAATTTTTTTCTCAATAAAGAACAAAGTAAACAGCATAAAAACTTGATAAATGGTATTGATTTGCAAAAGATAGAACGAGAGGTATACTGTATACCTCTTATACTTACAGAATACAGAAAAGATATTAATTATTTAGTAAAATAAAAATAAATTGTTTCAATTGTTTTGCAGTCTTTACTTGTGTAACAAAAGTTTTAAGCTACTATAAAAGGTAAATTATACTAATTTTTAAAATTATATTTAAAAAGTTCTCCTGCAAATCAAGACGGATAGAAAACGTTTACGTAAATTCTTATAGGATATTGAATTGGACTATCCTTTTATAAAAAAATAAAAATATAACGACGCAAAAGTTTAGTGTATTACCAGTCAGAGTGAATTTGCAAATTAACATTGGACATTATGATATTAAAAGACATATAGATACAGATAAACATAAAAAGGCGTTGCTATAAGCCGCCAGCTCCAGTAGCTTAAACATGTTTTGTTGTTATTTTGTTGCAATTTGCGCTGATAACACGAACACCAATTTTAGTGGTGTCACGTCAAGGGGTGAAAATTTAAAAGCAAGCTAAACTCGAATTTGAACCAGAGTGTATTGGGTATTTGATTCGCAGCCCATATTCTAAATAATGCAATAAGAAATGCTGCTGATTTAAATGGCAGGGTTAAAAAAATTTGGATATTTTACTGTCTTTACTGAAGACGTTGAAGGAGTTCTGCGGCAAAAGTAATGTCGAACATAGCCAACTTATTGTGAAACTCGCTGGCTGGCGGTAATGCCAGCACTAGAAAGAATTTAGAAAATGTACGAACCACTGCAAGCACATTTCCTAACGGTTGAATGTCCAATTAAAATAAAAGAATTTTTTGAAGAATTAAATAGTAAACAAATAGTAAAGGAAAGCATTAAATAGTAAATTTATGCACAATCTAGTTAGCACATTTTCACCGTTCCACTTTCTCGCAATAGAAATTCTAATTAGTTAGTATTTGGAAGAATGTTTGCATTTTGTCCCACATTTTAACGATTTGGCTCTGGTCAGTTTAGGGTAGACATAACTCTTTCTCTCTGAGACAAATAAAGGAAAACAAACAAACAAAAAAACGATTCGACATAAGAGGAGTCACGTAGGGATTGCAATCCCGTGGTGTTTTATGGATCCTGGGACTGTGACTCATAAATTTTAAATCCCGGGATGCCGGGGATCTAAAAAATCGTATTGAAAAACCATCCTTTTTTATCTATGCTGCACGATCTGCTGTCGTTTACAAATTCACTCTCTGAACAGTTACAAAGCAAAGATATAATAATTTCTAGCACAAGCGCTTTAATTAAAACTACTTTCTTGATGCTTAAACAATGCAAAGATGATACCGAGATGAAATTTGAAATTATTTTTAACAACTGAAGGGATTTTGCAGAAGTTTGCGGCATTCTCTTCGATGAAACAACACCAGAAGACAAGCAGAGTAACCAATGTAGCTCAAAAGCATTTTATTTTTATTTCTAAGTCGATGCATTTAAATGCTTTTAAATATATGTGTGTATAAAAATGTATATGTTATGTTTTACGAAAAAAATCTTTTTATGTCATTTAAATTCTCGCCCCCCCCAAGATTTTGGTGAAATGACGCCACTGATTTTAATGTTAATGAAAAGTTATACCGTTTTCTTCTTGATGTTAATAACTGGTTTTGACAAATAAAATGAAACTTAATTTTAAGTTTTTATTCAAGAAAAATTCGTATGGTGTGGTGAATATACATATTGTAATATTTGTTTAATATTATTTTTTCAATAATTATATTAATATTTGTCCAGTCACAGAAAAAAATAGTGTATTATACACGGGAAAAATTGTAGATTTTAGCTCTCGGTTTTTTGTCTCCCTCCGCTTCGCGTCGGGAGACAACACAACCTCGAGCTAAAATCTACTACTTTTTTCCCTTGTATAATAAATAACTATTTTATATTGAGTTTTAATTTTGAAATGGTGCGTTCACGATTTTTTCTGACTAAAAAACACGCAGGTTTACTATATCGGGGGTTTTGGCTGTATGCTAAAGCTTCATTTAGAATAATAAATCAAAAATTTTTACCAACGGTAAAATATTTGTTTAGTTTTGACGACATATTTTATTATGTTTTCTTAATTTTTTATAAAACTTGTCATTTGCATAAAATCAAAAAAGATTGACGTTTTACCGAAAGTGCCGTATTTTAAGAGAGTAGGACGAAACCCGGCATGGCGATACTTCGTTGTCTGCAAATTCTAATAATTGATTTTCTCAATAGTTCTTTTAACTTGAAATTTATCACATCTTTAAAATCCGTTTTTACAGAATTTCTGCAAAATTACTTCAAGGGTTTATTTGCATGCAGTGTTCCGATTTTTATTTTATTTTGCCCCTAAAAAGCTTTTGTCTCCCAAAATAAAATTCATACAAATTAAAATCTGCACTCAAAGAGCTAAATTTTACTTTCTTATTTTTCGCCCTCAGATATTTTAATTTCACTTTAGAAATACATTTTTGTGCGTGTAGATTTTATTCGTTTTACTTTTATTTCGTTCAAAGAAAAGAAGAATAAAATAATAGTATGTACATTATATAACAAGGTTGAGAAGTAAGCTATTATTGACCGAGAACATTTAGATATAATGTTCGAGGTCTATATTAGTCTTCTCAACCGAGGTATATATATATTTCTTTTAACTACTAACCTAATACTAATTATCATATTTGATTTTATTAGATTTTGATATTATTCATTTTTCATTTCATTTTTTAAGATATATATCCAGGAAGTTTAGTTTCATACAAATAAAACGAAACGAAGGAGTGCAATTATTATTTGTTTGTGTTTTTTGTTCATTTCAATCTTTTCAATCTTATAATCTTCTTATATAATAATAAAATAAAGTGTTTGTCTGTCTGCGTGCGCTATCCAGCGAAATCTGTAGCACACAGGAGTCTGAAATTTTGTCAGGAGAAGGCCATTAACAGGTACTAATGCACTTCGGAGCCGAAATTTTAAAATTTAATTTAGTTTTTTTTTATAATTAATAATTTTAATTTTCCTAATAGTTTGCCTAAATGTATATTATATTTTATACTTGGCTTTTTATACAACTTTCACTCAGTTATCTTTGATCGATTTTTTTATCCCCAAAACAGAATTACCATTCAAATGGAAAATTAAAGTGTAATGTGACAAACAAATTGATTTAGATGAAAATTATGTACATTTATATATATATATATATATATATATATATATATATATATATATATATATATATATATAATATATATATATATATATATATATATATATATATATATATATATGTATATATATATATATATATATATATATATATATATATATATATATATATATATATATATATATATATATATATATATATATATATATATATATATATATATATATATATATATATATATATATATATATATATATATATATTGCAACAAATATTTCTAATTTACAACAAACATGTTCTTGGTTTGGTGTATATACATGTTTAATACATATTTTATTTGGTTGTCATACATGTCATACATGTTCAAAATATAGAAAACGGGCGTTTCTTTTTCTCTTTTTAGAAACATTGGTGCAGCAAGTTTTTGCAATGGAACCTTTGTATTGAAGAAAAGGATTATGAACAATAATATCAAAGCTACAGGTTGAAAGTGTTTTACTTATCAAGAAAAATATGCGTCCCCATTACTTTCAAAAACAAACAAACAATGTGTAGGTTATTTGAAGAAATCGGTAAAATATATGCAAATATGTCAACAAATGAAGTGATTTGACTGGTTTTAGGTTAGTATATAAGTCTGGATTTATAAATGATATTATTCTTATTATTATTTTTATATTATACTACAAATTAGTCTTATTATTATGTTTGTCCAAATTTGTTTTTTAAACTCTGGCAAAAATGTCGAAATAATCGCCATAAATCGACAAAACCCAAAAAACGAAAACCTTCACTGAAAATGCTGTCATTCTTAGACCGGTTTTTCGATTAGTATCAAACATCAGCGCTATGCATATTTAGTCTGCTCTTCAAAGTTTTCTTTCAGTGACATGCTCCATTGCTAATAAAAACACACAGAGCGCATGTAGAGCATTAAAAATAATTGAGAAAATATATTTGAAAATCCAAATTGACTTTATTTGAGATCAGCAAATAATCTGGATAGATTGATAAATGAAATTTGTCAACATGAAATGGTACGATAAAACAGTAAATTTTGGTGCGGTGTTCCTATTTGGTATCACAAGTATGGTTCCAGAGTAAGTTATTGACAACTGGAACACCCAATTAACGAATGTTTTGTCGTTCACCTAATTTTTCGCGACACGTATTAAGCCGATTAACACGAAAAATTGCAAGTGTTTAATTTAAACTCTCCGAAACTCTTTACCAATCACTTTCAAATGTTGGCCTTCCTTTCAATTTTCAAACTATCTGGATTGATCAGCTAGAATGCTAATGATCTCTGTTATTCATATTTCTTAAATGGAAAAATTAAAATAGGCTCCTTCTATTCTCATTACGACTGTTTAAAATTATTCTTACTAATTGCCGGGTCCTGCTAGTTAAAAATAAAAGAAAATTTGTCATTATTAACCTAGGTAATTTTTTGTTATTATTATAGATCTAGGTTGAGAAAAATTACTTCTCATTGGGGCATTCGAGTAAATAATGACGATTTCTCAAGTTAGTAGTTAAAAAAATATATTTCTTTAAACTATCCGTTTACCTTTATGTGTAGTACATACGTATTTTTGTTTGTAGTGTTTTATTCTGGTTAGTTTTCGACCTATTTCGTTGTTTGATAAGAAAAGAAAGATTTTAGAAATTTATATGATTGAATCGTAATTTTAGATAATGATCTCCATTTTGGTAAATTTTTTTTAAATAATTTAATAATGAATAATTTTTGATTTGTTATGCATAAATTAAGTTATGAAGTAAGTAAAATTATTTATTATTATTTATTTAAAATGATTTATTGATTGAATTTAGTTAAAATTAAAATAAATATAAATTAATTAATTTTTTCGATTCAGTAAACAGTAAAAAAACATAAGTCACGTTCGATTTGACTGAAGTCTGTAGATTTGACTGTATTATCTGAAAAAACTGTATCGAATTGTTGTTGTTTTTTTCGTAAGCGGAGTTATTTTATATTCATATTGACCTCACTTATTTTTATAACAATTTTTACCAAACTAAACCAAAAGAAAAGAAAAACAAAAAAATTGTTATAAAAAAAATCTCTGAGAGCATTATATTTATTTTTTTCAAATAACTATCTGCCAACAAAATCTTTTCTCGGAAATTTTTATTTTGCCTATAAAGAGCTTATTCGTAAATGTTTAAATATTATCCTGTGCAAGAGCGTGCAAAGTGCAAGAGCGAAAAACAAAAAATAAAAATAAAGCCCGCATGGTTTTATTTTTAAAATAAGTGGGAGCGCCATTAAAAAATAAAAATCTGATCACTATTTGCATGTACTTATATGTGCTTAGATAGGGTAAAAGTGACACAAAAGTTTTAATATTTTATATTAATTAAACTGGTTTTTATAATTAGTTAACTGACATTTTATCTACCTCTTGCCGTTGCTTATCTTGCAAACTTGAAGTTCCATCAATCTAAAATTCGAAAAGAATTTCAAACTTGGCTGCCTACACAAAACAGCAAGGTCGAAGCTTAAAACAATTGAAAGGGATGTTACCCGTAAAACAATTTTGAAAAAAGTGTGTGAAATGTGCATTAATTGTGCATGTTACAAAATTACCGTGTACAAAATTGTGCATAATACATGCTATGCCGTGCACATAATGTAAAACGCCTTAGCACATATCTGCCTACAAACGTTGGTCGGTTGTTTACGAATAATAAAAAATGAAGCGAAACCAAATTTATTTGATGAATAATAAACAAAGAATAAAAAAATATACAGTGAAAAAGTAGTTTAACATTTCCTAAAATGGCTGGTTTCATTTAACTGTTTTAAGATAATATGACCTTCGTAACAATAAATTGATGAGTTTTATGAAAATTAACATCCAAAATTATGTGCAAAAGAAATTTTTTGGTGAAGGTCAATAAAAATATTCACAAAAAACAAACGGGCACTTTAAATAATTAATTTTAGTGATTCCAAAAAATTATTATATATGTTTAATATTTTTTTTGGTTATTTTTCATGTTGGTACTAATATTTAAATCTATTTTTTATAATGTTATGTTTCTTATGTATTAAGAAAATTGTGGAAAATTAAAATTATTTTTTATCAGAGCTTACAATTTTATTTTATTTGAGAGCTCATTTATCTCCTCAAAATAGTTTTTATAAATTAAAATGTTTATTTCAATATAGTTCTTCCTCAAAGAACGGTATTTTTAGTTTTTCAATTTCCCTCCTTTAGATTTTTTAATTTATTTATTTTATTTTTGTTTTGACAAATCAGCAAATTTTGAGCGAAAAACTTTTCTGACGTGAAAGTGTCTATTGACGCACTTCAATGAAAAAAATAAATGGTCTTGCGTTACGAAAAATGGGAAACCAATTTTATCCATCATGCTATTACGTCTAATGAATAATAATAAACATTTTGAATAGTATGTCATATTTTCATATAAGAATGAAAATTTTTTTGAATTTTATTGGTTTTATTCATAATCCTGGTAAATAATTGGTGTAATACAATAAATACAAATTTCAACAATTCGGTGTCGAAAATTATTCGTGTGTGTGTATATATGTGTATGTGCGTGTGTTTTTGTTTATTTGGTTTACGAAGGAAGATGAAAGTTTCAAAAAACACTTGGAACCCAACTTGTCAAGTGTGATACGCAGGGTTATACCGGGTAAATACATCACCCTTGCTCGTGATCCTGTAGTATCCTTGCGGTACCACCAATTGAGGCATTAGTTCGCAAGGCAGGGAAATTGAGAGTTATATGTTATGTTGTCGTGATTTTACTGTGTGGACTTTTCCACTTTTATTATACATTTAATCTTTTTCAAAATTAAGTTTGCAAGTTAGTTTCAATTGATTGAAAAAGTACAAATTTTTCTAAATTTTAAATTAAATTAGTTTAGGAAAAATTGTTTTGTTTCAATTAATTATTTTTTTAAATACGGTAAAGTAAGTTGATTTTCGTTTTGAACAAAAAGAGCTGTATTGTACAAAAAGTCTTAATAAATAATTCAAATCATTTTTTGTTGATTAGAGAAATATTTATGTATGTATAGTATTAATTATTACATAATTTAAAAAGTCATAGTTGATTTAAAATATATATTCATAGAATTGATGTTTATATTAAATAAAAATTCCTAAAATAAAATTTAATTCTAAAACTTGTGTTATGGTTGCGTTCATGCGATTATCATTCACACATTAAACCATCACTATGAATTCAAAATTTAATTTGAAATTTAATTGACCAATCAATCGAGAATCATGAAAAAACTTCCACAGTTAGGATGAACATTCAAATAGCAAGAGAATTCAAAGGATCCAAAGGAATTGTTAAGATTTTTTGATATAGCGAGTGACTAGCTATCATGACATGAAGTAAATTATATATATAGCATATAATTTACTAGCTATAGCTGCATAGTGTTGAGCATGGCTGCTCTTCGTTCGTCTTTGTCTATACGTCGTTACATCCTACATGTGAATATTTATGATCCATGGATCATTCGCTATGTCCTAGACTCCTAGATGTCTTTTGAGGTTAGCATAAATTGCACGAGGATGTGTGGAGTAATTGATTCTGCCATATGCTGCTTTGCAAACCTTCCGCATTCGACTAGTAAGTGCACCGCGTTCTTGGCCTTTCCCTAACAGTAAAGACAGTTTTGGTCCGTGATGTGCTTACTGCTTATACTATTATAAGAAACTCATTAAACATACATGGCCTGAGATCATCTATGTCAAGAGTGTTTAAAAAATTTAGTTTAATTCTGCTATAAACATTTATGTTTTACATCTGCCTGGTGTCCCATGACAGACAGCATACATTTGTTTTATTTCCAGAAACATATTTCGTATAAAAATTTATGGTGCGGTGCACCTCACATTGTATTTTTGTAAAATTAGTTAAACAGAAGGTGCGCATACAGACCAGATGAAAGAAGTTATATTTTGATGGATAGCTTATCTTAAAGCCAGGTAAAAAGAGTAAAGAGAGAAGAAGAGACGAAGTTCGCGGGAAACCCTCTTGTGTGAGATTAAATATCTTTTTCCACAAAACATAAAAATATATAAACATTTACCTAAATGAACATGTTGAGTTGATGTAGATGTAGAGTTGTAGAGTTTTTAGAGAAGTTTGGTGAGTGTGTCCTCGTTTTGCTTTTTTGCTTTTATTACGATCATTTATGAACTTTTATCATTTTCCTCCAACGGATTGATGTTTCGTGTTACCTTTGTAATACATTTTTAAGCAGGAGTAAATTACTTGTACTTTTGTAAAAAGGGCAGATACTTTCGGTTTGTGTTTCTTAAGACATATAGCACAAATTTATCGATGTTGTAAGAAAAACTATAGCAACCAGATGCTTAAATATTTAATTTGATTCTAAATTTAAAATACTCTTAAAACTATTCATTATTATCAAAATATCTATGTATCTTCTCAAAACTTATATCTAACTAAACATAAAAAAATGCGGTAAGAATTTTTTAAATTAAAATAATTAATCTTTTAATCTTTCAAAAACTTAAAGTGTATTAATTTGCATTCAAAACCATAAAACGTTTTTTTTATCTAGAAATCTAATTAAGTATCGTTTGAGCCTATGAAATAAAACTGACAAAAATATCTTTTGTAATAATATAATAAGAATAAATCGAAAACTTGTTTCATTCTTTCAATTCTGGGTGTTCTATGTGTAGAACATTTATATTCGAACAAGAATGTATTTCTTACAAAATTTAAAATGATTCATTCACATTTCGACATGTGAACATTTTAAAATGAATCGAAACTTAATGCTAAAAGTAAGCTATAGATATAGTGTTATAAGGTGTTAAGTTGAAACTTCTCAGAAATATTTTCATTAAAATCAGATATATGTACATGGAATAGCATGGCTTATCATGTTTGAACATTTTATATGCCAAATAATATAATAAAACAGGAAATAATTCAAATGTTTCACAAATGAGGTAAGCATATTACTTTCATGGACGATACTATTTCCGTTAAATTAGAGAATTTTGATAATCAGTTAACTGAAATATTATCTGTGAATGTTTAATTAACTCACAGCTGTCGTCTCGAGATAAAGATCAACGTAATCATGCATTAGCAATTTGTTTAATCTAAAGTCTAAACTGCCACTTAGTAAAATGTCTAACGAGCAAAAATGTGGTTAAAATTAAATCTATTGCACATTAATTAGTTTTTGAAGATATTGATTAATTAAACTTATTTGATTTAAAAATATAATTTTCAAAATTTGTGTTTTTATTTCTATAATATATATATATTTACTGTGTATTAGTCAGTCAGTTTATATTTAGAAAACTTGCACGCTATATATAAACTGTTAGTCCAAAAGATAAAAAATTCGGTTTCTCTAAACTGCTGTTAAACATGGTAGTAATTAAATAAAATTAAAAGTCGGGCATCTTGTTGCTCGGGCAGCTTTTCTGTTATTGATTTTCAATGAAAAAAAGATAAAAAAATAATGCAGGTTTTGAAGTTGCTGAAACTATAGAACATGCAGATATACAAAATGATCTTATAGCGAAATAATTTGCTGGCTGAAATATCTTAATTAATAGAATATAATGTTTTTTATTCAATATTGTGCAATGTGCAATATTGTAATTTCAATTCAAAACAATAAACAAAAAAATCATTTTTTATTTTTTAGATGCACTTGTAAAAATTTATACTAGGTCTAAAGCAGACTAATTTTTTTATTTTTTTTTTGTGGTGAATATAAACATTCAAAATTAGTTTTAGACTTCAAAAAATTAGATTTAGCTGTATTCACACACGGCCCAAGGTCAAAACATTACAAAACAAAAATATATTAACAAATAACTTTGATTGTTATGTTTTTTTTCAAAGAAAAACTGTATAAAAAAGTATAAAAAAATGTAAATATGAAAGAAAAATTGTAGTTCCATATAAAGTTGTAAAAATGATTTTGCAATCGCAAAATCATTTGATGAAGTTATATGAGCAAGGAGAATCAATTTATATAATAAAGCGTTATGTTGGTCACTTTATTCTGGATTTATTATTTTATACTATACTATACTATACTATAGTATACTATACTATACCATATAGACATCGGTAGTTGTTTTTGAAAGTCAGAACTTGGGAACAAACCAAAAGAAAAGGGAAAAATTTAGACCATCTATCTGTTGCAGTCGTTGGTTATTTGACAGAGCCGTATATGTATAGAGTTGGATCTAAAGTAAATGGGACCAATAATTTAAGCACCGTGGAACGCAAATTTATCCAGCCCAACCGTTAGAGCTAGCTAAAAAAAATAAGTTGGCGTACAGTGTTCGCACTTCGAATTTAAACATTAAGTTTCAATTTTAATACTCCTTTGTTACAACATCGGTGGTGGGCTTCTTAATGTCACTGATGAACTTTTGAGGATTATAACATTGAGGATCAGCAAAACGAGTATCATCGGAAAATCGGGTGAGCTTATTTTTCTGCGGTTTTATGTTCTATATGTAAATTTTATTTTTGTTTTGGGTTGTTGTCCGTCTATTTATTAAGTTAATTGTGATACGATTTAATTAAAAGGGAACATGATTTGTGAATAG
Organism: Diogma glabrata; assembly: GCA_963693315.1. NCBI lineage: Eukaryota > Metazoa > Arthropoda > Insecta > Diptera > Cylindrotomidae > Diogma > Diogma glabrata. The sequence goes on along the minus strand of OY856188.1, from coordinate 135,566,703 downwards.
GTAGGGTAAGTAGGAAGGCCGTTTAAAATTGTTTGTTTTGATTATCGTTATGTTAATTTTTTTGTATCGCTCACCTAAGACTCTCTGACTGCCGAATAAACCCATGGCCCCAAATGACTGAGCGAAGTCGACTGAGCGATTTCGACTGAGCGATTTCGGAGTCCAGTCAGAGGGACAATTCTATAGCCTTAGCATGTGAAATCTTTGATTCCAACTGAGGGACTAGGTTGCACTGCTAATCGTTACAGTTTTGAACAGAATGGGCCCCTCATCTCCAAAAGTCAATAAAACACCATTCGAGTTGTGGTTGGATGAAATACCGATATTTGATCATTTTAAAGCTTTTGATTCAGAAATCTTTGTTCTTGTACCGAAATAAAATAGGTAGAACTGGGATAGAAGTCTGACACTGGAATTTTTGTTGGGTATTGTGATAATATCATAGGGTTTAGAGTATGGAATAATAGTACAAGAAAAATACAAGTGTCCTGTGATGTAAAATTTAGAGAAGAGTCTGATGAAGCTACTGTATTTTATGATGATGTTTCATTGAAAGAGAATTTTAAAGATGCACGTGATGAAGATAAAAACGACAATAATGTGATCTGTGAACCTCCAGATTGTCAACGACTCAATAAAAGACAGACTTCGTGACAGAAATAAATCGGTAAGTATGGCAGTTGAGTATAGTTTTGCTTCCATTTTAGATTTTCAGGGCCAATTGTGTTTTGATGAAGCTTTAAGATCATCGGATAAACAAAAATGGGTGGCATCAATGAATGATGAATATCAAGCTTTCTTAAAAAACAACACCTGGGGTCTGGTTCAACTACCAGATGGTCTTAAACCTTTACAAAATCGTTAGGTGTACAAAATAAAATAGCATGGCGAAATTGATATAGGTCAAAGGTTATAGCCAAAGATTTTATGTGCCTCTGGTGACCTGGCAAAGACTTTGCAACACAACTTTTTGGCAATTATTTTTTCTAGTAACTTCATTTTGAGGAACTTTTAAATGAATTTTCAATGTCGTCAGGGAAACCAAATATAAAATTATAATCCCTAGTTAGCATGGTATTTGAAAATATTATTTGACGTTATAGTTAGTTAATTCTATATTAAAATTAAACCTACCTAATCATGTTTAACTAGAGTTTACAATAGTTTAATGTTTTTTTTAACTAATTAATCAGTTTATATAAAAACATGGAATTATGTAGTGGAATAACATCCAGTTTAATAAATAGAGCGAAAAATTCTAGGAAAACGCCTATTTATTTTCCGTTTTATGCAAAATTTAGTTAAATTACATCATCCAATCTTTTTAATGCATTTTACAAAAAAACCGTATATTGTTGATCAGAAGTCAAAAATTCAAAATAACTAATCTCAAAAACCCCAAAAATACTAGACGTAAAACCACTGCTGTAGAGTGTAGACAACAGCGTCAATGAAATACTGGGAAACGAAATTTTTTAAATTTAACTTAATCTTAATTTCAAAACATTATAAGTGATAACTGATAATTACGCCTTAACTCATTCTTAAAATATTTCATTTTTTACTATAAATCTTTAATAAAATTTGAATCGTTAAGATTAATTAATGTCATCTTAGAAAACGAGTAAACTGTAATTTGTAATTAACTTGCAAAAGTCTAAACAAAAAGTTTTTGTGTTTACAGTAAAACATAAATAAACAAAATTGAACCCTTAACCTTACAATTTTACAATTCTTTCTGTTTGTTTATCAACATCCTTATCTTTAGCATGTCGTTTAATAAATTCAGAGTGTTCGAAAATTATTTATATTCTTCAAGTTTGTTGAAATAACTGGCTAATTCTGCTGATTCTGAAATACCTACACAGATGTAAAAAATAGACATAGCCAAGACTTTTCTCTTAGTTAAGACTAAAACCTCTTAAATGCGATTCATTAGGTGGCCACAGCTGTGAGATGTAATAATAACCTCTTAACTGAAGATGGAAGACGTAAATATTTTATTTACTTATTAATACTATCAACTGGTAAAAAAAATTATTTCAAAATGTTAATTCATTCTTGGTTGTTTATTTGGAATCGAGTTCATTCCTTATAGACTAAGAGCCCGCGACGGCCAGACCTTCGTTATTTTATAAATGCTGAAAGTTTCTCTGCGCATATCCCCTACTCAGGTAGGAACGACTAGCGACATATGAAGTTTGGATCATAGTGGCTTTGGCAGGGAGCAGGTAACAAAGGAGCCTCCAAAGTTCCGTGAAAGTATAAAAGCTAATATTTTTATATATTCTTCGGGATAGTATTAGAAGTCACGTCACCTATTGCCAGACACTTACTATCGTGGATTCCTCCTGCCAGACACCCTTAAATTTTAAAGCTTAAGGGTGTCTGGCAGGGAGTTTGATCTTACTATGATCCAAACTTCATATGTCGCTAATCGTTTCTACCTGAGTAGGGGGTATGCTTAGAGAAACTTTCAGCTTTTATAAAATAACGAAGGTCTGGCCGTTGGCTCTTGGTCTCTTATTCTTATTCAGCGTTTTCAAATAAATACGTGTGAAATTAAAAAAAAATGCTATTGAGTTTGTATGTAAATATTCTTATATTTTAAATTTTAAGTAAATTTTTCGATCTGATGTTGCAAAATCATCTATTTTATTTATTTTATTTGATCATAAAACTAATTGGTATTTTCCAGTTTTATAGTAATATCTTTTTCAACAGATATCAGTGCTAAAAGTAAGTCATTTAAGCATGATCTCCTCAATGCGAAGGTGAGAAAATTAGCCAAATTAAAAAGAGAAAATGAAAACTATCCGTTTGTATGACAGAGATGCACTCTGATTTTGTCAGTTAAATTTGGACGTTCAATTTGCAGTATTTCAATTCAGCACTCCGAAATTGATCGTCCAGTCCCATAAAATAGATATACTCATAAGTCTTTTTTCGGGCTGACCGTCGAATTTCGGAATAGCAAATGCCAAAATTGAAAATACTATAACAGTCCGAAAACTAGGTTCAATCTAAATCAGTATTCAAATCAGTATCACTAATTCAAATCAGTATTACAAACTGTAATTATAATTAGGTAATTACTAAAATTTATTTTGTGTTTGGTATTAATTGCGATTAACTATAATTTGGCATTGAATGAATTAATTTAGTGATCTTTCGTGATGTCAAAATCCAAAAGTGAAAATTCACAATTACAAGTTATTTTAATTTGGCTAATTTTTTCGCCTTAGCCATTGTGGAAACCATGCTTAAGTCGATTACTACGAGAACTATTTCGAAGATAAGTTTTAGAACTTTAGCTTTGTAAGTGTTGATTAATGGCGGCTTGCTGCTAGCGTTGTTCAGGTGCGTTTTGTTGAGATGGTAATGTAGATGCGGTTATTTTTATTAGAATTATCTGGAGTTTTAGCAACAGTTTTTCTTCGTGTGAATTTGTAAATATTAGGTGTTATTGTTCTTCCGACTTCAATATAGCATTTAAATTAATAAATAAAATTCTTTAGAACCATCCCTTGGAAGAATATAAATGTTACGCACAAGAGCCCTCGTTTAGTTGTTAATTTATAATTTAGCTTCAAATTATCAAAATTTGTTTTTTTGACTTTACGCAACAGGAATTCAATTTATTTATTTTAATATTCTGGCAATCAGCATATCAGCAAACAATTAACAATTTTGATTGACCAATACAACCTAATAATTTAAACTCACGCTTTCACAAAACTATTTATCGACATAACTTTATTGTACGAAAATTGTTAAAACAATATGTTTTAATAATAAAATAGTTTACAGAAAATAGCGTGGAAAATATATTTTGAATTTAACACGAAAAATAAGAACTCTAAAAAAAATAAGTGCGAATATAACTCGCTCTTCGAGGGTTCCGTGTAATATAATATTCTACGAGAATAGTTTTTATCCACGACTACTAAAGAATATATACTTTCCATGCGTATATCTTTCATTGTAATTGCATTCATTCCTTTTTATATATAAAATTCTTCTTTATTTATTTCATTCCACTTTATTTATTAAACACTCCCCTAACAAATTAAAAACTTGATTTGTTGGTATAGTAATATAAACTAGTTAAAACAAGAACAATACATAGATAAAATCTAAAATAAACAAACATGTTTGGTATTGTTTTTCATTTCATTCAATATGGCGATATAAACTTTTACAGGAAAACTTGAATGAAATTATTTGAAATATTTGTAGTCGTGGATAAAATAGTATCTTGTATTCGCTTAGGATGAAGGCAATTCTTCATACCGATGATGCCCTCCACTCGCTACGTTCGTTCCGGCAAACTTCATCCTCGTGAAGAATTGCCTTCATTCTAAGCTCATACAAGAATCTACTATTCTTAAAAACTCAATTTTAGAAATAAATCAAAAACAGAGCTTTCCAAAATTACAAAAAAAATTATTTTATGCTAGAATAAAATTCACCTTTCAAAATTGTCACTCCCAAGTCCCAACCCTCTATCTCTTTTACTTTTAAAAATTTGTTTTTCAACATTTATGCTGTGTGCGAATCGACAAGTATTTAACAGAACAAAATTATTGGTGAAGGTGAAATTAGTGAAAAGAATTTTTTCGAAAAAAATTTTCACGTGGAAAAAAAACAATTTAAAAATTATAATTAAAATATTATTCATTATATCATTCATTATATTATTCATTATATTCATTATACCATACCTTTGAATTGAAAATATTCCAATTGCTTCTTTACTTACTTGAGTTTAATTGATCTCAAAAATCCAAAATTATTCATTATATTTTAATTCATTACATTAAAATAAAATATATTAAAAATTAAAGATTAAATTAAAAACTTTAAAAAATATATATCATGAATTGTTGTTCCTTCTGTCATAATATGATATGCCTTCTGTCATAATTTGATATCCCTTCTGTCATTATTTGATGATGATAAAAAGCTGTACCCAATTTTGACGTTTCGTTATGGTGAATACAAATTCCAAAAGACAAAATTATGACAATTAATAATTGTCATTTGTCATTATTTCATTGTTTCGCACACAGCATTAGTAGATACTTAAATTTTATGTGAATGTCAAATAAAATATCCATCGTTGTTGGTTCTGTGTCAAAATATTAATATTAAAATTAAATTTTGTCAGCTCTTTGGTTGTAAACCTGTTTTTGCAATCTTACTGCTTAATTATGTTATGTGTGCTTACATTTATTATAAACAATAAAAATAATCAAACCAACGATTCATAATTTGTTATTCCTTGTTTAAGCCAATTGATAATTATAAGAGGTTAAAAATTAAAAGTCATATTAGGCTCGAAGTTGCAAGCCTTGGGTCACAATTGTAAGCCACACTCGGCCCAAGATCTAGAAATCATGCTTGGCCCAATATTGTAAGCCGTACTTTGTCCATTTTTTTTGTTGCTTGTTTGGAAGTGCATAAAATCAACTAAAAAAACTAAGAGAATTAAATGTGATTGAAATTTGAGTTTGTGATTGAAATAATGTTTAATACAGCCAAAATAACTTGATTAATACAAATTACAAACATAAAGAATTGAGTTATGATCCTTCTTGATTGGAATTTTCATAAACCAATAAGTTAAGTTTATTATTCAAAAGGTTAAGAAAACAATACAATAATGCATGCTATTATTATGGAAACAACATACAAATAAAATTGTTATTACTAGTTGAAAGAGGATAAAAACGTTAAAATCGTAAAAAGTGTGTGAAAAAATCAAAAAGAAAAAAACCATAGAGTATTCATCCAAAAATCTTAACAGAGTAAAAACAGTTTTTGCACAAATTTATATTAATTTAAATTTTTTTTAAGGCGTTCATGCTCCATATAGGAGCGTTGCCAGGCTAATCAGTTTGAATATTCACCACGGACATTCGCAACAGCGACATAATTACCATGGCAGCCGATTTTTTTAAGGTCGTTTATTACGTCAGTCTCCCATTGTAGTCGTGGTCTACCTCGCGGTCGCCTACTCCCTGGGGTACTAACGTACATTTTTCTAATCATTCCAGACTGTGAATCGGCTCGTAGAACATTCCCAAACCAAGCAATCCTATTAGAACGGATACAACCTAATATATCTTGACCCCGAAGAAGGTCTTTGATCTCAAAGTTATATCGCGTTCTGTACTCTCCATTGTCTGTCTTAAGTGGACCAAAAATGTAGCGTAGGACCTTATGCTCATGCTATGGGTTTGTGACCCATACATCACAGCCGGTCTAATCTATTTCTTGTATAACTTGAGCTTGGTGGTAGTTGATACATACGGTGATCCAAGGAGGGGTTTAATTGAGTAGAAAGTTAGATTACCTGCAGCGATTCGAGCTTTTATATCTATAAGTATGCTGTTGTTTGAGTCAAGCATTGATCCCAAATATTTAAAAGATTCAACTCCCTCAATTTGTTCATCGCCGCACATCAAATATTTCTTCTCAGCCTCTCTTGAAACATTCATATGTTTGGTTTTATTGTAGTTAATTTGCAGACCACTTTTCCTAGCACCACTCTCAAGCGACTTGAAAGTCTCACTCATAACACCTTCACTTCGGCCGAGGATGACAACATCGTCAGCGTAAGCAATCATCTGTACTGAGTTTATTGACAAGATATTGTTATTAGTAGGTAGTTTCTTTTGACGGCACACATATTCCAAGGCTAAATTAAAAAGTATAGGAGAGATAACATCACCTTGTCTTAAACCGGAGTCGACTTTAAAAAACTTTGATATTTCGTTCGCTACTCGTACACAGCATTGAGAGTTCTGTACTGTCATTTTGCATAGTGCTGCCAGTTTACTAGGAATTCCCATTGACACCAGAGCAGACCATAGAGTCTCTCGTTCGAGAAAGTCGTAGGCCTGCCTGAAATCAATGAAGAGTTGGTGCACAGGTATGCTAAACTCTCGGCACTTTTCCAAAATCATCCTTATCGAGAAAAGTGCATCGGTAGTACCTCGGCCCCGCCGGAAACCACACTGATATTCTGCAAACAGTTGTTCAGCAAATGGATTGATTTTGGATAGCAAAATGTAGGAAAAGATCTTATGTGCTGTGCAAAGGACAGCGATTCCTCTGTAGTTTGCAGATTGTGACCGATTACCTTTTTTATGGATTGGTATCAGCATAGCTGTGTTCCAGTCCTGTGGCATGGTTTCAGTCCTCCAGATCATTTGAACAAGTTCAAACAATCTTAAGGATAGAGTTTCGCCACCATGCACAATCATTTCGAATGTTATATCGTCGATACCAGGGGCTTTATTGCGTTTTAATTTTGGCAGCGCCGCTTCGAATTCCTCTTTGGTAGGTTCGTCTACATGTACCTTTGACGCACGAATAAGCTTTGCTAATAAGTTAATTTAAATTATGTTAATATAAATAAATAAATTTCGCAAAATTTGAGCTAAGTTTCCAAATTATAAATCCAAATTACTATTTGGAACATGAAAGGCACAAAAAATATAATATATATATATATATATATATATATATATATATATATATATATATATATATATATATATATATATATATATATATATATATATATATATATATATATATATATATATATATATATATATATATATGTACATATATATATGTATATATATATATATATATATATATATATATATATATATATATATATATATATATATATATATATATATATATATATCATACATGATACAGGTATCACATTTTGTTAATTTTTGTTCAGAGGATTGTAGTGACCAAATTTTCATATTAATGTATTATAATCTGATTCCAATAAATAAAATCTGTTATTCAAGATTTAAAAAATATATGTACTGAAGACCCATCCAATATCGCTCAAAAACTATTCAGTTCCATGCCATACATAGATATGCATCTTTTGTCAAAATGTTAAGCTTATGAAACCTTTCTCATACGGTTCATATCAAGGTTTTATGATAATCGCCTCATAATAGTGCGGATAAACACCATAAAAAATAAAAATCATTTTACCCGGAAGTCGGTATGACAAGGAAGACAAACATACAGAAATATTAAAAATATTATTTTATGTATACCAAGTTTGGGAAAACCATTCCTTAGGGATGTCAACCGGTAATTGTTATTTCAATTTATTACCGGTAAATTATCCAAAAATGATTTTCTCATTTTTCTGTGTTAAGTTGCCTATATGACAAGCATGCTGGAGTCGAATCCGGGTGCTCTGGGTCTAGATTAAAGTGTTTTTAAGCAAAACACTAACAACCATCAGCACACCGGTTTTTAAAACCATCTCTATATAAGCTGATCATCTAAATAAAACCAATCGATTAAACATTTTAAAAAATTTTTAAGTTGGTTAAATAACTTAAAATAATGATGGTTTGGTTTCCAAGTTGTTTGAATTAATTTATTTCATACTGATATCTAAAACGACATTTTTCGGATTATTTATGGTACAAAAAATTGAACTTTAATGTCCTAGGACTTTATAAAATTTTATAAAGTCCTAGGACGTTAAAGTACAACTTTTTGTACCATAAACGTTGAACTTTAACGTCCTAGGACTTTATAAAATGTTATAAAGTCCTAGGACGTTAAAGTTCAACTTTTTGAGCAAAATTTAAAACTCGTTTCTTTTTATTTTTATAAATTTCCAGTATGAAATAAAATTTTGTTTTTATCTCAAACGAAAAGTGTTTTTAAAAGTACTCACTAGTAATTTCGGCCTCGGCTAGACGCCTCGGCCGTAAACAACTCGCTCGTACTTTAAAGTTTCACTTTTCGTTCTAGATAAATAAATAACTATCTTCTTATATATATATATATATATATATATATATATATATATATATATATATATATATATATATATATATATATATATATCCTATATATTAATACGCTAGATTAAAACTTTGTGGAGCATTAGGCTTTTTTATTCGCAGATGGATTCATTTGAAATTTTCACAGCTAACTGATATTAGTGTAACCTATAGTCGGATCCGGATTCAAACAAATCGGATCATAAATAAAAAAGTTATTATATACGGAAAACTTTTTCTATACATATGCATTATAAGTTTACATACATGCAAAAACAATTTTCTTTTTGCTTTAAAACAATGCTTTAAAATTTTTCTTTTTTATATATTAGCTATCGAACCGAACAACGAATAACAAAAACGAAAATTTTTATATTTATTTTATATTCATTTCAGTCGTCGTATTTATTTTATATTTTAGTCGTCTTTTATCTTTCAAGAAGGACGGTTATCGATATTTTTCGATTATTTTGTTTTTTATTGATATAAAGATTTTTGAGATATTTTGATATTTGAGTTATTTCATATTTTTGATATATTGATATATTTATTTATTTCGATGCCAAGACTACGTCGTAAACGTCGTTTGGATGTGAGTGGTACATCGAGTCGTCGGAATAAAAGAGATTATATGCGTAATATGCGTAATAATGTTGATTTTATGAATGATGAAATGAATGGTAATAATGATGGAATGAATGCTGAAGCTGATGTTGTTGTGAATGATGAAGTGAATGTTGATGATATGAATGGTGTCATGAACGGTGTCATGAATGGTGTCATGAATGTTGCGAATGATTTAGAATTGAATGTGGTGAATGATGAAATTCCCTTTGTAATTTTGAGAGATTCGTTCAAGTGTGCTTTGAATGTGATTCCAGGTAACTTTGATTCGTATGTTTGTGGTGCTTTGGATATGAGTTGTCATTTTTGTCATGCCAAACATTTTGCAAGAGAAGTTACTTCAAATAATAATGAAGCGTTTTCTTTGTGTTGCCATAAAGGCAAAGTCAATTTACCTCCTCTTTCTGAAAATGCATTTTTCTCTAATATTTTCGAAGGATTGAATTCAAATGATAATGCTATAAAAAAACGTTCTAAAAGTTTTCTTTCAAATATTCGTTCGTATAATTCGGCATTTGCAATGATCAGTTCTGAATGTAATATAGCGGATTCTACTGCACGTGGTATTTATCATTTTAAAATTCATAATATTTTTTATCATCGTACTGGTGCTTTAATTCCTGCTTATGGTCGACCTCCAATGTATGCACAATTATATTTTTATGATGTTGATACTGCTGCTCAGTGGCGAAGCGTCGGTATAGACACACTAGACAGTGTCTACCCAAACATAATATAAATATGAAACTTTATTTTCATATTGTTCGCATAATGTCGACTTCATACTATTTTGTCAAACGTTCTAAGAAAATCATTAAGTTTTGATACAATAATTAGAACAAAAACAATTCAGCTATGTTCCCGAAACTTTAATACAAACGTTTCCCAGTTTCATGTACAAACAAACAAAAATGTTTTTCTCACTGCAGTAGACATTTCAAATTATGACTACCAAAATAAGCAATAGCAACAACAACAAATTTTCAACTTTTGTTCCTTCTTGGATAGACAGTTTTGTTTCTGTCTATTTTTGTTTCCAAATTTGCTGAGAAACATCAGTAGACGTTTCAAATTATGACTACCAAAATAAGCAATAGCAACAACAACAAATTTTCAACTTTTGTTCCTTCTTGGATAGACAGTTTTGTTTCTGTCTATTTTTGTTTCCACATTTGTTGAGAAACATCAGTAGACGTTTCAAATTATGACTACCAAAATAAGCAATAGCAACAACAACAAATTTTCAACTTTTGTTCCTTCTTGGATAGACAGTTTTGTTTATGTCTATTTCTGTTTATATATTTTGTTTCCAAATTTTTTGAGAAACATATTATGGGAAATATTTTTGACAAAAATTGTAATTATTAGTTAGATGTTTCTTGAGCAATTTTTTGTGTGATTGTGTGATTGTGAATTCGATTCTACGACTTCTGAATAACAGGAAAAGTTGGAAAATAAATTTGAATCTTTGATTCTGGATTAATTTTTGGAATATTTTTAGAATTTTGAAAAAAGTTTCAATCTTTGATTATGTTATAATTTTTGCAATATTTTTGGCATTTTGGGAAAAGATTGAATTTTTGATTTTGTTATAGTTCTTGCATTAATTTTGGAATTTGAAAATACTTTCAATTTTTGATTTTGTAATAATTTTTAGAAAATTTTTGGAATGTTGAAAAAGTTTAGATTTTGGATTTTGTTATAATTTTTGGAATATTTTTAGAATTTTGAAAAAATTTATTTATACTTTTACAAAGAATTTTATGTTTAATATTCATCGCTCCCTAAAACTTAAAACAATGTTTTTGTTAATCTACAATATCCTTTATCTTTTGTACAAAATATTTTTATTTCAAAATTTTTAAAATTTTTAATTTTGATTTAGATTGAACAATCTTTTTTTAAATATTTTGCTTGCCGCGAATAAAAAATATAGTATATGATGCACGGACGTAAGTCATTTTAAATGTGGGTGCAAATCTCGGTTGGCGCTTCGACTCACAAACTCCACATACGTCCAAAAACCTTAACTTTCTGTACTCTCATCTTAATGTACTATAATTAGTTTCTACTGGCAAATTAATAAAACTTTTGAATATGTCTACCCTAGTTTCAGAAGCACGCTTCGCCACTGCTGCTGCTAATATGAGAAGGAATAGAAATACCAATGTATGTGAAATTTTTCTTATGCGTGAGATAGGTTTTGAGTTAGATCGTGTGAATCCTTTTGTTCGTTCTTTCAAATCAATGCATGAATTTTGTGAAAGACCTGAGAATGTTACTGCTGATGTGTCAATGGTTATAAAAGTTAACAGAGAATGTGATATTCGTCGTTTTAATGATGCTGTTCAAACTGATGTGGCTGCTATTTTTAAAAATGATGATGGTGAACCACCTTTTGAAAGAAATATGATTGTTTTTTCAAAAAATGCAAATGAAATTCGTTCTGTTTCTGTCCTTGATTCTTCTTTGGATCCTTTAGCTTATCCTTTGTTGTTTCCAAATGGTGATACTGGGTGGCACGTTAATATTCCACATAATTTAGTTTCAACTTCACGTGCTAATGTGTCACGTACAAAAGTTACAATGTTGCAATATGCATCTTATCGCCTTGCTATACGTGATGGTTTTAGTCTTTTGCATCGTTCTCAAAAATTATTTCTTCAATGGATTGTTGATATGTATGTTCGTATCGAAGGTACACGGCTTCATTACATTCGTTCAAATCAATCTGCTCTTCGTGCTGATTTGTACAATAATTTAACAGATTTCTTGCATCAAAATCGCAATGGCGATGATAATATGCAAGTAGTTGGTCGTAAAGTAATTTTGCCATCTTCTTTCACCGGTTCACCACGTAACATGTATCAAAATTACTTGGATGCAATGTCTATTGTACAACATTTCGGTAAACCTTCTTTATTTATAACAATGACATGTAATCCTCAATGGCCAGAAATTGTTGATAATTTGAGTAATTATGAGTCTTCGAATTTTCGTCCTGATATTGTTGTGCGTGTGTTTAAAGTGAAACTTAAAGAGCTCATAGATTGTTTAATGAAAAAAAAGATTTTCGGTTCTGTCAAAGCACTTATATATACCATTGAATTTCAAAAACGTGGTCTTCCGCATGCCCATATTTTGTTAAATTTATCAGATGAAGATAGAATTGATGGAAATGAAATGATTAATAAATTTGTATGTACTGAAATCCCTGATCCCATTCTTTTTCCTAAATTACATGAATATGTGAAACGTCATATGATGCATGGACCATGTGGTGCTCTAAATCCCAATTCTGTTTGTATGAGAGATGGTAAATGTAGTAAGAATTTTCCAAAACCTTTTTCTGAAAATACTAAAGAATCTGTGAATGGTTATCCTTTGTATCGTCGACGTGATAATGGTATGAGTGTTGATGTACGTGGTGCATCTCTTGATAATAGATATGTTGTTCCATATAATCCTTATCTTCTTGCAAAATTCAATTGTCATATTAACGTTGAAATATGTACGACTGTTAAAAGTGTGAAATATGTTTACAAGTATGTATATAAAGGGTATGATTCTGCCAATGTTGAATTGAGAGTGAATGGAGAGAATGCAGTGAATAATGATGATGCGATTGTGGGAAATGAAATTCAAGATTTTTTGAATGGACGGTATGTTGGTTCGACTGAAGCTGCTTGGCGCATATTTGAATTTCCAATGCATTTTCAATCTCATACAATTATTCGACTTGATTGTCATTTGCCTAATAGACAAAATGTTTATATCAGGAATGGTAATGTGGCTGGTGCAGTCGCAAATGTATCAAGAACAAAATTGTTAGCATTTTTCCATTTGAATTCCATTGATAATTTAGCTAATGAGTTTTTGTATACAGAATTACCATTACATTATGTTTGGCATGATCAAAGTAAATCGTGGAAAAGAAGACAACGTGGGGCTGATAAAGTTGTTGCTCGATTATATATGGTTTCTCCAAAAGATATAGAATTGTTTCATATGCGTTTACTTCTGTTGCATGTTCGTGGTCCAAAATCTTTTTCTGATCTACGTATGTATGAAGGTGTTGAGTACCCTACTTTTGTTGCAGCATGTGAAGCTCGAGGTATTGCAACAAATGATAATGAATGGCGTGAATGTTTACTTGAAGCTTCAGAAATTCAATCACCAAAACAGTTTCGTCAATTATTTGCATTTATCTGTGGTTTGAATGTTCCTCCGAATGCTTTAGCTTTATGGATTGAATTTAGAAATAGTATGATTGAAGACTTTTTACGAAATTACGATGAAGATGTGTCAATTAATCGAGCCTTGATTGAAATTAATGAAATTCTTCTTACACATAATACTTCATGTGGTGATCTTGGTCTTCCGATTCCACAATATAACTTACAGATTGGCGATGTAGGTCATTTTGATATTGAAGAAGAAGCTATAGTTTTCGATAGAATGTATGAAAATGCAAATAATGAGCAACGTAGTGTGATTGATATTGTTTTGCGTGAAGCTCAATTCCATGATACTGGAAGTAATGTTTTTTTCTTGACAGCTCATGCAGGTTGTGGCAAAACTTTTGTTCAAACGGCAATCATTCATAAATTTAATTCATTAAATCTTTCGTGTATTGTAACTGCCTTCAGTGGTATTGCATCAACTCTTTTGATTGGGGGGCGAACTTTGCATAATGTTTTCAAATTACCAATTCCATTATTAGAGAATTCAATGCCAAATATAACTCCAAACAGTGTACATGGCACATATATTAATAATGCATCAATCATTACTAGGAGGGCCCGGCGTGCTTCGCTACGCTTATAAATAAAGTTTTTGCGTAGACATTTTGTTGACGTAGAAGCAATGATTTCAAAAAGTGGTAATGAGAAATGCTACCATATAATTTTTAATTTTTCTTTTTAAATATATGAATGAAAAATAATCAGAACTCTAGCTGATCAGTTCGGATATATGAAAAATTAGCGATCAAATAAGTTTTCAAGTAAGCTTCGTATGAAAAATTAGCATATGAAAAATTAGCGATCAAATAAGTTTTCAAGTAAGCTTCGTATGAAAAATTAGCATATGAAAAATTAGCGATCAAATAAGTTTTCAAGTAAGCTTCGCTAATTTTTCATATATCCGAACTGATCAGCTAGAGTTCTGATTATTTTTCATTCATATATTTAAAAAGAAAAATTAAAAATTATATGGTAGCATTTCTCATTACCACTTTTTGAAATCATTGCTTCTACGTCAACAAAATGTCTACGCAAAAACTTTATTTATAAGCGTAGCGAAGCACGCCGGGCCCTCCTAGTTTAAATAATTTATTTAAAATAAATTTAATAATTTTTTGCTTTAACAACTATTTTTAATAATATTTTTTAGAAAAGTATTACGATAACCACTTTCGACAATATTACTAAATTTTCTTGTAATTACACATCTTGCATCATTTCTTGTTTCAGCAGTAGGTAGCGTTTTAATTATAGATTCAGCATTGATTATCTCTGACGTCATACTATTTTTGTTAAATTTTGGTATATTATAATTTAGACCTTTGCATAATAATTGATTTTCAAAATCATCTAAGATAATATCTGTATATTCATAATTTTTGGAAAAAATATATGTTTATTATTTAATTTGATATCAATTAGAACATGCTGTTGTTCATAAAGTTTTTGGATTTTATTATTTTGTGTCAAAACTATTTCGCTAATTATATTTGTGATTTGATCATTAATTTTTTCTAAAATATCGTTGATGATGACAGGATGTATAGTATTAAGCATTTCGAAATGGGTTTTATATAACAATTTATTGCGCATTACTTTTTTAGAATATAAGAATTTGATTTCATTTTTAGCCATAATTTTTGGCAGCTAAACATACTTTGACAATAATTAATAAATATTCAAATAAATAATATTAATTTATTATTTCAATATAAAATGATATCTTTAGACATATCCAATATGTATACAAATATTCCTGTTATTGAAACTATTAATATATTGGAAGAAAATTTAAAAAAACACTGGTACTTTAGATATATGTACTTAAAATTAATGAATTGATCATTATAATTCGAGTTATTCTACAACAAAATTATTTTACTTTTGATGATAAATTTTTTATTCAAGAAAAAGGGCTTGCAATGGGATCTCCATTAAGAGGATTACTCGCTAATGTCTTCTTAAATTATTTTGAAAATAAATTAATATTCTCAAATTTAAATAAACAACAAAATTTAATAATTTCGTGCTCAAGATATGTTGATGATACCTTCATTTTATTTAATGGTACAATTCGACAAATAGAAATTTTCAAAAATTATTTGAACAATGTTCATCTAAATATAAAATTTACTCTTGAAATTGAAGATAATAATCATATATAATATCACGAGTCGTCAAATAATAGTCGATTATTTTTCATAATCATTATTACGAATGTCATTTGAGGTCCCGAGTGCGCGTAGCGCACGAGTGAAATTTTTAATTTCAAATGGCATGAGTGGTAATGTTGAAAAATAATCGACTAATAATTTGATGACGAGTTGTATTTAGCAGACAATTTAACGAACAGAAATAGTAACATTATTTCATACAACATAATCCTTTGTTGTGAAACAAAACTAAATATTATTTCATTTTAGTAGGCGCATAAATGTTATAAATTTGTAATTTATTTTGACAAATAAACATAAACATGCAATCATTTATGAAGATCTAATTCGTTTTGATTTGTTAAAAAATAGTAAATGAAGCGTTTCTATTGGATCGAAATTTTATTTAGTGAGTTGAATTGTCAAATAAATTTTTTGGATTTAACAATTTTGAAAAACAATAATTATTTTGAATATAAAATTTACCGGAAACCTACAACTTCTAGCATTACTATAAATAAAACATCACATCACCCATATTCACAAAAAACAGCAACATTTAACTCACTAATTCATCGCATGCTAAATATTCCAATGAATATTCTAAATTTTCAAGAAGAACTAAACACTATAAAATTTATTGCTTTAGATAATGGATATGACTCTAAATTTATTGATAAATTACTATCAAGGAAAATAAACAAATTAAATAATCCAAATATTAACAATGAGAATAATATAAAATACCTATGTATCAATGGAATACACAAATATCTTACCAAATATTTTACGAAAACATTTTTAAAAAATATAAATATAAAATATCCTTCCGCACAAACAATAATTTATATAAAATGTTTAAACCAAAATTAAACGTTAAATTAGAATCTTGTTCAGGAGTATTTAAAATTAAATGTGATTCTTGTGGAAAGTTTTACATCGAGCAAACCGGCAGATGTTTCAAAGATAGATTCAAAGAGCATCTTTCAATGAAGAAAATAAACAAAATCTAAAGTCTATTTTTGCAAACCATTTAGTCGATAACAATCATAGTTATACCAGTTTTGAACAAAATTTGAAGGCTTTACATTTATGTAATCAAGGTGTTTTAATGGACTCTCTTGAAGAATTTGAAATTTACGAAGGGTTCAAAACATAACCAAATTTAATTTTAAATGACAAACTTTCTTTTAATTTAAATATTTTTTACAATTCTGTTTTGTAATAATTCAATTAAAATTTCTGTTAAAAATCATATTTCATTTATAAAATTAAAATAGTAAGCATCTAAAATTTGTTTATAAAAAAACAATTTTTATTCTCTTCCATTTAATTATATCAGCTTTATTTGTATGTTTTTTCGATAATAATAGTATGTATTATTGTATTGTTTTCTAGCCTATAGCCTAATGAACTTAACCTATTGCCTAATGAAAATTTTCCTATAAAAAAATTATCATTATTCAATTGGTATGATTCCAATTGGTCAAATTGTTTTGATATCATTAAAATTATTTTCAAATTATAATCACAATTGCTTTGATAAGTTTTGTTCAAAAATCAAATTTCAATTTAAATTCTCTTATTTCGTTTAGTTGAACTTGGTTGATTGTATGAGAAGTGCGTTTTTTATCATCAGGGTTTTTTTTATTAAGAAATTTGATTTATCAATTAAAACAATAAAGATTTATTGTTTTAATTGAAGAAAATGTTTTTATTTTTTATAATACACAATTCTTTGTCAGAGAATAAAGTATTGTAATCGATTCGTGAATTATGAATTTTATTCTCTCGCAAATTAAAATTCTCGCTCGTGGCTCGCTCAAATTTTAAACTTTTGCTTGAGAATAAACTACTTCATTATTCACTCATTGATTAAACTACTATTATTCAAGTTATTTAAATTAAAATTTTCTGTGGAATGCTTTTTATCAAACAAAAAATTTTGTTGAATGAAAAATGTTTTTATTTGATTCATAATATTTTCAAATGTTTGAGAATGACCATTTATGGTTGAAACATGTAACAAAATATTATTAAAAAAAGTTGTTAAAGCAAAAAATTATTAAATTTATCTTAAATAAATTATTTTAAATCAATCGATTGAATTCAGTTCAAATGAAACTCTCCCATAAAATTGATTCGAATTAAAAAAAATATAGACAAGGGACAGTTATAGGCAGCCTACGTCCCTATATGGACCATATACCGGAAGAAAATCAAATAACTATTTGATGTTCGACTATAACTAAATTCTACAAAAAAACGTTCAGTTAGTAACAGAGATCGATCAAACTTTCGTTTATACTTTATATATCATATATGCAAAATCGTTTTGTAATAAAACGAATGAATTTGAATTATAATTAAGGTTATTTCAGAAATCTAACACAAAAAAGAGGATTGAAAATTGATGTATTGAAGCAATTTATATGCAAATAGAGTTTCAATATAGTTTTGATGGTGTATTGACCGACGTTAGGCTATGTTACTATATACTTAAGATAGAAAACGTGAGCTTGCTTTCTGTTATGTAAACCATAAATTGCATCAAAATATCACATCAAACATATTTTATTTTACATGAAATCTCATTT
Source organism: Diogma glabrata (assembly GCA_963693315.1). NCBI lineage: Eukaryota > Metazoa > Arthropoda > Insecta > Diptera > Cylindrotomidae > Diogma > Diogma glabrata. The sequence goes on along the minus strand of OY856188.1, from coordinate 135,548,236 downwards.
CACACCGACCGCAATCCCTTCATATATTCAAATTGAAATTGGTATATTCTGCTACAAGAGATGAAAACACCAATTTTGTGAACGAAACCCGTTTCATCTTTTTGAAGAAATGCTATTTGATGTTAATTATAAAATATGGAGGGGCTGAAATCTCACAGCCCTGAGATATCAAGACTTCGGTCTGGGTTAAGGATTTTGATATAGTTTTCGGCAAAAAACTTTTATGAGGACATGGTTTTTAGTTTTGGGCAGCGATGTATATCAAACATAACTCTTTTTTAAAGTACAAATATATTTTTTAATCTCTGTTAAGAAATTTATTACAAAACTAACACGAAACATCAATACGATGCCGGAAAAATTATAACAGATCATAAATTAACATAATTTAGTGAAAAGATGATACACTCAGCAAACTACTCAAAAACCTCTCCATTTAGCGTTTCGAGAAAATATTACAAAATCACAAATTCATATTTCTTTCAAAATTTCAAAAATATTGTAAAATTAAATAAAATCAAACTTTTTCCAAAATTCTAAAAATATTCCAAAAATTATTACAAAATCAAAGATTAAACTTTTTTCAAAAATTATGAAAATATTGCAAAAATTATACATAACCAAAAATTGAAACTTTTTTCAAAATTAATTTTCCAAAAATTAGAATAAAATCAAATATTTGAACCTTTTCTAAATTCCAATAATATTCCAAAAATTCTTAAAAATTCAAACTTTTCCAAAATTCTAAAAATATTCCAAAAATTCTTACAAAATCAAAAATTGAAATTATTAAGAATTCTAAAAATATATATAAAATTCAAAAACTCTAATTTCTTCAAAATTCTAAAAATATTGCAAAAATTATAACAAAATCGAAAATTTAAACTTTTTTCATAATTAGAAAAATATTCCAAAAATTAGAATAAAATCAAATATTTAAACTTTTTCTAAATTCCAATAATATTCCAAAAATTCTTCAAAATTTAAACTTTTTCCAAAATTCTAAAAATATTGCAAAAATTATTACAAAATCAAAAATACAAACTTTTTTCAAAATTCCAAAAATATTTCAAAAACTATAACAAATTCAAAAATTTCCATGTTCAATTTCATTTGCAATTACATATACGTTATAAAAACAACTACATTTTTTTCCCCAAAAAATTGGGTAAAAAATTAAATGAAATCATTTTTTGACACACTTGACATTATTTTTTTGACAAACTTATAATGCCATAATTCTCAATAATAATAATAAAATTTCATGTCAAACAAATAGTTAATATTATTTTTTTCCAAAAAATTGGGTAAAAAATTAAATGAAATCATTTTTTGACACACTTGACATTATTTTTTTGACAAACTTATAATGCCATTTGCCAACTTATAATGCCAAACAAATAGTTAATTTTATTTTTTTCCAAAAAATTGGGTAAAAAAATAAATAAAAATTTTTTTTTTGACACACTTGTCAACATTTTTTGACAAACTTTTTTTTTTTTTTTTTAAGGCGTTTATGCTCCATGTAGGAGCGTTGCCAGGCTAATCAGCTTTGAATATTCACCACGGTCTTTCGCAACAGCGACTTAATTACCATGGCAGCCGATTTTTTAAAGGTCGTTTATTACGTCAGTCTCCCATTGTAGTCGTGGTCTACCTCGCGGTCCAAGCAGTCCTATTAGAACGGATGCAACCTATTATATCAGGATCCTCAAGAAGGTCTCTGATTTCAAAGTTATACCGGGTTCTATACTCTCCATCGTCTGTCTTAAGTGGACCAAAAATGTAGCGTAGGATCTTACGCTCAAATACAGATAAACGCGATTCGTCATTTTGTGTAAGGGTCCACGTTTGTGACCCATACATCACAACCGGTCTAATCAATGTCTTGAATAACTTGAGCTTGGTGTTAGTTGATACATACGGTGATCCAAGGAGAAGTTTAATTGAGTAGAAAGTTCGAAATTTAAAGGATTCAACTCCCTCAATTCGTTCATCGCAGCACATCAACTCTTTCTTCTCAGCCTCTCTTGAAACATTCATATGTTTGGTTTTATTGTAGTTAATTTGCAGACCAACTTTCCTAGCACTACTCTCAAGCGACTTGAAAGTCTCAATCATAACAGCTTCACTTCGACGGAGGATGACAACATCGTCAGCGTGGGCAATCATCTGTATTGAGTTTATAATGCCATAATTCTCAATAATAATAAAAAAATTTCATTTCAAATAAACAATTAATTTTATTTTTTTCCAGAATATTGGGTAAAAAATAAATAAAAATCTGTCTTTTGACACACTTGACAACATTTTTTTGACAAACTTATAATGCAATAATCAAGTTTTTGATCTCACATACCAATCCCTATCATCAAGATTTCTCCAAATTTAATGTTCCTACTCGTAATCACTTAAAATGAACCTTTTTTAAGCCAAAAATATGAAAATTTGCTGTTTTCGACACACTTAATGATTTTTTTGACACACTTCCGGTACAGTTATCGAACACAGCGTCCTTTCGGACCTGTCGGCCGGCCGACAGACAGACATACATTTATTTTTTTCATTTTTAGAAACAGTAGGTCCTAAAACGTCGAGAAATGCCAAAAAAAGTGGGGGTAAGAATTTCACTTTTGGCTCATGAACATAATACTTAGGTCTTTCAGACCGAAGTAATTATTAAATTAGAAAATAGCAACACAATTAATATCAACTACAATATACATACAAAATAATTTTGTGTTTTAAATATTGAAGAACTGTGATATTTTTGTAATATTTAAATACAATTTTCTGTGGTGAAAATAAAAAAGGAGAATACATTTTTTAATTAATTGTTGTAGTACAATATTTTGTTATTAAGTGAAAATATTTTTTTCACTAGGTAGAGAGAAAAATGTTACTTAAACGTTATTTATGGCATCAAATCGAGGACAAAAATACAAAACACAATCAATTCCAGAACAATGCAAACGATTATTTGATATATCGTGCGTGCAGCGTGTGTAAGCATATCTCTCATTAAAAATATTTTTTGTTAGTTTTGAAGTACAATCGTTCGATCTAAAGGAGTGAGTATACTGAATTGAGTGGTAATAAGCTCAAGAACTTTCGTTAAAAGCATTTTTTAACAGCTTATTGAAATGTTTTGTAGCTCCCTACGGTCGGTCGCTAAACTATAGACTCAACACAAAAGTGGCACTTTAGCTCCTAATTAAATAATATACTATTTTCGGCAAACGGCTGTAAACTTTACTGCCGCTAGGGAGAAGGTTAAAGTTTTACTTTTTTGACGTATAATCAAAGCGGTTGTGAAGTAACGCCATTTTAATTTTTTTACGGCAGCAATGAAGTATAATTTCATATTTTTGCTACGGCTGAAAAAAGTCGCCAATTCTTTCCATATTTTTACCATGTTTGTTATTTTTATCAAACAAATTGCATAACTATGACAACAAAAAAATAACATATATTTGGATTGGATGACGAAATTTTTAATTATTTTATAACTATGACAACAAAAATAACAACCATTGGATTATGAAATTTTGAATTGAAAGGCTGCTTTGATAAAAAATTTTATTTACACAAATTTAAATGTTCTTTTCTTTTTTGGAACTATGACGATAAAAAATCATATTTATAAATCTTTAATTTTATATTTATAATTTTATATTTATAAACAATTTAAACGTTTCCCGAAAAAATTGTGTATTTAATTCGGAGCTAAAGTGGCTTTTTCTGTTTCGTCTATAACTGTCAAACTATATAGTGAGTATAGAGTCAACACAAAAAGTAGCACTAGCTCCTTAATAAATAATATACTATTATTTAAACATATTTAAATCAGGGTTGCAACGTATAATACGGTAACGTGGCGTTCATGCTCCATGTAGGAGTGTGCCAAGCTAACCAGCTTCGAATATTTACCACGGTCATTCGCAACAGCGACATAATTACCATGGCAGCCGATTTTTTTAAGGTCGTTTATTACGTCCGTCTCCATTGCAGTCGTGGTCTACCTCGCGGTCGCATTCCTTGGGGTACTAACGTTCATTTTTTTAATCATTCCAGACTGTGAATTGGCTCGTAGAACATGCCTAAACCAAGCAATCCTATTAGAACGGATACAATCTATTATATCTGGACCCCGAAGTAGAGACCTTCTTTCAAAGTTATATCGCGTTCTGTACTCTCCATCGTCTGTCTTAAGTGGACCAAAAATGTAGCGTAGGATCTTACGCTCAGATACAGATAAATGTGATTCGTCATTTTGGGTCCATGTTTGTTACCTATACATCACCACCGTTCTAATCAACGTCTTGTAAAACTTGAGTTTGGTTTAAAAATAATTTATTTAAAATAAACTTAATAATGTTTTGCTTTAACAACTTTTTTAAATAATATTTTGTTACATGTTTCAACCATAAATGGTCATTCTCAAACATTTGAAAATATTGAGTTTTTTGAGTTGGTGTTAGTTGATAAAAAAAATTTGAGTGTGGTGTTAGTTGATATATTCGGTGATCCAAGGAGAAGCTTAATTGAGTAGAAAGTTCGATTACCTGCAGCGATTCGAGCTTTTATATCTGTAAGTATGCTGTTGTTTGAGTCAAGCATTGATCCCAAATATTTAAAGGATTAAACTCGTTCAATCCGCAAATCTTTCTTCTCAGCCTCTCTTGAAACATTCATATGTTTGGTTTTATTGTAGTTAAAATGAATACCAATCTTTCTAGCACCACTCTCAAGCGACTTGAAAGTCTCACTCATAACAAATTTTTTTTATTTTTGATCTACGGGTGTGACAACCCCGCGTACTCCAGTCCCTTCTATTGACATACGAGTTAACGTGAGATATCACATACCACTGGCAATAGCAGTAAGATATCTCTAGCCAAGGTGACATCTTAGGGGTGGTGGCGGATGAACTGTATTTAGTCAACCCTCAATCTTAGCTGTGAAATAATCCTTGATGATGAGACGCTATTGCTTTCTTGAAGAAACGAGCCTTCATATAACTATGTGTGGGCTTTAATCTTCAAGAAAGACGGTGCGTCACAGGATCAAGGAATATGCAATCGGCTGGATTATTGGCAACTACATTTTTGTTTTGTTTCAGCAAATTTTTGTAAAAATTGGCTATTTACTTTCTAATTTACTTTTATTTTCTCTATTCTATCATAAAATATTGGCCTATTGTCAGTGATAGGATTTTTTGTTTAGTTATCTATTCTTTAACAAAAAATATTAAAAAATAAAATAAGAAAGATTTACGTCCATCAACACCTTTGAACGTATGTTGTTGTGGGACCTTGGTAGGTTTTTATGTGTTATTGTGACACATATATTGTAATTCCTACTACACAATACATTTTATTAAAAAAAAATAGCAGCCTCACTTCAGCCGAGGATGACAACATCATCAGCGTAAGCGATCATCTGTACTGAGTTTATTGACAAGATATTGTTGTTAATCGGTAGTTTTTTTTAAGGCTAAATTAAAGAGTATAGGAGAGATAGCTTCACCTTGTCTTAACCCGGAGACGACTTTAAAAAACTTTGATATTTCGTTCTCTACTCATACACAGCATTGAGAGTTCTGTACTGTCATTTTGCATAGTAATACGAGTTTACCAGGAATTCCCATTGACACCAGAGCAGACCATAGAGTCTCTCGTCCGAGAGAGTCGTATGCCTGCCTGAAATCAACGAAGAGTTGGTACACAGGTATGTTGAACTCTCGACACTTTTCCAAAATCATCCTTATCGAGAAAAGTGCATCGGTGGTACCTCAGCCTTGCCGGAAGCCACACTGATATTCTCCAAACAGTTTTTCAGCAAAATGATTGATTTTGGCTTGCAAAATGTATGAAAAGATCTTATATGCTCTGCAGAGTTGATCGATACCCCTGTAGTTTGCACCTTGTGAGCGATTACCCTTTTTATGGATTGGCATCAGCATAGCTGAGTTGCTTTCCTGTGGCATGGTTTTAGTTCACCAGATCATTTGAACAAGCTCAAAAAATCTTAAGGATAGAGTTTCACCACCATGTATAATCATTTCGGATGTCATATCGTCGATACCAGGGGCTTTATTGCGTTTTAATTTTGACAGCGTCGCTTCGAATTCCTCTTTGGTTGGTTGGTTCGTCTACATGTACCTTTGACGCACGAACAAGCTTTGCCCGTCGTCCGAGTTGTTGCTGGTCACTTAAGTTGAGAAGATTCTCAAAATAAGCGGTCCAAGTATTTAAAATATTTTTAAAGTCTACTTGTAGCTCTCCATCTTTGAATAGTTTTGAATAGCTGTCGATCCAGTTTGAGGTCCCTTTTTTAAAGTTTTAACCTGTTGAAAGAAGTTCACTTTCTCTTCCACCATTCTCGCTTCGTTCGTCTACATAGCTTTGTAGCGGATTGTCTTGCCAGTTTAATTTCTCCTTCATGGACCTGGTGTTGCGGCCTTGCAGACATTTCAGATAACAATCTCTTTTGTATTAAATAGCGTCAAGGCATTCTTGATCCATGCATGGCTTCTGGGAGTGGTTTTGTGATCGTCGAAGTATAAGACACGTATTATACGTACGTATAAACCGTATATTATAAAACACACAATTATAAACGTTTTATACCGTATAAAAGTAAAATCGTTAATAAATATAAATACATTTATTGAATATTATCGCGGGCGTATTATTCATCGTACTCGTGATATTTATTATTTATAAAGCCGATATCGATTAAAACGAACAGTTGCTTTAGAAAATATAACGTCGTCATGATAATTTTTACCCAGCTATTCCTATTAGTTCAGAAAACTACCACATTTAACGTAAATGCTTCTTTTCAAAATATAATTATTTGTTGCTTTTTTTCACCATTTATTACGTAAATAATTTATTACGGGAGTTTGGTTAAGTATTTGTTAAAAAAAAAAAATTTAGTCTGCAACAATTTGACATTTCCAACATTTCCAACCGTACCTATTATTCATCAATGACCAAAATTGAATTCACTCAATAAACTTCTCACTATGCGTTTCCGTTTGACGTAAATACATATTTTAACTATTACAGCTTTTGTATAAAAACAATTTTTGATCTGAAAGAACCTGATATTTTCAAACTGTGCCTATTAATTAGAAGTGGTGCAACCCGGATTTACACAACAAAATTTCTTAAAAACATCTCTCTAATAATCCTTATAATAATTTCCCTACCTGCTATGAAAAAAACGACATTCATTCTGCAACAACATAATATTTTCCAGCTGTTCTTATTAAATGGGTGTAGCTGAAGCTGGATTGAACCATACTTCATGAGCAATTTCACGAAGATTCAAAAACGTTTTGACTTGACCCCTTTTAATTTTGATTAATTTTTGTTTATAGATAGTCTTTCATAAATAAAAAATACAAGTGCTCTTAGAATTTTTTTTTCGACCAGGGGTCTTCACAGGGTGGCCCTCAATTTTTTGTTATTTTGTGATGTGAGTGCATTTTGACGAGCGATTGTAGAAAAACTACTGAATCGATTTTCATAAATGATATGTCGTTGAATAGGTATTAAAACAAAGTTTTTAAAAATGTACACTGTTAATTTTTTGAAATAATTTTTAACGATGTAACATAAGAAAAAGCGGTGTAATTGAAAAAAAGATGGCATAGCCTTTTTTTTAAACTAATTTGAAGCTTATTTTATATCTTACCACTTGTGAAAGTTTAGGACATGAGTTATTTTTTGTTTTAAAGATAAAATTCGTTGTGTATATGACTGTCGAGAATCAGTTTTTTTTTGTTCTGAAGGAAAATTATAAAAATGGCGTTATAAACTAAGAGATTTTTTTTTATGTTAAATATCAAATATTTTATTATTAGATGAACTTTTTAAAATTTTATAAAAATTATATATGTAGTACAATTAATAAAATAAATACAATTGTTAAAAATGATTTACTTATTTTACAAACAGAAGTTTCTTTTGAATAGGAAAACACTTCTGCAATTATTTTCTTTGTATTAGATGGCATTAAAAAATGAAATGTTTATTTGTCACTTTTAGTAATCACTTGTCACTCTTATAAAAAATAATTTGACAGTCTCGACTGCAAACAAAAAACCGTATAAATAACTAAATCTATTTAGGAACTTTTGATTGGAGAAGTATTATGTTCGTGTTATGTTATTATGGTCATAAAGTAAAAGATTGTATTTTAACATTAAATTACAAATATTTTATTATTGAATAAACTTTTTAAAGTATCATACAAATTATATATGTAGGTTAAAGAAAATAAATATAGTTATTAAAAATTATTTACTTATTTTACATTTAAAAGTTTCTTTTGAGTTGGAAAACATTTTTGCAACTATTGTCTTAGTATCTAATGGTACAAAAGAATGAAATTTTTGAGTTCCACTTATAGTAATCGCATTTTTATATCGATTTTGTAATTTTTTTTTTGTTAATTGATATTCATTTTTATCGGCGTATCCAAAGTTCATGGTAGATTCCCATTTTAAAGCCCATTTGAAAAGTTTTTTGGTGTATCAATAATATCTTTGTTCCCTATACTATAACGGTGTGCAGCACGCTTCAGTGTACCACCAATTCCATCACAAGGTCCCTTTCCATGGATGGTAGCATGAAAATGCCATTCTGCATCAACCTTAAAGTCTTTTTTATGGTGGCATAAGCTAATTAGGTTATGTTTATTTTTGTATTGAGAAGATGCACCGTCAGTGTTCTAAATTATTTTCGTAATATTAGAATTTATATGCGTTTTGATGAATTCAATAAGTTTTGTAATGAAAAGATGGACTGTAGTACTGTTGTCATCGTTTATATCCGAAATGAGTATAAAACTTCGGTGCTGTATATATTCACTTGCGGCACTTTTAAAATAAATGACAAATGGATGAATAGTAGCTTGTGAATTATTATAATAATAGCCTTGAACCGCATCCTGAATTATGAAGCCGAAGTTTTCAGAAAAATCCCCTTGAGCAAAGCACTCTCCTGCTTCTAATTTTTTTTTTCCTCAATGAATGTAGATTGCTGTTTTGCTATAAAGTTGTGTGGTATCAAAATTTGTAAACGGTAAATAAATTTGTTCATAAATTCTTCTACAGTTTCTATTAAAGTATCCAAATTGCATCGATCAGTGGTATTCCATTGTTGATATTTGACTTGAAGGATTCCTTTAACGACGAAATCATTTAGTAATTTTTCTTCCAGTTGTTGAAGTTTTTTTGAACATTCATTGCACTTCAAAGTATGACAATCTTCTGTTAATTCACCACATGAAACAAAGTCAATTAGTGTTTTATAATTCTGGAAAGCAGCATCAGTATTCCAAGAAATCTTAGAATGTTGAATCATTAGTTTCATATTTTGATGTATGGTACACATGCACACATTATGAACTCCTTGGGATAATTTTATACATTCTTGTGGTCGAAGGGAAGTGAATTTAGTAAATCCTATTTTCACATCAGGAAACTTATTTTTAAACTCCACATAAGTTTCATTTAATGTACATAGCAATAAGCGCTTTTGTGTTTTTATGCGCTCATCTCCTTTTTTAAAAGATATTGCATCTCGTTTGCCTGGCAATAATCTACTGATTTCATCACTTTTATTGAACTGCTCCACAACATTTATATCTGTTGTGGATACACCTCTTTTATCCGTGGCCGATGAATGCTGAAAATTATTTTCATGTATAGAGTTTTACTTTTGACAACCAAATAACGCGTAGCATTACTTCCAAATATATCTTGAATCTCCTGCATTTTCATTTCTTGCGGTAAAATTGACAACATTTTTTGTTTTTCAGCATAATACCCATTGTCGAAATGTATCTTTAGGTTTCTAATAATTTCTTCATAACGTTGCCTTATTTTTGCATTTTCAGACAACTCTAATACTTCTCCAGTCAAACGTTCCTGAATAGACTTTGTTATTTGTACGGCTTTTTGTTTTCTGTAGTCGAGACTGCCACACAAATTTATTTTAAGAGGTGAAAGATGATCCGATATATGCGGCACAATATGTTCGTTTAAATCATTAATTAGCACATCACCCTCTAAGTTAATCAAGTTTGGTGTTTAAACATAATCTCGATTAAAGCTGGCACCAATCACTTGATCGGTTAGCATTTCATCTGATGTTTCATTTGAAGATGCGTCATTGGATACTGTATCGTCACCCGTCGTAGTGTTGACTGTTTGACTAAACTAAAATAACAAGATGAACATATTCGCTTATTCTCCATTGCACTAATCCCAAGAACATCTAAATGTTGTCGAACTTTCTCTGTGATTTTCCTTTTATTTGAAGAACACTAAGAATTTGAAAATTGGTTTAACGCATTTATATTCACCCATTTTAGAAAAATTAAATTTTGAAAGTTTTTGTTAAAGTAATAGAAATTAACTGATAGTGACCAATTTAAAACTTCATTTATATAACAAAAATGGGATTAAAAATAGTAATGCAGGTATCAATAAAGATTATATACGCCTATTTTTTATGACCAAATATAATTACTCTACATTTACTACTCTACAGCATCTGTTCAACCTTTTGAAATCTTTGTCTTAATTACAGCCATATATAATTTAAAATCCTTAAGATGGTTTTTATTTATTTTTAATCCATATTAGTTTGCACCTATATTCTCTTAAAATTAAAAGTAGGATTTCAATCATGCATATCTAAAAAAACAACCTCCTTTTAATGGATTAACGGATTAACTTTCACAGGTAAATGAAAACAAGCTTCAATTTTATTTTAAAAAAAAATAAAAAGTGGTATTAGCAGCTAACGTCATCTTTTAAACTTGTTTTCTTATGTAACACCGTTAAATAGGATTAAAAAACTAACAATGCACAATTTCAAAAATTTCTTTTTAACACCTATTCTACGACATACCATTTACATTGTTATTATAATTATATTATTATATTTAAAAATATAATAATTTATATTATTATATTTAAAAAAAATTCTACTTGAAGTCGTATTTTTCATTTATCAAAGGCTATCTATAAACTAAAAATAAACCAAATTGAAAAGGGTCGAGTCAAAAAGTCGCAAAATTTTGCTGAGCTTGACTGAAATTGCTTTTTGAAAAGTTAATCTAATAATAAAATATTTGATATTTAACATAAAAAAAAATCTGAATCTAAAAACCGCCATTTTTATAATTTTCCTTCAGAACAAAAAAACTTTTTCCCGACAGTTATATGCACAACGAATTCTATCTTTAAAACAAAAAATAACGCGTGTCCTAAACTTTCACAAGTGGTAAGATATAAAATAAGCTTAAAATTAGTTTTAAAAAAAAAGGCTATGCCATCTTTTTTTCAATTACACCGTTTTTTTCTTATGTTACACCGTTAAAAATTATTTCAAAAAATTAACAGTCTACATTTTTAAAACCTATTCAACGACATATCATTTATGACAATCGCTCGTCAAAATGCACTCACATCACAAAATAACAAAAAATTGAGGGCCACCATGTGAAGACCCCTGGTCGAAAAAAAAATTCTAAGAGAACTTGTATTTTTTATTTATGAAAGACTATCTATAAACAAAAAATAATCAAAATTAAAAGGGGTCAAGTCAAAATTTCCCAAAAATTTGCTGAGCTTGCGTGAAATTGCTCTCATATATTCAATAACATTTCATGATACCAAATAATGAATTGTATGGGCCAAATGTTTCAAATCCAAAATGTTTCCATTAAGTAAATCTTTGTCAAAAAAACTTAGAATCAAAATTAATGAAAATCATTCTTTTGACATACTTATAATAATCAATCTCCTGGTCTTACATACAAATGCCAATCATCAAGATTTCTCTACATTCAATCTTACTCTTTATTATCGTTTGAACGTTTTCAAGCAAAACAAATATCCCATTTTTTTACACTTTTCCGATACATTGAATAAATCGTTTTAAAATTTTTAAGATCGCTCCAGTAGTTTTCATCGGTTGTTACGGTTGGTTGGCGGGCCGGTCAGTAGACCGACTAGCATTTTTGTTTGCTTTTTAGAATTTCTATTTATTACCTAACGCCGACCAATGCAAAAAAAGTAGGCACACGATTTTGATATTTGGCTCGAGATTGTAAGGCGCGCTATACACTTGAGCTAAGCTATGCGAACTAAGTTTTTTGTATATAATGTAATCAAATGGATGACTATACACTTGAGCTAAGCTATGTCAGCTGACATAGCTTATTTCAAGTGTATAGTCATCCATTTGATTACGTTATATACAAAAAACATAGTTCGCATAGCTTAGCTCAAGTGTATAGCGCTCCTCATACTTGGAATTTATTAAAATAATAATTTTAAATTCATGTTTGTATAAAATTCATGCAAAATAATCTCAAAGGACAGCATGGTAAAAAAACGGACAGTACGGTAAAATACAGGACTGATGGTCACTATCCCTATATGTGAACTAATTAATAACAGCCGGAAATCAAGGATTGGCAAATAAAATACTAAATTTACTAAAGTCAAACGCCCAGCTGGAAACAGTAGTTTCTAACTGGTCCTATATCTAACTCTCTTCGAAGACGTTTGGTTGCAGAAGTCAGAAAGTTCTAGGAAACTATTGAGTACATACTAATCACTTAAATTGAACGAAAAAACCCAAAGTTCATCAAATCAGTATTAATTATATTACTTTTTAGTTTATAACTAAAATATTTTGGTTAAAATAATTGAATTGAATGTAGTATATAGATATATACTACATTCAATATTGGGTATATTAATTACAATTATTGGGTATATTATGTTGAAAATTTTTTGCCTTAGTTTTATTTGAATTTAACCCAATGAAATTCTCTAAAATGTAATGACATCATTCAATTTCACCATTATTGTTTATTTTACTTCGGTCTGAAAGATTACTTCGGTCTGAAAGACCAAAGTATTACATTCATGAGCTCAAAGTGAAATTCTTACCCCCACTTTTTTTGGCATTTCTCGAAGTTTTAGGACCTACTGATTCTAAAGAAGCAAAAAAAAAATGTGTGTCTGTCTGTCGGCCGTCCGTCCGGCCGTCCGGCCATCACAACCGACGAAATCTAGAAAACCGCTGGACGGATTTCAAAAAAAAATTTTTCTAAAAATTGGTTTACTCAATGGGAAGAGCCGAAAGGACGATGTGTTCGATAACTGTACCGGAAGTGTGTCAAAAAAATCGTCAAGTGTGTCAAAACAAGGAAATTTGCATATTTTTTGCTTAAAAACGTTCATTTTAAGTGATTACGAGTAGGAACATTGAATTTGGAGAAATTTTGATGGTCGGGATTGGTATGTGAGACCAAAATCTAGATTATTGCATTACGGATTTCAAAATTTTTTTTTCTAAAAATAGGTTTACTCAATGGGAAGAGCCGAAAGGACGATGTGTTTGATAACTGTACCGGAAGTGTGTCAAAAAAATCGTCAAGTGTGTCAAAACAAGGAAATTTGCATATTACTTCGGTCTGAAAGACCTAAGTATTACATTCATGAGCTCAAAGTGAAATTCTTACCCCCACTTTTTTGGCATCTCTCGACGTTTTAGGACCTACTGATTCTAAAAAAGCAAAAAAAAACAAAAATGTGTGTCTGTCTGTCGGCCGTCCGGCCGTCCGTCCGGCCGTCACAACCGACGAAATCCAGAAAACCACTAGACGGATTTCAAAAAAAAATTTTTCTAAAAATTGGTTTACTCAATGGGAAGAGCCGAAAGGACGATGTGTTCGATAACTGTACCGGAAGTGTGTCAAAAAAATCGTCAAGTGTGTCAAAACAAGGAAATTTGCATATTTTTTGCTTAAAAACGTTCATTTTAAGTGATTACGAGTAGGAACATTGAATTTGGAGAAATTTTGATGGTCGGGATTGGTATGTGAGACCAAAATCTAGATTATTGCATTTTAACTTTGTCAAAAAAATGTTGTCAAGTGTGTCAAAAGAAAGATTTTTATTTATTTTTTTACACAATTTTTTGGAAAAAAAATAAAATCAATTGTTTGTTTGAAATGAAGTTTTATTATTAGGTGCGTTCGATTTGACTGAAACAACTGAAAAAACAACAACAATTGCATTTAATTTTTCAGTTGCTTCAGTTGTTTCAGTCAAATCGAACACGGCTATTATTATTGAGAATTATGGCATTATAAGTTTGTCAAAAAAATATTTTCAAATGTGTCAAAAGAAAGATTTTTATTTATTTTTTTACCTAATTTTTTGAAAAAAAAAATATAATTTATTGTTTGTTTGAAATGAAGTTTTATTATTATTATAGAGAATTATGGCATTATAAGTTTGTCAAAAAATAATGTCAAGTGTGTCAAAAAATGATTTCATTTATTTTCAGCCAATATTTTGGAAAAAAAATGTAGCTGTTTTTATGACGTAAATGTAATTTAAAATGAAATTGGACATGGAAATTTTTGAATTTGTTATAGTTTTTGAAATATTTTTTTAATTTTGAAAAAGTTTGTATTTTTGATTTTGTAATAATTTTTGCAATAGTTTTAGAATTTTGGAGAAAGTTTGAATTTTTAAGAATTTTTGAAATATTATTGGAATTTAGAAAAAATTTAAATATTTGATTTTATTCTAATTTTTGGAATATTTTTGGAATTTTGAAAAAGTTTGATTTTATTTAATTTAACAATATTTTTGGAATTTTGATTATAATTTTCCGGCCACGTATTGATGTTTCGTGTTAGTTTTGTAATAAATTTTTAAACAGAGATAAAAAATACTTGTAATTCAACAAAGAGTTATGTTTGATATACATCGCTGCCCAAAACTAAAAACCATGTCCTTGTAAAAGTTTTTTGCCGAAAACTATATCAAAATCCTTAACCCAGACCGAAGTCTTGATATCTCAGAGCTGTGAGATTTCAGCCCCTCCATATATTTTTGGGTAAAAAACGTTCATTTTAAGTGATTACGAGTAGAAACATTGAATTTGGAGAAATCTTGATGGTCGATATTGGTATGTGAGACCGAAATCTAGATTATTGCATTATAAGTTTGTCAAAAAAATGTTGTTAAGTGTGTCAAAAGAAAGATTTTTTTGATTTTTTTACCCAATTTTTTGGGAAAAAAATTAAATTAAAATTTTGTTTGAATTGAAATTTTTTTTTATTATTATTGAGAACTATGGCATTATAAGTTTGTCAAAAAATGTTGTCAAGTGTGTCAAAAGAAAGATTATTTATTTTTTTACCCAATTTTTTGGAAAAATAAAATTAATAATATGCATGACATGGAAATATATTATTATTATACATAATTATGGCATTATAAGTTTGTCAAAAAAATAATGTCAAGCGTGTCAAAAAATGATTTCATTGATTTTTTAACCAATTTTTCGGGGAAAAATATGTAGAGTAAATGACGTTAATGTAATTGAAAATTGGGTATGGAAATTTTTTAATTTGTAATAGTTTTGGAAATATTTTTGGTTTATATTTTTGATTTTGTAATAATTTTTGCAATATTTTTAGAATTTTGGAAAAAGTTTTAATTTTCGATTTTGTAAGAATTTTTGGAATATTTTTAGAATTTTGAAAAATTTTAAATTTCTGATTTTATTATAATTTTTGGAATCTTGAAAAAGTTTGATTTTATTTAATTTAACAATATTTTTGGAATTTTGATTATAATTTTCCGGCAACGTATTGATGTTTCGTGTTAGTTTTGTAATAAATTTTTAAACAGATATAAAAAATACTTGTACTTTAACAAAGAGTTATGTTTGATATACATCGCTGCCCAAAACTAAAAACCGTGTCCTCGTGAAAGTTTTTTGCCGAAAACTATATCAAAATCCTTTACCCAGACCGAAGTCTTGATATCTCAGAGCTGTGAGATTTCAGCCCCTCCATATTTTATTATTACAATAAAGAGGTGTGAAAGGACCTACATATTCGAAAGAATAACAAAAGAAAATTCCAAACAAATAGTTTTTGTTATCAATTATAAAATATATAAATAATTTATAACTACCTAATTATATTTTTACTAAGTTTAAAAATTAAAAATTTAATTAATACCAGAAGAAAGAAGTATTTCTAATTTTTTATGAATGAATTTCAAAAACAAAAATACATTATACGTTCTATATGTTTTATACGTTTTATATGTTACGTTTTATACGTGTATATTAGCAACCCTAATTTAAATCTATTCAAAAACGTTATTTGATTCTATCACATACTTGACTTTGGACTTTTTTATTTATTTTTTTAAAATCACAATTGTTACTAAAGTCGCTGTTATTTTTCGCAATGATTTGAAAGCAACAGTAACAGTTTGTAACAGGGACTGAAAAATAGCAGTTTTGCCCATCTCTACTCGCTGCATTTCTAAATGGCATACTAAATACAAATCTGCCACGTTTAATAAAGCGCTGACTCAGCAACTACTGTATTTGAAAGTAACAGTAACAGTTTGCAACAGGGACTGAAAAGTAGCAGTTTTGCCCATGTCTACTCGCTGCATTTCTAAATGGCATATTAAATACAAATCTGCCACGTTTAATAAAGAGCTGACTCTCATCATCATTCACGACCATCATTTAATCTCGTTGTTATGGCCGGATGAGAAAATGTACAGGCTCAGGTAAGTCAGGTAAGTCAGAATTTGACATGCCACAACATGTCAACACGGTCGTTGCTTACGTTAGAACTTGGCATGCCGACATGTCAACACACTCGTTTGCCTTAAATAAATCACGGGAACAAACCTGCATTAAAATGGATTTTTCATATACTATCGTACTAAAGTTCAATTGTAAGCAATTTATTCTAAATCAGATAAATTGTACTAAATATAAAGGAAATTAATTGTTTTATATTTAACTGCAGTTAAAAGTTTCATCAATAAATTTTCTATAATTTATTTACAAGTTCATGCAACTGTAATTGAATATTCAAAAATCTGATTTTCTACATAACCTCAAATTACTTAACTTTGAATTATTCATATTAATATTTTCCATAAGAAATGTTATGCACAGTTTGTGATTGATATTGATGAATAAATTTTCCAGTTCTTACTTGCAAAAAGATATTCAAAAAGATAAATTATAAAGTGAATACATTTATTTGTTTTAACAGTGATTCTGAGGTTAATTTTAGGAATAATTTAGTATAGGTATTTCTAGTTTTTTAAAACTACTTTTAACTTTTTTACAAAAGTGCGACTGAATAATTCATACAATTGTGCAATACCTATTAAGCAAGAGTCGTACTCAGTGCAATACCTTTTAAGTGTGAGTCAAACTCAATGGGGTGTCTGCTACCTTGATTAGGTAGCAGACACCCCATTGAGTTTTTGACAAAGACATTTTTATTGCATGATTTTACGAGGTAGTTATCGCAAAACAGGTTTACAGGTAAACAGGTTTACATCTTTGAAGAAAAGTTGATACAATTCAAAGAATTTCACCAGCTGATTCTGTACGCTTTGTAGAAGGGGGTATGTAAGTGAATTAAATCGGATACTTTAAAATTAAACAAAAATTATTAAAAATTATTGCTACGCTGATGCATAAACTAACTTCACCACAGATTTGGAAACAAAATGTTCTGGATATATATAGCATTTTCGATTGAGAACCAGTTCATAACTAGTTCTTTTTTTTTAATACAAAAAAATTATTTCCCCTCCAAATCATGTTCGATTGAAGCAAAATAAAAAAACTAGTTCTAAACTAGTTGTGCATTTTTTTCCCCTTTTGAAGAACTAATTTTATTTTCAGTTATTTTTGAGTTTTACTCATACTATGACAAAAAGTATACACAACAAACGTTAAATCAAAACCTTATAATTATCACGCAGCATCATATTAATAATTTTATTTTATTTTTAGTTATTTAACAATATATATTATGAAATTAGTTTTTTTTTCACAAATGTATTGTTTTTTTATTGCTTTTCAAACAAACTAAATAAAAGAATTAATAAAATAACCAATTCAATTTACTCACACAATAACACTAAATGTTTGCCTGTTCGATTGAAAAAAGAACTCGTTAAGAACTAGTTATTAACTGGTTCTTCAATCGAAAACGACAATAGTGAGTGAGCTAATATCAATCAAATACTTCAATAAATGGCTAACCGATGTTTTAGATTTCGGGTAGTTTTAATTATAAAAACATTAAAGAAAACTGTAGTATCCTACGAGACATTGGGCACGAATTTGTACTTATAAACATCTGTTGTAAGAATAGAAAAAAAAGAAAGGAAAATAATTTACCGGAAGTGACGAACCAGAAGATAGAATACAGAACTGTTACAAATCATACTCTTAGCACATATGTCAATTTTAATCAAAACCAATTATCAGGAACTGATGTTATTGAAGTTTTAGATAAACAGGTGCTCGGGTGACCCCTCACCACTTATCCCAATATCGTCCAAAAACTAATCGTTTCTTTGTATCCATCTTTTGTCAAAGTATCATCCAAATTGATTAATGAACGAAGTCTGTATGCTCCCAACACACTTTAAAAACAGAGTGTGAAAAGTCAGCAGATGTACGCTGGACTCCCCGCCCAATTGAAACGGTTTTTCAAAAGACACTAATTGAAACCTTTTTCATAAGTTTCATCATAGCCACTTCATTATTGTAGGCTGTAGTGTCAATAAAGGAACTGAAAAAATGCAAAAAAAAAAAATGATTCTTATTTCAATACGATTTAAATACATACAGGATTAAAAGTTATTGAAGATTCAAACTTAAAGTTGTCCAGGAGACGCCCCGCCATACTGTCCAGTTTTGGAACGAACTCAGATCTTCTGTTTTCAAGTGAACTTGAATCATATATCAAAATTTCAGCAAGATCATATGCGTTTTTGTCACGAAACAAACACCTACCCACTCACGCACTCTTCCACCCACCCACCCACAGACATGTACCATTGTTTTTGGCTATTTATGATAGAGGGTGGTCCAAAACAAAAGATAAAATAAAATTTGGAGTATGTAAGATTTTTTTTTGATCGAATGCATTACTTCACATAGTTGAAAATTGTCCAGGAGCTCTTAAGTGTGGCTTTAATTCTTAAGGTATAATTTTTTCATGGTTTACTTACTTTTATATCAGAAGAGTTCGCTAATTTATCCAGGCAAGAATGCAAATTCTACTCGCAAAAATATTTTGATAATATTTTCCTGCTGCTGCTGCAAATAGTGGTATTAGGTGGTAAAAATAACTTTAATACATATTAGAACGGTTGAGAGTCGTTGCATTCCAAAAGCATTATCAATGATTAGCAACATTTTAAACATTTTTTTAACTTCTTGTACACACATTTTGTAGAATTACAAGAAGTGGGCAATTTACTCCTATCAAAATGTTTGAAAGCTTGAAAAAGATCAAAGATGAATGAGTAATGGTTTTGTTATAAGACCGCTTGATCCATTACTTTATAAAATAAAGAAACGCGAATTCATGCGGATTAAAATCCTTGTACTTTTTCCTTGCTTTGAGAATTGAGATGTGTGTGTAATCTTCCGGTTTTAAGTATTTATCCACCTTCAATTATCATCTGCTTTTGTGGTAAGAATTGCAGCTTGTCACTCATAATCACAAAAATAGTAACATTTCACGGTCTAGGTCCCACAACAATATGCGTTCAGCGGTGTTGATGTGCACAAATATTTTTTTTGAGAATATGAAAAATATCTAAAAATGTATTTATGCAAACCCAAAAAATGGATTTATTTAAACCCAAAGAGATTATACAACAAGATCGGTTAATGTGCGTATATGAAATTAATACTGAACGTGTAATAAAAGTTGTACCGAAAAGGGAAAATTGAATTGCACTAAACTAACATTTTGCGCATAATTTAAAACTTCGACGCCATCTTTGAACCGCATATAACCGAAATCGCATAATTCAAGTGCCGTACAATACAAGGGTTACGCGCCGTACTTCTGTTGTGAAATAAAAAGTTCATGATATAAAACCAAAGTCAATTTTTTTATGTCATATAATATTTATATTTTAAACAAAGCTCATTTTGTTGTTTGGACAAATGTTTGACAGTCCCGTTCCCGTAAAACAATTTTGAACAAATGCATGTAATGTGTATGACACATTACACATGGCATAACATATTGCACATGGCATCGACATGTTGTTCACCGTACCTTAAAACGCATTAGCACATATATGTACACAAATTTCAGACGCATGTTTTTTTACGAATAATAAAAACGATGCGAAACGAAATTCAATTAATGATAATAAAAATAAACAAAAGAATGAAAGACTGAAAATTGTTATTTATGTACCAGGGCGTAATGGAGGTTATGCGACGTTATCTAGCCTGAGGTTCGCCATCCTGAGGAATGGATGTCGTTTGATGGGCATAATAACCTCCATAACGCATTTGGTACATAAATAGCTATTATGCTTCACTTTGATATAAAGTTATTATAAAGTTTTGGATGAGCGATATATAAACACATGCATAAAACCAATTCATAAAGTCCGCTTAAAAGATGCTAAAAAATAAATAATTTCCTACAATTTACATTTTATAAAATGGCTGGATCTATTTAACTATTTATGGGATAATATGACTTTCATAGTAATTAAATTGATGATTTTTATCTTATTTTGATCTAGAATTATATGCGAAAGAAATTTTTTTAAGAAGGTAATAAAACACACGCAAGAAACAAACGGACACTTAAAATAATTAATTTTAGTAGTTCCATAAAATTATTATTTTTGTAATTATTCTTTTTTTCCTTGTTTCATGTCGGTTTATTGATACTTAAATTTATTTTTTATATTATTAAGAAAATAAGGAAAAATATTAATTTTTTTATAAAGAGGCAAAAATTTTTTTTATTTTTATTTTTTTATATGTGAGGTAAAAATTTAAATTTTTTGATTTCTGATTAAAGCGAGTTTATTTTGAATTAATTCGAGTTTATTTTGAAGGTCATTTACTTTGAAGCATATGGCTAACAAGCAATTATAGCGTAATGATTATTAACAATTAATATTTGAAAAAAAAAGAAATTTAAACCGTTTTCATACTAAATAACTTTGATCTACCTAAAACTTTGAATAAAGTTAAACTCATATTATGCACGCTCAAATTGACTGAAATAACTATAATATACTATAAAAATTGTACGTATGCAGATTTTATTATTTTGTAATCTTGGTCAAAGGTATTTTCAAACCAATTAACACTGAAATAAAAAAATCGGTCACAACAACCTCTTATGTGCCAACCGAATGTTTTCTGTAACAATAACCTCAAATTCGGTTGTGTTTTCATCAACCAAATTTGAAGAAACAACAACCGAATTTGAGGTTATTGTGACAGAAAACATTCGGTTGGACAAAAGCGGTTATAGTGACCGAATCCATTCAGTAAAGGAAACTGTTTTGAATAAAATTGAAATTCTTGATTGCATCGCATTAGTGCGTTATTTTTGCAAAATTTATAATTATTGATGACCAAAATCAAAATTGATGATATACTGGCAAATGTTGAAAGTAACACAAGTGTGTAGTTTTATGATATCAAGTGTTTTAACATTTTAAGTGTTAGATTGAAAGGCGATGTAAAGTTGGTATATCTCTTAAATTATATTAGCTGAGTTGGTTGGTTAGCTGTTGAGTTATATTTAAGTAAGATTTTGTTATGCCATTTAGCGTTTTCAATATAAT
The DNA here is from genome assembly GCA_963693315.1 of Diogma glabrata. Taxonomy (NCBI): domain Eukaryota; kingdom Metazoa; phylum Arthropoda; class Insecta; order Diptera; family Cylindrotomidae; genus Diogma; species Diogma glabrata. The sequence continues at coordinate 135,526,494 of OY856188.1, read as the reverse complement.
AATATGCAAAATATGGAGGGGCTGAAATCTCACAGCTCTGAGTTATCAAGACTTCGGTCTGGGTTAAGGATTTTAATATAGTTTTCGGCAAAAAACTTTTATGAGGACATGGTTTTTAGTTTTGGGCAGCGATGTATATCAAACAAAACTCTTTGTTAAAGTACAAATATTTTCTTATCTCTGTTTAGATATATATTGCAAAACTAACCCGAAACATCAATACGTTGCCGGAAAATTATAACACATCATAAATTAACATAATTTAGTGAAAAAGATGAAACACTCAGCAATCTACTCAAAAACCTCTCCATTTAGCGTTTCGAGAAAATATTATTCACAAATTCATATTTCTTTCACAACTCCAAAAATATTGTAAAAATTAAATAAAATCAAACTTTTTTCATAATTCTAAAAATATTCCAAAATTATTACAAAATCAAAAATTGAAACTTTTTTCAAAATTCCAAAATAATAAAATCAAAAATTATAAATTTTTCAAAATTCTAAAAATATTCCAAAAATTCTAACAAAATCAAAAATTAAAACTTTTTCCAAAATTCTAAAAATATTGCAAAAATTATTTCAAAATCAAAAATACAAACTTTTTTCAAAATTCCAAAAATATTTCAAAAACTATAACAAATTCAAAAATTTCAATGCCCAATTTCATTTTCAATTAGATTTACATCATAAAAACAGCTACATTTGTTTTGACACACTTGACAACTTTTGACACACTTGACAACTTTTTTTGGCAAACTTATAATGCCATAATTCTCAATAATAATAATAAAATCTCATTTGAAACAAATAATTAATTTTATTTTTTTGCCGAAAAATTGGGTAAAAAAATAAATAAAAATCTTTCTTTTGACACACTTGACAACATTTTTTTTGACAAACTTATAATGCGATAATCTAGATTTTTGTCTCACGTACCAATCCCGACCATTAAAATTTCTCCAAATTCAATGTTCCTACTCGTAATCACTTAAAATGAACGTTTTTTAAGCAAAAAATATGCAAATTTCCTTGTTTTGACACACTTGACGATTTTTTTGACACACTTCCGGTACAGTTACCAAACACATCGTCCTTTCGGCTCTTCGCATTGAGTAAACCTATTTTTAGAAAAAAAAATTTTTGAAATCCGTCCAGCGGTTTTCTAGATTTCGTCGGTTGTGACGGCCGGACGGCCGACAGACAGACACACATTTTTTTTTTGCTTTTTTAGAATCAGTAGGTCCTAAAACGTCGAGAAATGCCAAAAAAAGTGGGGGTAAGAATTTCACTTTGAGCTCATGAATGTAATACTTAGGTCTTTCAGACCGAAGTAATATAAAAAACGTAAACAATAAAAACTTATATATTTTTATCTAATGCAATAGATGTAGCTTTGATCAATATGAAGTCAAATATATTTGCATGATAGCCAATAATAGAAATCTCTACCCCAACAAAATTCAAGCGTTTTTAATCCAAAGGGACTTATTTAATTTATCACCTTTTAAGAAGTATGTTTCACTCGGCATTTTATTTTTATATTGTATTCTACCTGACTTTTGAGCTAAATTTTATTGTGTTCTTAAAAAATTTCTTTTTGTTAAATGTACTTACAGGACTATCTTTATTGGACCAATGGACTTACATGAAATCGGTTTTTTGTTTCTGTTTTAAACGTATCTTTTGACTTTCTATAACACCCAAGTCAAACAAATAAAACTAAGTTATTCGAAGTATTATCGCTGCTCTCCACCTGTGTTGTATCAACAATATTATTGGTTCATGTGTTACATTTTTAACCAAATTCATTTAAAATGAGTCATTTCCTTCTATTTAATCATATATCTATAGGGTTTCGTGCTTTAAAAAGGTAAAGCATGAAAAATTCTTCCGTCATTTACAATTAAGTTTTTTGGAATTTATAAGCCCTATCCATCTGCAATTTTCAATCGGCTATAAATGGCAGGAGCAACAAAATCGTTGAATCGTTGAGGAGTTAAAAATCGTATGTTTAGTAACTTAAAGGTTTTTGATAACATATGAAGTATTGTTTTTCTAAGAAACACCGTAATTAATTTTTTTTATTTGAGTCCTTAGGCTTACATATGTTTTCATTTGCATTCATAGTATTACATAAGTTTCCAAGCTATATTATATTTATCACCTTAAAGGGCGGTGGCTCTCTGTTTGGAGGCACTAGAAGTGGTTAAAAAAGTTTTTTTTTAAAATCTAAGCAAGATTACGTTTTTGTTTCCGTAAGTTTGGACACATTATCAGATGTGTGTTTTTGTTTGGTTCTATTACACCAGTTTAACTCTGATGACGCTATCAATAAATTAGGCTTGAAACTCACAAAACAGAACATTTATTCCAAATTTAACCATAACGTAAGAGAGAATCTCAGCATTGTTCGTCTACGCCTTGAGCAGCTAGGAGTGGGAAGAGCTTAAATAATTTTTTGTACGAGTAAACCGTAAAATGTACTTTTACGATTCAAAAATTGTTCGTAAAGCAGACCCTTTTTTTCTATTGAAATAACAATGCCAAAATTGAAATAACAATGCCTAAAATTGAAACAACAATGCCTAAAGTTACTATTTTTACTATTATTTCGAAAAACTACTTGGATAAAATAATTTTGTCGATTGTATGAACACGGATAGATTAATTTTTATTTTTGTTTTTATTGCAGTTTATAGCATTTTTCTATAAAATTGTAAATTAAAAAAACATTATTTCAAAATTGAAATTGAATATATTAAAATTATATTAAAAATATTATTTATTTTACTTTTAATTAATATCAAAAAAACAAATTTTTGAAACGCAGAAATTTAAATTAAAAAATATGGAGGGGCTGAAATCTCAAGCTCTGAGATATCAAGACTTCGGTCTGGGTTAAGGATTTTGATATAGTTTTCGGCAACAAAACTTTTATGAGGACATGGTTTTTAGTTTTGGGCAGCGATGAATATCAAACATAACTCTTTGTTAAAGTACAAGTATTCAGAGATAGATTCTGTTTAAAAAATTATTACAAAACTAACACGAAACATCAATACGTTGCCGGATAATTGTAATCAAAATTCCAAAAATATTGTTAAATTAAATAAAATCAAACTTTTTCAAAATTCCAAAAATATTCTAAAAATTAGAATGAAATCAAATATTTAAACTTTTTCTAAATTCTGATGATATGCCAAAAATTCTTAAAAATTCGAACTTTTCCAAAATTCTAAAAATATTGCAAAAATTATTACAAAATCAAAAATTAAAACTTTTTTCAAAATTCCAAAAATTATAATAATATCAAAAATTAAAAATTTTTCAAAATTCTAAAAATATTTCAAAAATTCTTACAAAATCAAAAATTAAAACTTTTGCCGAAATTCTAAAAATATTGCAAAAATTATTACAAAATCAAAAATACAAACTTTTTCAAAATTCCAAAAATATTTCAAAAACTACAACAAATTCAAAAATTTCCATGTCCAATTTCATTTTAAATTACATTTACGTCATAAAAACAGCTACATTTTTTTTCCCAAAATATTGGCTAAAAAATTAAATGAAATCATTTTTTGACACACTTGACATTATATTTTGACAAACTTATAATGCCATAATTCTCTATAATAATAATAAAATATCATGTCATACGAACTATTAATTTTATTTTTTTCTAAAAAAATTGGGCAAAAAATAAATAAAAACCTTTCTTTTGACACACTTGACAACATTTTTTGACAAAATTATAATGCCATAATTGTCAATAATAATAATAAAATTTCATTTCAAACAAACAATTTATTTTTTTTCCAAAAAATTGGGTAAAAAACTAAATAAAAATCTTTTGACACACTTGACAACATTTTGTTGACAAACTTATAATGCCATAATTCTCAATAATAATAATAAAATTTCATTTTAAACAAACAATTTTATTTCCAAAAAATTGGGAAAAAAAAAATAAAAATCTTTCTTTTGACACACTTGACAACACTTTTTTGACAAACTTATAATGCCATAATTCTCAATAATAATAATAAAACTTCATTTCAAACAAACAATTAATTTTATATTTTTTTTCCAAAAAATTAGGTAAAAAAATAAATAAAAATCTTTCTTTTGACACACTTGACAACTTTTTTTTGACAAACTTTTAATGCAATAATCTAGTTTTTGATCTCACATACCAATCCCGACCATCAAGATTTCTCCAAATTCAATGTTCCTACTCGTAATCACTTAAAATGAACGTTTTTTAAGCCAAAAATATGCAAATTTCCTTGTTTTGACACACATAATGATTTTTTTGACACACTTCCGGTACAGTTATCGAACACAGCGTATTTCGGACCTGTCCCTTGAGTATACCTATTTTTAGAAAAAAAAATTTTTGAAATCCCTCCAGTGGTTTTCCCTGCAGCGTAGGTAATGACGGCCGGACGGACAGACATACATTTTTTTTTTTTTTGCTTTTTTAGAATCAGGAGGTCCTAAAACGTCGAGAAATGTCAAAAAAAGTGGGGGTAAGAATTTCACTTTGAGCTCATGAATGTAATACTTAGGTCTTTCAGACCGAAGTAAAACCACAAATTCAAAACAAAACTTTTCATCTATGTGCATGTCAAGAAAAAAAAACAAATTGTTTTGTTTGTTTATTTATTTTATGTTTTATAGAAGAAAAATAGAAGATAGATCAAAGGATCAACAGATAGATCAACAATCCTCGGATAGATTTTTCAATCTATCCTGATTCATACAATACAAACGATTTTGTGTAAATATATTTATTTCTATTTATGCAAATAATACAGAATCTTACTCGTACAAAAAATCTTGTATGCAATTCAGGCATAAAGTATCTTTTTTGCTTTCGAGTGATTGTTTCTCTCGGCTAACGCCTCCAGCAACAATTTCACTCTCAAGCGGAAAAGCCATACTTTACGCTCTTTATACATAAATAGCTATTTTAGTCCATTCGGGCGAGGCGCAATGGAGTTGTTAATTTATGAGTTTTTCATTTTCAACTTATAAATGTTGGACATATTATCGCAAATGTCGTTAAAAAAAACGAAAAAAAATTAACTGGACACAAATTAAATTATGCGAGTGTCCTCCTTACCCCTAAGATGGTGCGTTATGGCAGACTTATTTTATTTATTTTTTCTAATTTATCCATTATTAGAAACAAAATTGGCGAGCTGATGGATATGCGCTCTGAAATTGTCGCTTTTACTTAAGGCACCCAGCAACCTTGCGCATTTGCAAATTTGTTGATTAAACATGAAAATTATGTATATTCATATAACTTGATTATTATCTTTACCTTGTTTGGACTCGGTATCTTGCTTTTGTAATCAAATAACACTATTAATATGAATAAATAATTGTTGATCGATTTTTTGTGGAATTTTTTTTTTATTGAAGTAAGTAATTGATAAATTATTATATTTTATCGAAATTTTTTTACTGATGCAATAATAAATTTAAATTTCAATAAATTTGTAGTAACCAAATATAAAAATGTAAACGCAAATTGCTGCCCTACTTCTGGATAGTAGTGACATTCTAAAATTTGATTGGAAATACCCACATGAGATAGATAAGGTAATTCTTTTTATTATTTATTTATTAAATTATTATTGAATTTTAAATATTTAAATTCAAATTGCTATAGATGACTACTAAAACCATTATTCTTTTACTTTTCAGTTATGCAAATAGCTTTGGTAGTTAAATATTTGCTTGCAAAATATAATGACCAGATTTTCGGAAAAGCAATTTTTCTGGCGCATATGCATTTTTAATGTACTTTTTAACCATGAATTTTAGCTTTACATACTGAAAACAAAATCGGTAACTACAACCTCTTTTGTGCCAACCGAATCTTGTGTCCTCACCTCATATTCTATTTTTGAAAGCAAAACGGCATTTGATGTTACTGCAACAGGGAACATTTGGTTCACACAAAAGGGGTTGTAGTGACCAAATTCTTTCTTCCAGTGCATGAAACTTCAGCAAATGATGATTAATGCATAAAAGCTATTTTTATTTCAGCATAAAATATACAATTTTTCAGCATAAAATATACATTTTAGTGCATAAAAGACGGTTGATGACAATAAATTAAGTAGCTAACTTGGAATACATAATTTGAAATTTGTTGTTAAGAAATTCAAATCTTTATATATATATATATATATATATATATATATATATATATATATATATATATATATATATATATATATATATATATATATATATATATATATATATATATATATATATATATATATATATATATATATATATATATATAGATATATACATATATATATATATATATATATATATATATATATATATATATATATATATATATATATATATATATATATATATTTCCTCTGTTCGGTTGTTTGTGACTGAACTCCTCCTAAACGGCTTGATTGATTTTTATGAAAAAGTGTGTGTGCAATAAGGGTGATCTAAGAATGGTTCATATCTATAATTGGATAAAATTGGACAAAATGGCGGGGGGTCTCCCGAACACCTGAAAGTTTAAAACTTCAATAACTTCTAATCCTGGCTTTCAATCTTATTGATACTTGATATATAAGGTTTTAGTTTAAAAGTCTAGTAAAAGTTTAGTTTAGTCTTTTTAAAAAGTTTTTTTTAATTTTTTTTAAAGGATTTATCTCTACTATATACTATAGTCTACAGTTACAAATCAATTTTCATAAAACGTTGATCGTAAGTTAAAACAAAAGATTTAAAAACAATTTTATAAGCTTTTGAATACATTGGAAAACGGGTTGGAGGGGCATGGGGGTCTCCAGAACTCCGTACCTGATAATCGAATTGAATGGAGATTGGAAGGATAAAAAACTGATTAGTTTCTGTGCGATATTGGAAAATGACGTGAGGGGCCTCTTGAGGATCTGTTTATTTGAAACTTCAATTATACATCAGTTTCTGATAATGGATTTTGACGAAACTTGGTATATATGCTAATATATTGCAGCATGATTTGTAAAAGTTTTGCATTTTTGAAAGTATATATTTCCAAATTTACAAGCTAATTACATTAACCATGCGTGGCTACGTGATCGAGCTATTTGGGCCGCAAAAACTATAGATGTCGACGCAATCAATTTTAAAATACAACAGTTATTACCTGGCAATGAAATATCATTCAAACCGATTTTCTCTGTTGTCAATTCTGAGAAATGTTCATCTATCCTGTTGAACTCTTGAATTCATTGGATTTAACTAGAATGCCACCACATAATTTTCGATTGAGGATTGGTTCACCAATTATTTTGCTTAGAACTTTCAATACCATTTCAAACGGCAAGTTTCAAGGTGAAATTGTTATTTTAATTGTAATTTTGCCAATGATCCCTTTAGACTCGCGCATCCTATCGTATCCTACGTTTATAATTTCCAATTCGATTGGTATTTGTAATGACTATTAGTAAGTAACAACGTCAAACAATGTGAATTTGTGAGCTGAATCTCTACACCCCGTGCTTTTCGTATAGTCAATTATATGTTACGTTTTTGAAGGTTGAAAAACCTTTAAGTTTGTTCGTGTATTCCGCTCAGGAATTAGCAAAAAATATTGTTCATCATATCGCATTAAGATAAAATTAAAAAAATTGTATTCCTGTTTAATAATAAATGTATATTATAATAATAAATAATAGTTTCGTTTAATAGCCAAATAAAAATCCAACCAAACTATGCAGCCACTATTATTAATCCGAATGAATTGGATGTAGAATGTCGATTAGAATTGACAATCGCTGATCAAAAGTTATCTACAAATAAATTGTAGGTGGTACGAAATTCACCGGGTTCACCGGTGCTAGTATAATTCTAAAAGCTAAAAATTCAAAAAATTTCTAACAGTGAATTGACTCTATACTTTTATCGCCAAGGAAGATGGTCAGTGCGTTGCATGATCAAGAAATATGCCACTAACTGGATTATAGTTTTGTTCGGCGAATCTTTTATTGAACATTTTTATTTTATATTTTTTATTTCCTTTTTTCTGGTTTTTCATCACTAGAGATTACGTTTACACATAATTACACATAACGATTTCAATATCAACATCGCAGGCAGATTTTTTATGGTGAGAAGTAGAAAAAATGTTTTACGTTACAAAGAAAACAACTTAACATGAAAAGATAAACAACATCAGTAATAAATTAACAAATTATAACTAAGACATTGTTTATCAATAAAACCTAATGGCTAACAGTATAAACAAATTAAAATTAAGTTTTTGCGATTGTTGCAAATTAAATGTTGACATGATACTTTACGCTAAATGGAGCGGTTTTGGAGAACTTTTATGGACTATAAGAAATAAACCGTTTGGAAAATATAAGCTATAACTATAGTACTAAATGTCAATTCAATTCAATTCAATTCATTTATTGCTCAAAAGTTACAGATTATTTATACATTTAGAGTAATTGTAAAAATATATACATATGGGTATATATTATTATTTAGTGTTCAGAAATTTTTACTTTTCTTTTCAGCTATATAAGAATTTTTTTTTTTATTTTAATTGTTATTATGATATGTCCAGAAAGATATTTTAATTTGAGGGAAAACCGCAAATTATTTGAAAAAACCCTGCTATGCTTTATATTAATTTTATCTTAAAACTAGGTTATTCTAAACTTAAAACTAGAACTTAACTAAAATTTATAACTTATAGAAATTACTTTTAATTTTTTTTTTAATGTACATAATATAAATTAAATGAAATAGGTATTTGAGAAGCAGTAGGGGTTGCTACTTGTTTAATAAAACTGTTGTTACAGTAAATAAAAGGTAAATGAGAATGCAATATTCAATGAAAATTTAACAAGTTATTATCGAGCAAACTTAAGGATGCTCTAAAACGGTCATACGAAGTTTTGACTCTAGAAGCGATTTTTGGTATATTATTTAGCTGGTGCAGTCTTCTGGTAGAATAATATCTGGGTAAATTATAAATCATTTTGAGTAATTTATTTTGACAAATTTGCAGTCTGTTTGAATGGATTGTGGCGCAATCACCCCATACGGGAGATGCGTAAAGCATAACTGGACGAAAAATGGTTTTGAAAATCAATAATTTATTGTTAATAGTAAGATGGGATTTTCGGTGAATGAACGGATAGAGAATTCTAATCAATTTATCTATTTTATCAATTGTTTTGTCTATATGAGTTTTGAAAATTAGTTTTTGGTCTATATTAATACCAAGATACTTAACCGACGTGCTCCATGGAATATTTTGATTTTGGACTAAAATATTACGGCAGGGTAAGAATCTGGCCTTTCTTTTTCGAGTGAAAAAAATTGCTTGAGTTTTATTCAGATTAAGCTTTATTTTCCATTTGGTCATATATTCACTAATAATGTTTATACCATTTTCAAGGTTGTTGAGTACAATTTGCGAGAAGCACAGCACAGAGCGACTGCACAGAGAGAAGTGCAGTATCGTCTGCATAAAAGAATACACTGCAGTTTGGAATATTAGGAAAGTCCGACATATATATGTTAAATAAAGTAGGACTGAGAACAGCTCCTTGTGGAACACCAGCAGGTATGTTGTATGTTTGAGACGTGACAGAGCCAGATTTAATAGCAAAAGTTCGGTTTGACAGATAACTTTTAATTATTTTTATTAAATAAGGTGGGAATTTAAAATTGTTCAATTTGAGCAATGTTCCATCGTGCCAAACACTGTCGAATGCTGATTTAACATCAAGCATGATGAACCCAGATAATAGTTGGTTACTAAGATTATTTTTGACACATTTTACTAGTCGATAAAGTTGATGAGTTGTAGAATAATGGTGTCGAAAACCGAACTGCTCGTTAGGGATGATTGAGTTTTCATTGATATGATCTTGTAGTCTTGTAAGCAAAATGCATTCCAGGATCTTACTCAAGCCAGATAAGAGACTAATAGGCCTATAGCTATTTAAGTTTGTGTTATCCATATTAGATTTATGAATAGGGATCACATTCGCATGTTTCCACTGCTGAGGAAAATAACCAATTCTTATACAAGCATTATAAATATAGGCAAGTAGTATAAGAACTTTTTTTGTACATTTTTTGATAAGTTTGTTGTTGATTTTATCTGGACCAGCAGCTTTGTTTGTTTTCATGTTCTTAATAATTATTTTGATTTCGTTGACATTTGTAAAATCTGAATTAGCTATGACCATTGATTTATTAGAATTTACATTTGATATGCTGTTATTTAAATCCTTATTGTTGCTACTCATATTATGAGTAGTGAGATGGGATTGGTAAAATGTTTCAGCGATGGCTTCAACCTTTTCTTGGCTCGTTAGTAGAATTTGTCCGTCCGCTTTTTTCAAAGTTGGTAGTCCTTTTCTTTTGTTACGGATAAGTTTGGTAGTATTCCAAAAAGCTTTTTGTCCCGTTTTAGAAAAACCACGTAATAAGTTTTCGAAACGCCTATTTCTAATCTCGAATATACGATTTTGGATTATGGAGTTTAATGAGTTCAAATCATTTTTGATCCGACGATCCCTAGTTCTTTGCCATTGTCGTCGTTTATTATTTCTAAGTCGTATAAGAAGAACAATGTCGTCTGTCAGAACAATATCGGAGTTGTGTTTTTTGATAAACGGTACGGATTGTGATTGCGCTTCCAAAATTATTTCTGTAACTAGAGAAACCCTATTATCAATTTCTTGCTCGTTGGTTATTTCATCACAGGTAAAGTTAGTTAAACTAATATTTTGATTTAATAAACTTCGAAAACGAGACCAGTTTGTTAATTTATAACAGGGAATAAGGTCATGGTTAGGAAATGCGTTCAGATTTGTTGTAATTTCAAAAAGAACTGGTAAGTGATCAGAAGATAAATCATTAATCGCGATGGGTTCATTTATTGTGTGAATATTATTACTTAAGATGATATCAAGAGTTGAGGGATAGCCTCGGCGTGAGGAAGGGTAGTAAGTTGGTTGAGGAGAATGGTGGATAGAAAATCTACCCTTTGAAATTTCATCATACAATACATTTCCTGCACTATTTGCTCTTGAACAATTCCAAAATCTATGTCTTGAATTTAGATCTCCGCAAATGAAAAAGCTGTTTGTTGGGTTGGAAAGTAATCTAAGATCATATCCAAAGTCCCGAAGCATGGCGTTATTTACTCCAGATCCAGGAAAGTACGATGCGATAATGTTAATGTCTCTATTCTCAGTTGTTATGCATACACCAATGGCTTCTATTACTTTCGTATTAAAAGAAGGAAGTGTTCTAAAACAAATATTTTTTTTAATAAACAAGGCGACCCCACCTCCTTTTCGAGATTCTCTATCTAATCTAAAAACAGAAAAGCAAGAATTAAGGGAAATATTTACATCAGCCTTTAACCATGTTTCATTAACTATAGCTACATCAATATTATTTGTAGTTAGAAAATTATAAAATTCAATTAATTTATTTTTAACACCTCTCGCATTCCAAATTAATACATTTAATTTACTTAACATGCCTTGATGAGTCATTTTACATTATTATACAAATATTTACATGCCATTTTTGTGATGACATATAATTGTTCCTTTTTTGATTTACAGGTTTTCAAATTTGATACAACGTCACAAAAGATCGACATAATTTCATCAGTTGAAAAAAGATCATCCGAATTATGATTAATAAAATGCTTGTTTTTTGATTGCCAAAACTGTGAATGGTTGACCGGTTTATTAAAGTTTTCCTTCACAAATGATTGCTTTGTTGGTAATGATGGAAAATTAATATCGTCATACTGCAAATGATGTTTAGATTGAATATGGTTTTTTGATGGTTTATTTCTGTTTGAAAACTTTTGCCTTAGTGAGATAAACTCCAATCTTTTGGGACATGTTTTTGAGTTTGCTGCATGGTTAGCAGAACAATTGATGCATTTAATTTGTTTGCTAATTTCCTCTTTGTCTGTTACTTCTAAAAGAGGACATTTATCAGTACTATGAGACTTGCTGCACAACGAACAAACTTCAACTGTAAAACAATGACTTGTTCCATGGCCATATTGTTGACACTTTCTGCATTGGGTTGGTCCAACATTTTTATTCACATAATAATTCCAAGTTATTATAATGTGGTTAATAGAATTAACTTTTCTTAATATATTTAAACTGGTTGTACCTTTTTTGAAATATAATATATAGGTAGCCTGATCATTATAACGTTGTTTTCGTAGATTTATTATTTTAATATCAATAGGATAAACGCCCTTGCTATTTAGTTCCGTTTTAATGTCATCTGTGTTCATTTTAAATAAACCCGATAGAACGAATTTGATTTTTTTTTCTGTAGGATTTTCAAAAGTAAAAAAATGGCATCCAATATTTTGTAAATGGGGCTTAATTATATTGTAAGTTTCGATGTTTGATAACAATAGTTTTGTACCAACAGATGTAAATTTTAAATTATAATCACTTACCTTAGATTTTGAAAGCAATTCCTTAATTTCACAAGTGCTTTTGTTTTTTATGATTAACGGTGGTATTTTAACCCGTTGTTCAGGTATATGTTTATTAGCCATTAGCGGATCATACCTATTAGATGTAGGAATTTTAAAACTGGTTGATGCTTCTTCATCCATGCTGGTATTTTTATCGTTGTAAGATCCAATAGTTGTGGAAAAAGCTCTTGAGAGCTCATTGATTCTAGCAATTTTGCGAGAATTGTTGGAATTTTTTGATTCTATTGAACTGGAGGAGTCATTACGACTCCTCTTGTTTTGCAAATCACCCACTGACACTTTTTGTCTATTTTATTTTTTTAATAAATTTATTTTGTCAATAACAAAATATAAATTATGTTTAAATTTGTCACAATTCACTAACAATATTCAGAGAAGAATTAAATTTAAAATTAGATGTTAATCCTTTCAATGATGAAAAGCGAATGACCCTTAATGTCAATTTCCACAAAAGATGTAATTATATTGGGGAAGAAGCATGTTGTTTTCTGATGTAAAAAAAAAAGAGTTAGGTCACTTTGTATAAAAATTATAATTGAATCATTGAATTAAACGGACTGATTTTTTAAATGTTTTTTAGACTAAATGGAACAGTTTTTTTAAATTAAAAGTGTTATGAAGCAGGCATTACAATATATGTCACATCCACACATAGACATATTTATATATATATATATATATATATATATATATATATATATATATATATATATATATATATATATATATATTAGGGTGTCCCAGAAAAATTAAAATTGTTTTTTTTTAACGCATACCCTTTAATTTTTTTTCTTTTATGTCAAAACAACTGTAAAAAAAATTTCATGCAATTTAAATAATAGTAACCCGTGCCGACTTGGACCTAAACATCCTCAATACTTGATTGTGTACTTTAGCGCGCATACCTGTTTTGATGTGCTTATAATTTCTAAATATCTTGTCGGTTATACGAATTTTTCTTGAAAAATAAATATGTCCGTCGAACTAGGTAGTTCTAAACAAAAAATATACATGAAAGGTAACCCAAAACTTCCTTCAAATGGGCAAGCTCTCGTATAGTATTGTTGTATAATATATTGTTTTTTAATATAATACATTTCATACGAAAACAAAGAACAAATTTTGTGCCAAAACTGAATAATTCTATAGATACGCTTGGAATGTTATTTTAGACTGAAAACTCAAGACAAAGTGCAAATTCTCTGCTGTGATACTATAACTGCTTCGCATACACATCGTATGTGTGCGCGTTGAAAAAAACCAATATAGAAAAACTTATTTTCGCTTGCAACCATCACATGTACGAACTGGTGTTAAAAAGTCTTTTTGAAGTGAAAATAAAACAAGTGCCTATAATAAGCCCGGACATTCCACTTTTTCAAAAAATTAGAGATCATTGGCAAAAAGTTGATCATCATAAAATAGAATGCCATAGAGAAAAGGTGGAATGGTGCCTGTTTCCAAAATTGATAAATTGAAAGTAGATTAAATAATAATAGAAATAATAATTAAAAAGGAGATATCAATGCTTAGAGCATTTCAGCTGTATCGTTCAGATACAGCTGAAAGAGCGGTCTAATTAATGCAGGACTTTCATTGTTTAATTACAATTGATGCAATATTCGTTATGTTGCGTACAAAAGCACAAGATGTTATATCCGGACTGTAAACAGCAAACATTGAAAAGAAAATATGCTTAGTAATAGTTGTTGTAATTAAAAATAATATTAAAATATGGAGGGACTGAAATCTCAAGCTCTGAGATATCAAGACTTCGGTCTGGATTAAGGATTTTGATATAGTTTTCGGCAAAAAACTTTTATGAGGACATTGCTTTTAGTTTTGGGCAGCGATGTATATCAAACATAAAACTCTTTGTTAAAGTATAAATATTTTTTTATTTCTGTTTAGAAATTTATTACAAAACTAACACGAAATATTAATAAGTGCCGGAAAATTATAACAGATCATAAATTAATATAACTTAGTGAAAAGATGAAACACCCAGCAAACTACTCAAAAACCTCTCCGTTTAGTGTTTCAAGAAAATATTACAAAACCAAATATTCATGGTTCTTTCAAAATTCAAAAAATATTCTAAAAATTAAAATAAAATAAAAAATTTAAACTTTTTTTAAAGTTCTAAAAACATTCCAAAAATTATAACAAAATCAAAAATTTCCATGTCCAATTTCATGTTCGATAACATTTCATGTTAAACAAATAATTAATTTCATATTGTTCCAAAAAATTAAGTAAAATGAAAATCATTCTTTTGACACACTTGACAACATTTTTTTGACAAACTTATAACGCAATAATCTAGATTTTGGTTTCACATACCAATACCGACCATCAAAATTTCTCCAAATTCAATGTTCCTATTCGCAATCACTTAAAATGAACGTTTTTAAGCAAAAAATAGGCATATTTCCTTGTTTTGACATACTTGACGATTTTTTTTGACACACTTCCCGTACAGTTATCGAACACATCGTCATTTTGGCTGTTACAATTGAGTAATCCTATTTTTAGAAACAAAAATTTTTGAGATCCCCTCCAGCGGTTTTCTAGATTTCGTCGGTTGTGACGGCAGACAGACTTAAAGTTTTTTTTAGAATCAGTAAGTCCTAAAACGTCGATAAATGGGGTAAGAATTTCATTTTTGGATCGAGAATGTAATACTTAGGACTTTCAGACCGAAGTAATATATTTTTCTAATTCATTGGCGTTTTATTAAATGAGAGTAAAATAATTTCTCAAATAATTGCACAGTAATCGCAGTAAAAGCTCGTATGTTAAAGTTCAACTTCAAGTCGGCACGGGTTATCGTCATCCAATCGCAGTAAAACTTTTAATTTAAGTTTTTAAGGTTAATTGGAAAAAATTTAGTGGGTATGCGTATAAAATTTTGCAAAAAAATTTTTTTGCTCTATGTCTTGGGACACCCTAATATATATATATATATACATATATATATATATATATATATATATTTATATATATATATATATATATATATATATATATGTATATATATATATATATATATATATATATATATATATATATATATATATATATATATATATATATTTTTTTTTTTAAATAAAAGGTGTTGTGTAATAGGGTTTAGAATATGTGTCACAACAACACACAAATACCTTTTAAGACCTAGGTCCAGACATAGATTCCACAACAACTTGCACTTCAAGGCATTGAACGCTTTTTTTAAACCTCTGCGGATTGAAGCTACCTAAGACTATGGGTTCCGGAAAACTATTCCATTTGTATGCAGTTCGGAAAAAGAAATCCCTCTGCGATCTGCCAGTATGACAGCGTGGGATCTCGACCGTTTGACTGGTTGCGGTAGCCGATTGCCGAGTGGAACAGGGGTAAGAATAAGTTTGAGGCATGATGCTGCTGATCTCATCTGATCACTGTTGATGACGATATTTGTAAAAAACAAAGAAGTCAGCAACAGTGCGACGATGTTGTAGGGAATCAAGTTTTGATGTCAAAGCTCGATCACCCACAATTCGTATAGCTCGCTTTTGAACAGAGTCCAAGAGAGCCAAGACGGAAACAGAAGCAGCACCCCAAACTTGACAACAGTACTCCATACAGGGACGAATATAGGACTTATAAATATGGAGCAATTGGTATGAAGTGAAAAAATTTTTGCATCCATATTTAGGAGGCTGAGTTTTTTAGACGCGCTTTTTGCCATCGCCACTACATGATCGTTCCAGAGTAGGTCATTTGAAACTTTGACACCCAATAAACGAACGTTTTTACATTCACCCATTGGTTTATCACACATACTGAATAAAATTCTTTGGGGAACTCGGTCTTTGATCTGGAAACAATCAACAGCTGTGTTTTGGAAGAGTTGAAATTGACCAGGTTTTGGTCACCCCAATCGGCGACTTTTTTTAGGTCTTTATTCACGTTTATGGCAGCGTCTCTTCGGGCAGGATTAATTCGTTCGTGCATTTTACCTTTTGAAGGAAGGGGCTCGAACGACTTGTGCAGAGTACTATCATCTGCAAAACTATTTTTATTTAACAGGAAATATTTGTTTATCTAATAAGAATAGAAAATAAAAAACCCTTAAAGTAGGTAAAGAAACAAATTAGTAAGAATAGATTTCAATAAATCTCACACCTATACTATATGTAATCTTTTGATGACCGTGTTAGTATTATAATTTTTTATTTTTTTAGCTACTTAAAGTGTAATTTAAATTTTTAATTATATTGAATTTTTAACTAAAGCCGCAATTAGACTATTGCAGAACCCTGCAATATTTCTGCAATAGTCGTGCAATGGTAGTGTGTAAAATATTCATTACAGAAAAGTTTGGCAATGAACTCATTGCAAAACATTGCAATGAGTCAATGCAATGTTTTGCAATGAGTTCATTGCCAAACTTTTCTGCAATGAATATTTTACAATATACCATTGCAGAAATATTGCAGAGTTCTGCAATAGTCTAATAGCGGCTTAAGACTTTATCACTTTAATATTTTATTTTATTTTTCCAAATATATTTTCGATCTCTAGGAGATCTTCTTCAGGGAAGAAGTTTCTATAAACTGTTATTGTGTTGTGTTGTGTGTTATTATGTTTTTGTTGTTTTAGGAAGGGTGCTCTATATATATGTTCTATATAATTTTGTGGAAATATCGCTATTGCATGTAAGAGGTTATGTTAGGGATAGACAGTCAGTATTGAATTGAAACCGATACAGTGCAGTTTTAAATTGAAAGCGGTACACACTTTTTTGAATTACAACAGCGATAAAGTTGAATAAAATAATTGTAAGAGATTAGTATAAGTGTAATAGAGTGAGGAATTATTATAACTTATAGGTGAGGAATTTTGCAAACACAAGAATAATTAAGAGAATAATAATTTTGTAAACACACGAACGTTTAAGATAAAACCTTAAACGAATAAAAATAATAACGCATAGAAAATCCATTCTTTTAAATTTGAATTGCCTGATCTAGTGATCGAACCAAATATTAGTAACTCGGTTAAAAAATGTTACAACATAATAAAATATGACGTATGTTAATACTTCATGATAGGATGGAGGAAATAAAAATAAAATAAGAGTTACAGTGGAATATTTTAAATTGCCTGAAAAACAAACAAAATTTGGTTTGCCAATTGTCCTCAATCCTCGAGTGGAATATTCTTCGATCATGTGACCCACTGTCTTGCTCAGTGGCTCTTTACAATCTTGAGTCAAATATCAAAATCTTACCTCCACTTTTTTGGCATAGGTTATAAAGGTTCTAAAATAGCTAAAGAGATGTCTGTCTGTCTACCGGCCGGCCGACAAGGGAACTACTGGAGCAATTTCAAACATTTTTGTTTCCAAAAGGAGGTTTTGTGAATGACAACTGGCAAAAGGACAAAACGATAACTGTACCGGAAAGTATGTCAAACAATCATTTAGTGTGTCTAAAAAATGAGAAAATGTATAGATAGTTGGCATCTGTACGTGAGATCAGGAGCTTGATTATTGTGTTATAAGCGTGATAAAAATACAAAGTGTGTCAATAGAATAATTTTTATAAATTTTTTTCCAGATTTTTTTGAGAAACACATAAAAGGAATTTTTTGACTAGAAACATTTGACACATAAAAGTAATTATTTTGATGACATGATATGTAATTGAACATAAAATTTGACATGAAATATGAATGAATCCAGCTCCTGCTACATACAAATTATATAGGAACAATTGAATAATCACATGTTGTTGCAGATTGAATGATTGATTTTATCACAAAAGTTGGAAATGTTGAAAGAGATTTTTTTTGAGAAATTTTGTGAGTGAAACTTTTGCACTTTTTTTGTATAAATAAATTGGACATGTTTAATATATAGAAGATACCATGTCAAATATAGAAAAGAAGGAAGTAACGAAAATGGAAGTATATAGGGATAGCTATATTAATTGTTTTAAATAACGATGGACATTAACTTTAAATATCTGAGGGGTAAATTCATCAGAAAATACGGAAACGTACATTGAGTTCCCTAATCTGGCCACTCAATTGAAATAATCGTTCTGTAAGGACATAGTTCTGCAACGAGGTATTTGGATAGCAATGGGTAGGATAACTCTGACGTTATTATCTGACGTCGATTATACCTGACGTCGACTACTCTCTGACGTCGATTATACTGCACACACGATGAACGGTTTTTTAATTTCCTCAGAGGAGAATCCGCTAGAGTTATATTTATAGTAGACTGACCATTCAGTCACATTTCTTCGGTGCTGGAGTGAATCCAGCTCAACAGTTAATTCGGTATTGTCAATCAACTATATCGCCTTTCTCTGTACAGAGCCTAGACATTTTATTGTTGACTGACAAGAGCCTCCCCAAACATAACAACAGTATTACATACATGGACGAATAAAGAACTTACAGATCATCAAATTTGATCGGTTCACTACTTCTTAATAGTAACAACAGTTGGAAAATACCATGTTGCTGCAGAAACCGCATGGAGGAATCAATTTTTTTTATTTGTTAATTTTTTATATTTTTGATCTACGGGTGTGACAAGTGCACGTACTCCAATTCCTGCTATTGAATTACGAGCTAATGTGAGATATCACATACCACTGGCAATAGCAAAGAGATATCACTAGCCAAGGTGATATCTTAGGGGTGCTGGCGGATGAACTTTATTCAGTCAACGGAATAGCCCCCTTAATCTTAGCTATGCAGCTAAGCCTTGATGATGCCACGTTATTGCTTACTTGAAGAATCTGGCCTTCATATAACTCTATGTATGGGCTTTAATCATTGAGGAAGGAAGTGCATCGCATGCTCAAGGAATATGCCACTAGCATACTAGAATTTTTGGTAACCACATTTTAGTTTTGTTAATGCAAATTGTCAAACCAAATTTGCTGTTTTTTTTATAAAATGTGCTATGTAGTTGTAGGAATTACAATATGTGTCACAACAATACATTAAAACCTTTTAAGACCAAGGTCCCACAACAACATGCTTTCTAAGGTGTTGATGGACACAAATTTGTTTCTTTTGTTTTTTTTCTTATAGTAGGGTTAACTTAACAATAAATCCTATCACATATAAAGTATGACATAGGCCAATATTTCATGATAGGATAGACAAAATGAGAATAAAATAAAAGGTAAACACAAAATTTATATTAACAATTTTCAGGAACAAAACTAAAATGGCAACCAATAATCTAGCTATAGTGGCACATTCCTTGATCATGCGACGCACTCCCTTCGTCAATGATTAAAGTCCATACATAGTTATATGAAGACTCAATTCTTCGAATAAACAATAACATGGCATCATCAAGGAATACTCCATAGCTAAAGTTGAGGGTGCTACCGTTGACTGAATAGAGTTCATCCGCCAGCACCCATAAGATATCACCTTGGCTAGTGATATCTCAATGCTATTGCCAGTGGTATGTGATATTTCAATTTCACGTTAGCTCGTACGTCAACAGCAGGAACTGGAGTACGCGGAGTTGTCACACCCCTGGATCAAAAATAAAAAAAATTGATCTCTCCACGCGAAAAGTTTTATTTTATCTTTATTTTTTCTATCCATCATGAAATGTTGGCCTATGTCATATTTTGTATGTGATAAGATTTATATTGTTTAAATATTCCTTCTAGAAAAAAATATAAAAAAGAAACAAAATAAAACAAATTTGCGCCATCAACACCTTAGAACGCATGTTGTTGTGGGACCTTGGTCTTAAAAGGTTTTTATGTGTTGTTATGACACATATTGTAATTCCTACTACACAACACATTTTATTAGAAAAAACATTAAATGTCGTTTTTGAACAAAAGTTATAATTATTGAAAAGAAGGATTTACGCTTAACGGCAATTTGAGTGAGTTCAGTTTCGGTCACTGATGACTAAAAGGTACAGTTGGAATATAAAAGCTTGTAACAGAGTAAATGTCCTGTTTTCCAAAACAAATAAATAACTTTTATATAAATTATTTAAGTTTAATAGGAAGAGTAGGGTTAGAAGATTGTCATTTTTTTTTCTTAGAAGTTAGTTGGAAAATATTTGAGTCATATGAAATTCATTCTCGTCATTACTCATTTGGTTTATATCACAATGTTTTAACTATCGACAAAAAGCATTTACGCTAAAAGGAGAGGTTTTCAAAGAAGTTTTCTGGACGAGGACGAGAAATATAGTTGGAAAACATCAGGATGTGTCATATTAAATGCCGTTTTTCACAAATGTTGTAACTATCGAAATACGCGTTTTCGCTCAAGGGTTTTTTATTAAGTTTTCGGGACCCTGCATTTTTTGATAACACACTGATGTTTCGTGTTAATCTTGTAATACATTTCTTAACATAAATATAATACTTGTACTTTTAAAAGTGTACTTCAAAAAGTGAAATGTTTAATTTTCATATCCTCTGCCCAAAAAACTCAAAATAATCCTGACTAGGTAGCATTATGATGTGGCTCATATATGTACCGGATTCGGATTTACATACTACTGATAGGGACCGGATCAAGACTGATCAGGAATGTAACGACTCAAACTATTCGCGCCGGATCATTTAGTCTTCAGTCATCAGAGTCTTCAGTCTTCAGTCATCATTTAGTCATCAGAGCCAGTTAAGGCTCAGATAATTCAAATGGAGCATTTATTACTGCGGTGAGCAACAAAATAATAGTACGAGTACGTCGAAATCAAAAGGAAAATATTCAAAATAATTAAAATATTATTATATAAGTGGAGTTTCTGAAAATCTTCCAACCATACTTTTGAATTGAAAAAATTCCAATTACTTCCTTACTTACTTGAGTTCAATTGTTCTCAAAAATCCCCAATATTATTATATATTAAATTAGATAAATAAGAAAGACACCTACTATATATCTATATATATATATATATATATATATATATA
>OY856188.1:135424277-135504766 GCA_963693315.1 Diogma glabrata | reverse complement strand
ACAGCGCGGGATCTTTACCGTTTCACTGGTTGCGGCAGCCGATTGCCGAGTGGAACGGGGGTAAGAATAAGTTTGAGGCATGATGCCGCTGATTTTATCTGAGCACTGCTGATGATGATATTTGTAAAAAACAACGAGATCAGCAACAGTGCGACGATGTTGTAGGGAATCAAGTTTTGATGTCAAAGTTCGATCACCTACAATTCGTATAGCTCGCTTTTGAACAGAGTCCAAGAGGGCCAAGATGGAAACAGAGGCAGCACCCCAAACTTGACAGCAGTACTCCATACAGGGACGAATATAGGACTTATAAACATGGAGCAATTGGTATGGAGTGAAAAATTTTTTGCATCTATTTAGGAGGCCGAGTTTTTTAGACGCGCAAATTACTGGAATTACAGTTACATACATTATACAGTTATATACATTATAAGCCCAGTCTCACGACAATATGTATTCTGAGATGAACACAGTTTGCAAGGAATGGATAGCGGATTGCAAAAACGCTCGGGCCTCACTCAAATTTTAAGCTTTTGCTTGAGAATAAACTATCTCATTAAACATTGATTGCTTAAACTAATATTATTTAAAAAATTTGCAGGAACAAAGCTAAAATGAATTTGCCAATAATGTAGCGATTTTCTCAATCATGTGTCGCACTACTTTTCTCATTGATTAAAGGCCACGTATAGAGTTATTTAGAAACTCATTTCTTCGAGCAAGCAATAGCGCAGCATAGTCAAGGACTAGTCTATAATATCTATAACTAAGATTTAGGGTGCTACCGTTGAGTGAATACAGTTCGTCCGCCAGAACCAACAAGATATCACCTTGGCTAGGGGTATCTCACTGCTATTACCAGTGGTATCTAATAACTTACGTTGATTCGTATATTAAAAGCAGGAGCTGGAGGACACAAGGTTGTCAGACCCGTAAAATAAGACCTAAGATCAAATGCAGTATTTAGAGTTACTCTATTCTTTTTTCGAAATAATAATGCGAAAATACTGCGAATTTTCAAAACTAAATTTCTTCAAATGATTAAGAAAACGTAGATAAACAACTGTTTAGTAATTAAAAATCTGTTTGGACTTTGCATGATCTTAGTTTAAAGTTTAAAACATATATTTGTGACAAATGAAACGAGTAGTTTTAGGTTAAACTAAAATGTTTTAAATTTTGCTCGTTGGCCTGCGCAATTCAGGATACCTATGGAGTTATATCTAACTTATTTAGCAAACGCGCTTTGATCTACCATCGCTAAAGACTGTTTCCCAATTTGAGTTTGCCAGACACTGACATACAGCCGTGCACTGGCCCATTAACGGTTAACAGTACTTGGCTATTGTTATTGGGTCAGTACTAGAACCATTCATCGGCCGTTCTATGGTTAACAGAAAAGAACCAGTATATAGTTGTTACCTTTGAACGGCTATGCATTGGCCTATGGAAGGTAAACAGGACTTGGCAATTGTTATTGGTCCATAGTTTAGTTATGGCTTCTCGGCTGAAAGACTATGATAATACATATTGAAAAGGTTGGTATATGTTTTAAATTTTTTTATCTTAATTATTTATTTAAATTTACATATATGAAAATATTATTTTATATTTCTTCTAATGGCCGAGTACTGGCAGTCATGGTTGCCAGTACTCGGCCATTGTTACATTACTGGTCGCCATTAATGTGGATCATTACTGAACCAGTTGTATGGGAAGTTTTGAATTTTTTTCCGTTATTTTTATCTTATTTTAAATTATTTTGTATTTAATTTATTTAAATTTACATATTTTAGTTTTTTTTAATGGCGCAGTCATGCACGGTTGAAAAAAATAGTATAAAATTGATCAATTTTAGGTATTCATATAGGTCCACACCCAAAATGTTATAAAATTAATATATAGACTATTTATAAAATTTCATTTCATAATAATGAGTTATACATTTGATAATAAAAAATTTATTAAATGAATTTATAAGTTTGGTTTATTAAATTATATACATTTTTGTATTAAATTCTGTAATATATATTTATAATCAATTTTATACTATATGTTTATTAATAATTCATATAGAAAATTTATTAATTCGATATATAAAAGTGATTGATTTAATAGAGAAGTAGATTACATTTATATCTGTTGAGAATACATGATTGGATTAAAAGAATAAAATATTTGCATTTATTAATTTATTATAAAGTTGCATTTATTTCATTTATTACCTACACATTTATTTCGTTTATTACTTACACATTTATTTCAATCACATAACTAACATGCATTTCATAAAATACATATTATTATAATATTTACATGCATATTATCATATAGAACATATTATCATTTACATCTTTATTATCATATTAAAATGATCATTTTAATTTATTTAATATAAAAAAATTAAATGTGATTTAAATAGTAGGTCCAATACATCAATAAATGGCAAATTATGTGAAGTTCTGCTTCTGCTTTCGTCTTTCGTCTTTCATAAAGCAACAGTTTAAGGTGTTTTTCCATTCCACCTCCCAATATATCCTTCGTTCGGTAAATTTGCCTAAATATTTTAAATAATAAAACGAAAGAAAAAATAAAATTAATACTATAACTTAAAAATAATTAAAAATATTATTTTTAGGTTTTTTCAATATAATTTTTCTTAAAAACCAATAATTATCTAATAATTAATAAATGATAAAAAACAAATTTTGAACTTTTCGTGAAAATTTTTATTTTAACAAAATTAATTAAAAAAAGTAAATGTTTCTCCCTTTTAATTTTCACCACAAAAAATTTTATTTAGTTAATTTTTATTAATCATATATTATTTTATTATTATTATTATATTATTATATTATTATTATTTATTATTTATTATATTATTATTATTTTATTTAATTTACCTATTAAACCAAACATCTATCAGATTAAAAATTGCTTACCTTTTTTTGAAGTAGTAAATTAATAACGACTTGTTCGTCTGTCATACGATTAAATTGAGGTCATCCAGATAGAGATGGTGGCAGCAGTCTCCTTAATTTTATCAATGATAAGGTTTGGGTGTCCCAATCTAGATATATTTAAAAAACGAGAATTTAGTATGCTATTTGAATTTACAAGCTAATTAGCGAATTACCTATATTTCTGTCGGTTTCCATATGTAACAATGTTGTCCTGAGCTCTTGACGTTTTATTTGTTAATACCGTATATTCAAAGTTCAAACTTTTTAGATGCACTAAATTTAACACTATTTTTTAAAAAAAAATTATTCGCACTGTTACAAAAATTATTAAAGTGAACTAAGTCACTCTAAGTGAACTAGTTCACTTTTTTGTCCACATGTATTCGATTTATAGTGAAAACTAAATCAATTTCTGTTGCTTTTAGAAGTTAGAATAGTTTATATCTTAAATGTATTAAATTTATCCTTGGGAACATATTTGAAGAATTAGGAATTTTATTTATTTTATACCCCGCTTTCATAAACACGGTTGTAACAAAAACAATTTATAAGTTCACATTATTAAATAAATATATATAAATTATCAGCTACACACATAATATTTAGTACAAGCAAATATTTTGTATTAAATTAATATTATTTTTGTATAAATTTTATTAATATTTTGCACTAGTATAAAAATAATCAGAAATTGTTTCAAATTAATATTTAAACTATATTGATATTACTAAAAAATATATTAAACTGTCTTTAATATAAGTTTTGTATTAACTTTATGATAAAACTTATGAAAAGATCATTAATAATTTCATTATATGTAAAATCAATGCGAAAAATTATATTAATAGCTTTTATAGGAATCAAGTTATTGAAAATAATACCCAAATTTTTAACCGTGTGGTTGCCAATACTTGGCCATTACTACAATACTGGTCATCATTATTGGTCCGTTACTAGGCCAACTGTACAACCTTGAATTGGCCATTGCTGTTTTTTTTCTCTGGCCCATGAATGGCAGCAAGTAAAATTATGTTCATGGTCGTGGTTGCCAGTACTCGCCCATTACTGCATTACTGGCTGCCAGTAATGGACCATCACTGGACCAGCTGTAGAACCTTGTATCGGTTAGTACAACAAAAATATAAAGCAGCTTGCGTCTATTGTTATGAAAAAATTCAAACCTAATTAAAATTTAATAAATAAAGGTAAACAAACTATGAACCGCATACAACAATCAATCACTTCTACAATTCATTCATTCATTCATGTGATAATGATATGTATAGATATAGAAATGCTTGATCGGCATTTCTACTTATCTTTCAACTAGTTTAATTTTAGTTAAGGTTACAAAATTTTTTTTTAAAACGTAAATACAAACGTATGTAACGAGTTCCGGTGAGAATAACTGATGCAACATATTATATGGTTTACTACATAAATTTTATCAGTTTGGAAATAATGCTTTAAAAAAAATTCCGACGAGCTAAAAGTAAATAGAAAAAAATGAGACCGTGTGATAGTGTAATTCAGACATAGATAGGAATGCCTTTGTAATCGAATGAAATTGTTTAAATTAAGGTTTGTTCACGTGATAAAAAAACAGCATGTTATGATAAAATTTAATTGTTTTTTTTTGTTGTATTATGACGTTCAAATATTTAACATTTGTACAGGTAAGTAGGTTTATTTAGATTAATAACCGTCTGCCATACATTCATATAATCTAGTGGTTTTTTTATATTTCAATAGCTAGCCACTAAAAAGACTTAAAGTTTAAAATGTACCACTATTAAGAATATAAACTTGTTCTTTTTTTCTAGATTTTACTTTCACCTTAGTGTCGCAATGACATTGGAATTTTTTACCATACCATATAAATATTATAGTATGCTAAGTTTTATATAATCTATTTACACGCCATTCCCTGCTATTGACATACAAGTTAAAGTGAGATATCACATACCACTGGCAATAACAGTGAGATATTAATAGCCAAGGTAATATCTGAGGGGTGCTGGCGGATGAACTATTTTCAGTCACCGGTATAGCACCCTCAATTTTAGCTGTACAATATTTCTTAGTGATGGTACACTACTGCTTGCTCGAAGAAACGAGCCTTTATAGAACTATACCTTGGCTTAAACCATTGACGGAGACATCGCGTCACATATTATTGGCAATCCCATTTTAGTTTTGTTCCTTCAAATTTTTAATAATTACAAAAACACCAAATTTTTATTCATTTCTTTTTTATTAACGACCGGTTTCGATTTTCAAAAAATCATCGACAGGTTTAATTTGCACTAGGTTTAATTTCTGGTTTAAGTTCGAGAAAACAATGAAAAATTAGAATTTTTGTCTAATCAAAATCTTTAAAATTAATATCTCAAGACAATATTTTTTTAGAATAAGGATGGAACTATGTTTAAAACAAAAATTAAAATTTAATTGTAGTTAAAATTTTTTGTTAATGGAAATTGTTCGAAAACCTTATGAAAAATTAGAATTTAGAATTTTAGTCGTACTAAAAATCTTTAAAGTTAAATATTTCAAGAACACGACAAATAGCCTCTTTGTAATTTGTTGTATTTTAGAATAAGGATAAAACAGTTCAATCAATTGATCTTCGACTCTACACTCAGAAAAAGAAGATAGCTTATTTAACATAAAGTATATGTAAATTTAACTGAAAATGACGTACGAATTGAGCCAGCGGAGGCATAAGTAAACTAAACAAAATTGACTAAGTAAAATCTACTTAAAAGCATGTAAAACATTTTGCGCTGTTATGCTACTATTATGCTACCATCTTGTCCCACCAAAAAAATGAAAAAAATTTAGTTTTTTTGCAATTATTAATCGTTTTTTTATCAATTCAGGGTGAGAGAATTTTATAATAACACGGCAATGATTAACAGCGGTTAAGAAGGGCCCTGTAAAGATAAAATGCTATTTTTTATTAATATTTATTTTGGACTTAACCCGGATTCGATCCCCAGACCTCTGTGTACAAGGCAGCAGCATTAACCATTCGTCTATCTAAATAATTATTTACATCAATTTATTTATGAATATTATGTTGATGCTTAAGTTTAGGACGTTCGAGGGTTCGATTCACAGACTGACCACTATTTATTTTTATTACATTTTTATTATTTTTTTAAAATAACATAAAATGATTCCTTTTTATTCATAAAAATTCAATTTCACAGCATTTCAATTTATCGATACTGTAGTTTTTTTAAAATTATATAGACCTAAACATTTCAAATTTATTCCGACAATAATAATAATGTAACTAAGGTAACACAGAAATAACAATTATATATATGTCAAATTCTTTTTGCCAAAACATTGTTCTGACATTTTTTGCTCTCAGATCAATTTATTATTTGACATTACGTGTTTTATTTGGTCAAAAAAAGTGAGTTTTCACCCTAAAAAGATTTTTTTGAATCAAGATTTTTAGCTATAGAGCAAAACATAAAATACAATAAAAAAAAAGAAATACATATATCTCTCAAAATTAGTAAACAAACAAAACGCCACGCCAAAACGTAAGAACAAGTGCTGCATAAATTGACAGCTATACATATGTAAATTTTACTATTATTTTAAGTAAAATTTACGTTTTATATGACTTTAATACTCGAAGTCATACGTAATTTTCAAACTATGAAAACGTAAATTTAAAGATGCCTTAGTAAAAAGTACGTATCATATAATCAATTTCCAGCATACTTAAGTTAATCTCTTTGGGTAAATACTGGATTATATATACGCGTGTATATAAGTATGTTTAGCACTATTTGCCATGTAAATTTAGCATTTTTCGACGGTTATGTTTTACAAAATTGTTAAGTAAATGTAACGACCATTAGGTAACTTTGTTTTCATCTTTCAAAATTTACTGTTTCAGTAGTAAATTTATTTTCAAAAATTTTACAATTCCAATTTTGCTTTATTAACGTGGCACAGGATAATATTACTTAAATTATCAATACTTTATACTAGTAAATTTTAGTAAAACGTAAGTTTTGTTTACAATTTTGGAGTTACTATAGCGCATAAGTAACAAACGCATCGTTTTTTTTTCTGAGTGTAGCGCCCGCCATCTTTAAAAAAGTTTTTTTAGTATTTTAATTTTAAAATTATTAAAAAAAGTTTGATTAATTTTGTTTCTAAAGATACACTAATGACTAATCACCTATCAAACAAAAAAATGTTTGTTGAAATCCGTGAAGCCATTCTTTACCAATTTAATTTCGAATTGCAAAATATTTATTTTTCATGCATGTTGGGGCACCCCCTATGCTAAAACTATCCCCCTATCCTAAAACTATCCAAAAAATTACTACTTATATGCCAAGTTTTAGGAGAATCAAAAATGGTCAAGTTTTCACAACTCTAATTAGATTCTAGAACACGTTTTTCTTCTATTAGACTAATTTAAAAAACACAATCAAATTTATTTTTTAATTTAATTTTGACTTTTCAAATAGGTATGAACGTTCTTGCGATTGTAAAAGCTTAAAAATAAAAGCACATACTCTATAATATAGCTAATTACGATAGGTACATCCTAGGACAGCATGAGAGTATTGAGAAATCAGAATATTGGAATATCTCACCCGATTCCCGGAAGATGCGGCAGAGGTACTACTTATACAAGATGATACTTAAATACTTATGTAAGATATAAAATAAAAATTAATAACACTTGTTATTACATATTTTGCTAATATTTTTAATTTTATTTTGCTATATAATGCATTTCGGCTAGCGATATAAAAAAGTTATGTTAAGTTTTGTTTTCATAATTTTTTTTGTATCGAACTTGATAATGGCGTAAGGCAAAATGCATTGAGCAAAATATGATTTTATGCAATATAAGCGAAATAACAAGTGATTACTCGTGTCCATTCCTAGCTTGCAGATGTTTTATGGTTCATATACCGAGAATACTGTACACTGTTTACCTGTATACTGTTCCCCTATTGTTAATTGTAATATTGTTAACCTGTAAAAAAATCAACAAACCTAAAGCCTAAAGACTTACTGCCTTACTTGCACCAGTTTACAAGTTTTATGAAAGAAAATTACAAATTTTGTGCCAATTTGTACGCATTTGATCAGTTTACAAAATAAATATTTTTGTTAAATTATTAGATTTAATAATTTATTGATTAGTTTTTGTTGACATGTTCAATTTCTTCATTTTTTATCTACATGTTGTTGTGGTACCTTGATCTGTAAAGTTTTTTATGTGTTCTTGTAAAACAATTGTGATTCCTACTATACACAACACCTTTTGAACAAAAAAAATTATAAGACATAAAACTATTTCCAGAAGTACAAATATTTTGTATTTGTTTAAAAATGTATAACAATCCTAATACGAAATAATAAAGATCAGATCAGCCTTGTCGGAAAATCTTAATAGATTATAAATTAACATAATGAAAGATATGAAGCAAACGAGGAAAAACTTAGCAAATTTCTCAAAAACCTTTTTATTTAACGTTTAACATTTTTATCTTTCTAAATAAACTAAATATTTATTATCACCAATATCTAATCCGTAAGACAAGTTTGAAAAAGTGCGTGAAATTTGCATTAGCTGTGCCAAAGCCCCGTGCAATGTTGCAAAAGCTCCGTGCATAAAATCGGGCATAATACATTCCATGCACATGATGTGCATTATACAGTGTACATGTCAAAGCACACGTCTTAGCACACATGTGCACACAAATGTAACCTCATGTTTCACGAATAATAACAACTAAGCGATATGAAGATTATTTAATGATAAGAATAATAAACAAAGAATTAGAAACAATGGAGATTGAAAAAGTAGTTTAACATTTTCTAAAATGACTGGTGCGAAAAATTTTTTTTGTGAAGGTAATGAAAATATATACATAAAACAAACGGGTGCTTTAAATACTTAATTTTAGTGATTTAAAAAAATTATTGTATTTATTTAATAATTTTTGTTTGTCGTTTTCCAAGTTGGTTTTCTTATATTTAAATTTATTTTTTTATAATATTAGGAAAATTATGGAAAGGCTACTATGATTAAAATGAATTAAATTTTCATTATGAAAAAAATTAGTATTTTTATGATTGTATTTCGGTTTCTCAATTCTCATTAGTATTGGTAGTTAGAACTTTTATGTCTTTCGTTGAAGGTAATCTCATTTTCAAAATACCACAGAATTAATTAGATGAATTCAATAGAATAAATTCAATTCAAATAGAATAAACTTTATTTAATTGTTTAGAATTCATGGTACTACAAAATAAAATAAAATTCATTGTTTTTTTATTCGTTTTACTTGTTTACCAATATTCAAATATAGAATATTCAAATAATTCAATTTAAATTAAAACATGTTATTTTTTCGGAAGGATAAAACGTTGTATTAGGTTCGTGTTTAATGGATTTTATTCTCTCGCAAATCTGCAAATTTGTAAGCTCGAAAAATAAAATATATCATTAAACACTGACCCAATAAAATATTAATATTGTGTTCCGCAGCAATTACGCAACAGAATAAGATTAACATCTTTTTATTTTATTCTATTAAGACTAATAACGCACACAGTTATGATTGTAAAAATAAACCAATATTTGTAGCTGCCGGAAGGATAATTTTATTAAATACACATTTAATATTTGCTTCAAATTTGATGCTTTTTTTCGTTTTAAAATTTAAAATAGATGATTTTTCTGAATGGTTTGTCCAATTATGCAAGTATTGTTATTAAAATAAATAAAAAGGATGACGGAAAATTACTAGTTTTCTTTTTCTGCATATGGAATGAAAGAAATAATAAAATCGACTTTAAAGGAGTGAAATAAAAAAAATTAAAATTTTACTCTTACGATTAAGAACGATATTAAAAATATATATATAGTACACATTTGCTGTTTTTTCTTTAGTGGATTTTTGTTCACGTCAACGTAAAACGTTTTTATTTTGCGTATGAAATACATTTTTTTCTACCATAGTAAATATATAAAAAATGTTTATTATAAATTATTAAATTAGAAATCGACAACATAACAATCAAAATTTATATTCTTTTTCTCACGCTTTGATTTAAAAACTTTATAAAAGTACATAAAAATAGCAAAGCAACAAAACAACGTGGAAAGTGGAAAAAACCTTTTTACAGGGATTAAGCTTAAACGAAAATAAAATTTTTACATCCTATCGTAGAAAAAATTTAATTTGTGGAATAGTATTAACATACTAGTATGGTAGTATGTAATACTAGTATTACATACTAGTATTATCATACAAAGCGATGTATAGCCGAGTGTGCTAAAACACTAGTCTATACATTGTTAGGGTCGACGGTTCGAATCCAGTCAAATCCAATATATGGATTAACTGAATTAGTATTACAGAACCGAGAAGTATTGATATAATATATATCCTTCAAAGGACAGTAAATCCACTGGATATATCAATACTTTACAAAAATAACAGCGCTCGAATAAGATAAAATTGTAACTTGTAATAAATATAAAGAAATTCGCGGACCACTAAACTTTTTCAGCACAAATGCCCGCGGACCTGCCTTAAACCACCGCACGCAGTCTAATTTAAAACTAACTTTACATCATCGCGGGTCTAAAATAAAACTAATCAAATTTTACAAGAGGGAATTCCTTATATACAATTCTGCATAATTTCTCGATTATTCGAGGTCACTTTCTTTACGAAGGAACCTTGAGGAAAGTCTAAGAATATTCGATAAAATTATTTTACCTAATATGTTGTTCAGATTCATAAAATAATTCAATTTTAGTTTATGTTGACCCTTGTTCTAAGAAACGGATATGACTTTGATTTTATTTTTGAAATATTGTATATCGAAAATTTAAGTTGAATACAATTATGATTATGAATGAAAATTGAAGTTGAATACAATATTGATTGCATTTATATAGAGTCGTAACATGATATATCTATTCATTTATTAACACGATTGCTCCCAATCTAACTGTTCCTCTTAGACCAGAAAACTGAGCAGAAACTGCTTCATTTAGTTAATTAATTGTTATTTTCAATATTTATAATTTTCGTGTAAAAAACGAAATTAATTAAATCTTACAGTTCCTCATATTGGCCAACCAAACTATACTATACTACATTTAGAGCAAATACTTCATTTTAAAAATTATTTTTTTGCTTTGAAAAAACATTATTTTGTTTGCAACAACTTACATTTTTCAACTGTATACCTATTTGTCATAAGTGATCAAATCTGGATTCTTTCAAAAAATATCTCACAATGCTTTTCCGTTTAGCGTAAATACAATATCTTTTTACTTGGCGAAAATGCATCTGTTTACAACCGGATAATTTACATTTTACAATTGTCCCTAATATTTAAAATTAGTGGAAGCTATATCAAATCTGCAACAATATGATAATTTCCAACTGTTCCTATTAGTTGGGAGCAGTTAAAGCTGGATTCAAAGTAAGACGTAATTATAATAAAGTATGAATTTCCGAAGATACCAACTAGGGATTAGGATTAAGATTAAATAAATTAAGTTTCTTTAAGATATTAATGACTGCTGATTTTAAAATTTCTAAATTTTCTGCTATACTAGATGCAGAGCGCAGTGGACGCCCAAATGAGGCTGTTATTCCAGAAAACATAAAAAAAATCCACAAATTGGTTATGAACGATCGCAAATTGAAGGTGCACGAAATAGCTGACATTGTAAAGGTAGCAGATGGTAGTGGTTTTACCATTTTACATGAACATTTGGGTATGCGAAAGCTCTGTGCAAATTGGGTGCCGCGTGAGCTCACAGTCGACCAAAAACAACAACGAATCGATGCTTCGGAGGAGTCTTTGGCACTGTTAAACCGCAATAAAAGGGAATTCTATCGTAGATATGTGACAATGGATGAGACATGGCTTCAAAGCCACATGCCAGAATCCAAAAGACAGTCAGCTGAGTGGACAGCAGTCGACGAACCGAATCCAAAGCGAGCAAAGACGCAACAGTCGGCCGGTAAGGTGATGGCGTCTGTATTTTGGGATACGAACGGAATAATATTCATCGACTATCTCCAAAAAGGAACCACCATCAACAGCGAGTATTACTGTGAACTTTTGGATCGATTGAAGGCTGAAATCGCAAAGAAACGGCCACATTTGCAAAAGAAAAAAGGGTTGTTTCACCAAGATAATGCACCGTGTCACAGATCCATGAAAACGATGGCAAAATTGAATGAATTGGGCTTTGAATTGCTTACCCACCCACCATATTCTCCAGATTTAGCCCCCAGCGACTTTTTCCTGTTTTCAGATCTCAAGAGAATGCTTGCTGGAAAGAAATTTAAGTCCAATGATGAAGTAATCGCTGAAACTGAGGCCTATTTTGACGAGAAAGAGAAATCGTACTATAAAAGTGGTATAGAAAAGTTGGAAAATCGCTATACTCGTTGTATCGGCCTCGAAGGCAACTATGTTGAATAAAAAAATCGAGTTTTGTCAAAATGTTGTTTTTTTCTTACTTATCCTACGGACTTATTGAACGACCTGTTGAGGATTGAGGTTAACCGTAGAAGCTGTATTGAGTTTATCCGCCAACAAACCAAAGATATCACCTTGGCTAGTAATATCCCGAGCAGAAATTTTTCAGGGTTCAAATAGGGCGCTGAACAGGTTTGCCATAGTTCGGATCAGGCATTGAGGGCAGCCTGATTAAGCCCTGATTAGGATAACGGGACCCGGCCGTGATATAATAATTACAGCATACATAAACAATATCTTTCGTATATCCCATACAAGGTTGTACAACTGTTCCAGTGATGGTCCATTACCGGCAACCAGTAATTCAGAAATGGGCGAGTACTGGCAACCACATCTGGGCTATTAACATGATTTTACTGGATGATAACTTCGGACAATAAATGACTGCCATTCATGGGCCAGAGAAAAAAAAAAATAATGGCCCATACAGGCATACAGGGTTGTGCAGTTGACCTAGTAACGGACCAATAATGATGACCAGTATTGTTGTAATGGCCGAGTACTGGCAACCATGACTGGACCACCATTAAAAAAATATAAAATATTATCATATGTAAATTTAAATAAATTAAATTCGAAATATTTTAATATAAAATAAAAATGACGGAAAAAAATTCAAAACTTCCCATACAACTGGTTTAATAATGATCTATTACTGACGACCAGTAATGCAACAATGGCCGAGTACTAGCAACCATGACTGCCAGTACTCGACCATTAAAAAAAATATAAAATAATATTTTCATATGTAAATAAATAGTATTTTAATCGATCAGTGTGTAATGAAATAGTTTATTCTCAAGCAAAAGTTAAAGTTAAAAATAAAATTCATTACACACGAATTGATTATACTACTTTATTCTCTTTAATTATTATATAAAATAAAAACATTTCCTTCAATTAAAACAATAAATGTTTTTATTCGCCTATATATTAAAATGGTACTTTATTACTGTGATTTGCGGCCGTAAAGTGTCACTTTTTAACCATATATTTTGTTGTCACAGTTACGCCCAAAAAAGTAAAAAACATTTGTATTTGTTTAAATTTTATAAGAAATAGAAATTTTTATCAAAGCAACCTTAAATTTAACAATCCAATTAAACTTATTTTTACTATTTGTTGTCATAGTTATACAATTATTTTGAAAAAATAATAAATATTTTGTCAAAGGTTACTTGTTCCACATAATATTATTGTTTTAATTGATAAATCAAATTTCTGATTAAAAAAAACCCTGATGATAAAAAACCCCCACCCATCCCATACAATCAACCAAATTTAACTAAACGAAATAAGAGAATTTAACTTAAAATTTGATTTTTGAACAAAACGTATCAAAGCCATTGTGATTATAATTTAAAAATAATTTTAATAAAATCGAACCAATTTGACCAATTGGAATCATACCAATTGAATAATGATAATTTTTTTATAGGAACATTTTCATTAGACAATAGGTTATGTTCATTAGGCTACAGGTTAGAAAACAATACAATAATACATACTATTATTATGGAAAAAACATACAAATAAAGCTAATATTAATAAATGAAAGAGAATGAAATAAATTATTTACAAAATAATTAAAATAAAATAGAAATGAAAAAAATTTAAAACATATGCACCACCTTTTCAATATTATCATAGTCTTTCAGCAGAGAAGCGATAACATTACTATATATGTGAAATTTTTCAAACTATATATTTCTAAAACAGATAATACTCTAGTGAAATTCAAAAAAATGACAAATATCGGTAAATTCATGGCTGCAGTAATGGCCCAATAACAATAGCCAATTAATGTTAACCATTAATGGGCCATTGATTGGCCATCTAATGTAAAGTGTACTGGCTATTTTCTATAAACTATAGATCGGCCGATTCATGTTTCCAGCAATGGACCAATAACATTTGCAAGTACAGTTTATCTTCCATGGGCCAATGCTTGGCCGTTCGTAACTATACACTGGCTCTTTTCTGTTAACCATAGAATGGCCGATGAATGGTTCTAGTATTGGCCCAATAACAATAGCCAAGTACTGTTAACCATTAATGGGCCAGTGCTTGGCCGTATGTCAATGTCTGGCAAATCCAACTTGAGATACAGTCAAATAAAATCTAGAATAAAAAATATTAGCTATGATAATAATTTAAATAAATTAAATACAAAATATAATTAAAATAAATAAAAAACTTTCTATGATAAAGGTTTAAAAAATATATCATCATATAATCACTATTATTAACTATTACATATATTATTTCGGCCGAGACGCGATATATAAACTATATAGGTAAAATATTTTTAACTATATATAATTTTAAAATAGATAATATCTAGTGAATTTTAACCAAATAAAATTTTATCAAATGAAATAGGGCTTAGATCAGGATAAATAAGACAGACCTTAATAAGGCAATCATAAATGATTTCTGTTAAGGGCTGGCTACAATTAAATATGGCAAACCCTAGTAAGGTATCTCGGATCAGGCCCTGAGCATATTGCTCAACTAGAGGTCAAATACAAAAATCCAAATCAGGGCCGGATATATTCAAATAAGGTTAAACATAAAACGGGGTTCTAAATCAGGTCCGTAACAGATCCACACCAAAATGTACTAATAGGGCTTGTTTTTTCTGAACTGATCAGGCTCTAATCACGCCCTGACTGTATTCAGACTTGCCGTAACTAATTTCTGTGCTCATACTGGTATTGGTAATTACTAATTAAATACGGGTTTAAGGAAACATACCGGTATTGAATTTCATACCAACACACAAAGTTAAAGTTAAAAGTCACCTTTAGGCTTTAAGTCAATCAAATAACCTAAATTTCGTTATAAACTTCTCCTAATCCCACATTTGATTTCCTTCCTTATGATATACATATGTAGTATCTTTGCTCGACCAAGACATAGCACGACTTAATATGATTAATCAGTTATTATAATGTATAAAAGTGATTAGATACACTCTACGGTACCATATATAGTTCATTCATACGACACACCCTTTAAACGTAAACCAGATTTATTTAATTGTTTAATTATAATTTTACCATGTATTTGTATACATGACATAAAACACATTCGATCAAATCACATGTGTATGACAATGAATTGAAAAGAAATTCAAAAACCATAAAAAAAGCTGCGAACGTCATTCAATTTTGTTTTAAATAGAATTTAATTTATAATTTAACTTCACATAAAAACTGAAATAGATAGATAGATAATGCAAGTAATTGTTTTTAGTATGCATAAAAAAATTACCGTCCGAGACAAATTGACTGATAATTTGTGTTGGTTTTATTGCATCAGTCATATTTTAATATAAAATATAAATGCATTCATTATATGATTTTCTTCTATAAATTATTCAACATTTATTTTTATTTCTATCAGAGAATAAAATAGATGCATAGTAATTTTAAAAAAGAACAGAGAAACATTTATAGACCATGAGAAAGAGATACGATAATACTGTCTGGGGAAGTTTAGAGCGTTTTTGTTACAAAATTGGTGGTTTTGAAATTTGATAAATGAATGGGGGGGAGAGTTCGAAAATTTATCAGGCTACATAGTATTGTGTTTGACAACTTCAAGATTTTTTATTATATCGAAGAAGTTTTCATACGCATACTGCAGAAGCATACATAGTATTCTATTTGTGTTTAGTAATTCGTTATTTTTGTCAGCAAATTTATAATTGATGAACATTGAACAATTACGTTTATGATTAAGAGCAATTTGTTTTAAAATAAGTGATAAATAGTTTGAATTAACAAATAACAATATAAAAGTTAATATTTTACTAGATGTCCAGTTATTTTGCAATCTAATTGTTATGTGGAATTAATTACACATTGTCAAAACAACAGATAAAAATCTTTTAAGACCTACCTACTTCCGACAACGACATGTTATCTACCTTATCACTTAACAGCAACTTGCTGATGATAGCAATTTTTGTTATGATTTTTTAACGTATATCAGCAATTAGACTATTGCAGAACTCTGCAATATTTCTGCAATGGTAGTGTGTAAAATATTCATTGCAGAAAAGTTTGGCAATGAACTCATTGCAAAACATTGCAATGTTTTGCAATGAGTTCACTACCAAACTTTTCTGCAATGAATATTTTACACACTACCATTGCACGACTATTGCAGAAATATTATAGAGTGCTGCAATAGTCTAATTACGGCTTATGGATAACATAATAATAAATCCTATCACATAATTAATTTGATTATGAATCAAGACAAATTAAATGACAGGTAAAAAGAAATTGTTTTTAATTTTGTAAATATTTGCTGGAACAAAACTAAAATTGATCCAAACAATTAAATTGACGCACTCTAACTCTAAAACATTGAACTGCTGAAATTCAAATACATGATTCAAACAATGGATTTTCACTAATTTTAACGGGGAAGCCAATATTGAACTCGAAAATATCTTGGATACTCGACCAAAAATTAAAATTTGCCTGAAGATACCCGTTCATAATTTAAAGTAAAAGCTATTGCTTTATTGTAAATTATGTTAGAAAGAACTTGATGTGAATTATTATGGTACCTATCATTAATATTGGTAGGTGAGGCGCAGACCAAGTACGATCCGTTAGTAACGATCTGTATTACATACAAAATCTACTTTTTCTGCTTTCATAAATCATAATGAAAACTAAACAATGCGTTTTATTTCATATATTATCAGAATGTAATATTTTTTGTACAGCAAATTGAATCCGTACTTTAGAAAATTTTATTAAGTATAATCAAATTCAAACATTTTTTGAAATACAAAATATTTGCAACCTTTAAAGGGTTAGCTGACCTAATTTTAGGTCTCGACTCATGACTTTGAATCAGATTTATACTATAAAACTTTTGAAATTAGATTTTAAAAAAGAAATCAGAATGATTTAGTTTTAAGACCAAATCAGTTCGAGAACTGGTAGCTGGGTAGTTTTAGTACAAAATAGCAATGAAATAAGGACAATAAAAAATGATAAAAACAACAACATGAAAATTGTGACAGTTCAAAAAATAAAATAATTTTTGTAACTGGTTCATTTAGGCCATAATTTGTTGTGTATAGTGCCGGTCGTAGGCACTAACTACTCTTAGAGTGCGGGGATTTAAATTAAAATTTCCATTTTTAAAAGGGTTAGGGATTCAGTACCAAGCCTTATGATTTGGTGCACAAAAACGACATCTGTTTCTATATATGACGCCGTTTTAGTGAGTTGGGCTATATATCGTTTCTGAACAAAATGAAAAAACAAGACAAAATTATAAAGGTTTGTAAATATTGTACGGAAAGCCTCAACCACTTTAATGACATCGCCAAAACAAATCTGCATCTCGCTTTACAAATCCACACCTTGCATGAAAGTAATTCTTTAAGTAATTATCTAAATTGGGTAATTTACGAAGGCTGTAGAGTGCCAACAGACATAAAAACAATTGGAAAATAAGCAGTTGCATTGTGAACCCACCGTCACTTTTCAATACACTTAAAATTAAATCTAACTCTTCGCATGCTCACTGAAACCATTTACAAAAACTTCTTCAACATAGTTTCATAACTGCTGTTGTTTGCGTAAAACTTATAAAATAAATAAAAACCAAAACTTATACACTAAAAATAAAAGTTAAAGTAATGACAACCTCATCTCGAAGTCAACAATTTATTATTCAAACAAAGAAAAAATACTGCAAACAATTTCACGGTGATTGTAACAACCCCGAGCAGAAAATAGTTAGGGAAAACCTGAATACAGTCAGGGCGTGATCAGGGCCTAGTCAGTTCTACAAAGGCATTTCTTATTAGGGCAATCTGATGTGGGCCTCTTCCGGGCCTGATTTAGAATACCCTTTTAGGGTTAATCTTATTTGAATATATCCGACCATGGTCAGGTTTTTCGTATTTGAACTCTAGATGAAATTTCAATTCGTACAATTCACTAGAGTATTATCCATTTAAGAAATATATAGTTAAAATCGCTTTATGTATGTTTTAATTATCGCTTCTCGGCTGAAAGACTATAATAATAGTGATTATTTAAAATATTTTTTATTTTAATTTAATTAATTAATGTAAGTATATAATATATAAATATATATAAAGGTCTGATCCAGATATTCCAATCAGAGCCTGATAGGGCAAAGCGTTACACTCATGATCAGGGCCCAATCCGGTTGCCCTATCAATGCCTGATCCGTATTAGGGCATAGCTGATCAGGATCTTACTGGAGCCCTGACAAATTTCTGCTCGGGACTACAGGTAAACATTTTCTTGATATCAGAATAGGGTTTATTTAAAATGTAGTGTTAGATTCAATATAACAGTAGTTGAATAAACTTAAAACTATTTTCATAAAAAAAATTTTCTTTGACTTTATATCATGAATTTTGTTAAATGTTAAAGTAGAAGTATTTCAAATTAATTGAACTAAATTTTATTTTTACATTAACATTACGTGCGGTTGTCTCCATTACAACGTTCTGTGCCTGCACAGCTGTTGAATTAATTTTGGATCTCGATTTTCCATATCCGCCCCCACGGCAAGGTTGAGACAACTGCATTTCGATTGGAAATAGAACATTTTTTTCAGTCTAATAAAAATGCACAAAGGGTTTTTCACTGGAACTAAGAAATCGGCAGTTGGTATGCAAAACTGTACTAAAAACTTTTGCTCTAAATTTCATCAAAATCGAATGACAGGATTTGAGGTTTTAAATAAGCAGTGCAGTTAAGGCGACTCTCTTTCCACTATTTCGGCTTTTCCTTTTATTTTCATATAAATCGGGATCATTAAGATCTCACAGTTTTGTTATGATATGTCCGTTTTTTCATTACTGATTTGAATTTAGGCTGATTATCTATTACTTTAGAGAAATTTAATAAGATGAAAATAATATTAAATAAGTAAAAATTTATAATATAATTACTTGCCCATATGGACAAACTCGTATAACATAACAAGTTATCGGTTGCAGAAAATCTTGTTTTGTGAATCCTTAAATTACTTTAATGCTTATATTTAAATAAAAAAACTTTTTCAATTAAAATTTACAGTATGCAAAGTATATCATGCCATATCTTGTAAATACAGCGAATGCAGTACTATCAGACATCGTTTATAAAAAGGCTCAGGGTACAGTTGTACTTACTTGACAATTCGTCTTATTTGTGAATGATGGATTGAGTTTTTTGTGGAATGAGAGTTGATAAAAGCTTTATCCTTTCCATCTCTCAAACAGAGAGAATTTCTTCTGCTTAATGGATATAACAGCTCTCGGAATGCTGTGATTTAGAATTTAGATCACCAAAAAAGTGTAGTATTACGTAAATAATATACTGCAATTGATAAGACGGGTACACTGAAAACATATTCTATTTCCAATCGAAATGCAGTTGTCTCAACTTCATCTTGCGGGCAGATATGGCGAATGGAACTACGAAATTGTTTCAACAACTGTACAATTATAGAACGATGTAGTTGAGACGTAAAATTTTTGTGAAAATAAAATAAAGTTCGATTCCTCTCAAATACTTCAATTTCAAAATTATAAGGCCCAAGAAATTTTTTTTTCATGGAAGTAGTTATTAACTTCATTCAACTACTGTTATATTGGATATAATATTTTATATTTTAAATAAATGTCATGCCGTTGTCAGGAAAATGTTTTCATGTAGTTGTCCCAATCACGCTGAAATTGTTTGCAAATACTTTTTCAATGTTTGAATATTAAACTATTCGAGATGAGGTTGTCCTTACTTCAATTTTTTTCAGTGTACAATCTGGTCACAAGAACACGTGAAAATGAGTCCAAAAGTATAGATTTGAAGAAAAAAAATCCTACTGGAGTTTGTATGAACTTGTCAAACCTGGACATTCATATAGAAACTTATAAATCTAAAAAAACTGAATTTGATTACTTATTTCAAATTCGTTTACTTTTATTGAAGAAGTTTAGCACCAACAAAATCTAATACATCTTAATCACCATTTCGTGTCATAATATTTGGCATTAAAATTTCTTATAATAAAACAAAAACCTGTTACACTCTGCTCTGGCAGTAAACCAAAAAAAAAAGAATTATTTAATTTCATAGTTCAATTTCCAATTTTAAGAAAAACTTTTATTTTAATCACTGGCAAGCAATTAAGTTTTTGAAAAAGAATTTTGTTGAAATTTGTAGTTTCGGAAATTACAAAACTTTCTATCCTTATATTTTACCACTATTGAAAGTTAGTGAAGTAAAGCATAAAACCAATCAAGAACGGCCATTAAAGTATGTTTAGCTTAAACTGACAGAGCCAAATCGTTCAAATGTGGGACAAAATGCAAATATTCTTCCAAATACTAACTAATTAGAATTTCTATTGCGAGAAAGTAGGACGGTGAAAAAGTGCTAACTAAATTTACTGAGCAATTTCACGCAAGTTCAGCAAATTTTTGGGAAATTTTGACTTGACCCCTTTTAATTTTGATTATTTTTTGTTTATAGATAGTCTTTCATAAATAAAAAATACAAGTTCTCTTAGAATTTTTTTTTTCGACCAGGGGTCTTCACAGGGTGGCCCTCAATTTTTTGTTATTTTGTGATGTGAATGCATTTTGACCAGCGATTGTAGAAAAACTACTGAATCGATTTTCATAAATGATATGTCGTTGAATAGGTATTAGAACAAAGTTTTTAAAAATGTACACTGTTAATTTTTTGAAATAATTTTTAACGGTGTAACATAAGAAAAAAACGGTGTAATTGAAAAAAAAGATGGCATAGCCTTTTTTTTTTTTTTTAAGCTAAATTGAAGCTTATTTTATATCTAGCCACTAGTGAAAGTTTAGGACATGTGTTATTTTTGTTTTATAGATAAAATTCGTTGTGCATATATGATATAACTGTCGGGAATAAGTTTTTTTTTTCTGAAGGAAAATTATAAAAATGGCGATTTTTAGATTCAGATTTTTTTTATGTTAAATATCAAATATTTTATTATTAAATGAACTTTTTAAAAAGCAATTTCAGTCAAGTTCAGCAAAATTTTGCGACATTTTGACTCGACCGTTTTTAATTTGGTTTATTTTTAGTTTATAGATAGCCTTTGATAAATGAAAAATATATAATAATATAAATTATTATATTTTTAAATATAATAATATAATTATAATAACAATATAAATGATATGTCGTAGAATAGGTGTTAAAAAGAAATTTTTGAAATTGTG
This sequence comes from Diogma glabrata, assembly GCA_963693315.1. NCBI lineage: Eukaryota > Metazoa > Arthropoda > Insecta > Diptera > Cylindrotomidae > Diogma > Diogma glabrata. The sequence continues at coordinate 135,482,977 of OY856188.1, read as the reverse complement.
CATTGTTAGTTTTTTAATCCTATTTAACGGTTTTACATAAGAAAACAAGTTTAAAAGATAACGCTAGCATCTAATCCCACTTTTTAATTTTTTTAAAAAATAAAATTGAAGCTTGTTTTTATTTACCTGTGAAAGTTAATCCGTTAATCCATTAAAAGGAGGTTGTTTTTTTAGATATGCAAGATTGAAAAATTTGAAAATCCTACTTTTAATTTTAAGTGAATTTACGCGCAAAATAATATGGATTAAAAATAAATAAAAACCATCTTAAGGATTTTAAATTATATATGGCTGTAATTAAGACAAAGACTTCAAAAGGTTGCACAGATGCTGTAGAGTAGTAAATGTAGAGTAATTATATTTGATCATAAAAAATAGGCGTATATAATCTTTATTAATGCCTGCATTACTATTTTTAATCCCATTTTTGTTATATAAATGAAGTTTTAAATTGGTCACTATCAGTTAATTTCTATTACTTTAACAAAAACTTTCAAAATTTAATTTTTATAAAATGAGTGAATATAAATGCGTTAAACCATTTTCAAATTCTAAGTGTTCTTCAAATAAAAGGAAAATCACAGAGAAGGTTCGACAACATTTAGATGTTCTTGGGATTAGTGCAATGGAGAATAAGCGAATATGTTCATCTTGTTATTTTAGTTTAGTCAAACAGTCAACACTACCTTCTGGTTCAGATTTATCAACATCACTAACAATGGGTGACGATGCAGTATCCAATGACGCATCTTCAAATGAAACATCAGATGAAATGCAAACCGATCAAGTGATTGGTGCCAGCTTTAATCGAGATTATGTTCAAACACCAAACTTGATTAACTTAGAGCGTGATGTGCTAATTAATAATTTAAACGAACATATTGTGCCGCATATATCGGATCAACTTTCACCTCTTAAAATAAATTTGTGTGGCAGTCTCGACTACAGAAAACAAAAAGCCGTACAAATAACTAAGTCTATTCAGGAACGTTTGACTGGAGAAGTATTAGAGTTGTCTGAAAATGCAAAAATAAGGCAACGTTATGAAGAAATTATTAGAAGCCTAAAGATACATTTCGACAATGGGGATTATGCTGAAAAACAAAAAATGTTGTCAATTTTACCGCAAGAAATGAAAATGCAGGAGATTCAAGATATATTTGGAAGTAATGCTACGCGTCATTTGGTTGAAAAAAAGTAAAACTCTACATGAAAATCATTTTTAGCATTCATCTGCGACGGATAAAAGAGGTGTATCCACAACAGATATAAATGTTGTGGAGCAGTTCAATAAAAGTGATGAAATCAGTAGATTATTGCCAGGCAAACGAGATGCAATATCTTTTAAAAAAGGAGATGAGCGCATAAAAACACAAAAGCGCTTATTGCTATGTATAACATTAAATGAAACTTATGTGGAGTTTAAAAATAAGTTTCCTGATGTGAAAATAGGATTTACTAAATTCACGTCCCTTCGACCACAAGAATGTATAAAATTATCCCAAGGAGTTCATAATGTGTGCATGTGTACCATACATCAAAATATGAAACTAATGATTCAACATTCTAAGATTTCTTGGAATACTGATGCTGCTTTCCAGAATTATAAAACACTAATTGACTTTGTTTCATGTGGTGAATTAATAGAAGATTGTCATACGTTGAAGTGCAATGAATGTTCAAAAAAACTTCAACAACTGGAAGAAAAATTACTAAATGATTTCGTCGTTAAAGGAATCCTTCAAGTCAAATATCAACAATGGAATACCACTGATCGATGCAATTTGGATACTTTAATAGAAACTGTAGAAGAATTTATGAAAAAATTTATTTACCGTTTACAAATTTTGATACCACACAACTTTACAGCAATCTACATTCATTGAGGAAAAAAAAATTAGAAGCAGGAGAGTACTTCGTTCAAGGGGATTTTTCTGAAAACTACGGCTTCATAATTCAGGATGCGGTTAAAGGCTATTATTATAATAATTCACAAGCTACTATTCATCCATTTGTCATTTATTTTAAAAGTGCCGCAAGTGAATATATACAGCACCGAAGTTTTATACTCATTTCGGATATAAACGATGACAACAGTACTACAGTCCATCTTTTCATTACAAAACTTATTGAATTCATCAAAACGCATATAAATTCTAATATTACGAAAATAATTTATAACACTGACGGTGCACCTTCTCAATACAAAAATAAACATAACCTAATTAACTTATGCCACCATAAAAAAGACTTTAAGGTTGATGCAGAATGGCATTTTCATGCTACCAGCCATGGAAAGGGACCTTGTGATGGAATTGGTGGTACACTGAAGCGTGCTGCACACCGTTATAGTATAGGGAGCAAAGATATTATTGAAACACCAAAAAAACTTTTCGAATGGGCTTTAAAATGGGAATCTACCATGAACTTTGGATACGCCGATAAAAATGAATATCAATTAACAAAAAAAAATTACAAAATCGATATAAAAATGCGATTACTATAAGTGGAACTCAAAAATTTCATTCTTTTTTACTATTAGATACTAAGACAATAAATGCAAAAATGTTTTCCAACTCAAAAGAAACTTTTAAATGCAAAATAAGTAAATAATTTTTAATAACTATATTTATTTTCTTTAACCTACATATATAATTTGTATGATACTTTAAAAAGTTTATTCAATAATCAAATATTTGTAATTCAATGTTAAAATACAATCTTTTACTTTATGACCATAATAACATAATACGAACAATACTTCTCCAGTCAAAAGTTCCTAAATAGATTTTGTTATTTATACGATTTTTTTGTTTGCAGTCGATACTGTCAAATTATTTTTAATAAGAGTGACAAGTTACTTCACATTACTAAAAGTGACAAATAAACATTTCATTTTTTTATGCCATCTAATACAAAGAAAATAATTGCAGAACTGTTTTCCTATTCAAAAGAAACTTCTGTTTGTAAAATAAGTAAATCATTTTTAACAATTGTATTTATATTATTTATTGTACTACATATATAATTTTTATAATATTTTAAAAAGTTCATCTAATAATAAAATATTTGATATATAACATAAAATCTATTTGATACATAACATAAAAATCTCTTAGTTTATAACGCCATTTTTATAATTTTCCTTCAGAAAAAAAAAAACTGATTCCCTACAGTGATATGCACAACGAATTTTATCTTTAAAACAAAAAATAACGCGTGTCCTAAACTTTCACAAGTGGTTAGATATAAAATAAGCTTCAATTTAGTTTAAAAAAAAAAAAAAAAAAAAGGCTATGCCATCTTTTTTTCAATTACACCGTTTTTTTCTTATGTTACACCGTTAAAAATTATTTCAAAAAATTACAAGTGTACATTTGTAAAAACTTTGTTTTAATACCTATTCAACGACATATCATTTATGAAAATCGATTCAGTACTTTTTCTACAATCGCTGGTCAAAATGCACTCACATCACAAAATAACAAAAAATTGAGGGCCACCCTGTGAAGACCCCTGGTCGAAAAAAAAAATTCTAAGAGAACTTGTATTTTTTATTTATGAAAGACTATCTATAAACAAAAAATAATCAAAATTAAAAGGGGTCAAGTCAAAACGTTGTTGAATCTTCGTGAAATTGCTCTGCTATTTAATGCTTTCCTTTACTATTTGTTTACTATTTAATTCTTCAAAAAATTCTTTTATTTTAATTGGACATTTTTCAATCGTTAGGAAATGTGCTTGCAGTGGTTCGTACATTTTCAAAATTCTTTCTAGTGCTGGCATTACCGCCAGCCAGCGAGTTACACTGTATCCATTATGTTGGTTATGTTCGACATTACTTTTGCCGCAGAACTACTTCAACGTCTCCAGTAAAGACAGTAAAATATCCAATTTTTTTAACCTTGCCATTTAAATCAGCAGCACTTCTTATTGCATTATTGAGAATATGGGCTGTGAATCCAATACCCAATACATTCTGGTTCAAATTCGAGTTTAGCTTGCTTTTAAATTTTCACCCCTTGACGTGACACCACTAAAATTGGTGTTCGTATTATCAGCGCAAATTGCAACTAGCTTTTTGTCAATGTTAAATAACAACAAGAAAACAAAATAACAACAAAACTTGTTTAAGCTACTGGAGGAGCTGGCGGCTTATAGCAACGCTTTTTCACGTTTATCTTTATCTATATGTCTTTTAAAATCATAATGTCCACTGTTAATTTGCAAATTCACTCCGACTGGTAATATAATAAACTTTTGCGTCGTTATATTTTGATTTTTTTATAAAAGGATAGTCCAATTCAATGTCGTATGAGAATTTACGTAAACGTTTTCTAGCCGTCTTGATTTGCAGGAGAACTTTTTACATCTAATTTTAAGCTTAAAACTTTTGTTACACAAGTAAAGACTGCAAAACAATTGAAACAATTTATTTTAATTTTACTAAATAATTAATCTCTTCTCTGTATTCTTTAAGTATAAGGGTATACAGTATACCTCTTGTTCTATCTTTTGAAAATCTATACCATTTATCAAGTTTTTATTCTGTTTACTTTGTTTGTTCTTTATTGAGAAAAAAAATTATAAATTAGAAAATAATAATTTTACTTTTGAGCTACCGAGTTAAAGTGTGTTTTAAACAGAGTTTGAAGCTCTACTTATATCAATCCTTTACTTTGTTCTTTCAGAGTGCGTAGCCTAAAAAAAATATAACACTCCCACATACAGGAGTGAAAATAATAAAATATCATTCTTGCTACTAAATTGAAATAAATACTTTCTTTCAAATACTCAAAACTTTTATTTTTGCTTCAAATTTGAAGCTTTCCAACGTAAAATGCTTCAAATAATTCGTTCAATTATTCATGTATTGTAAGAAAAATGAATATAAAGGATGACGTAGAGAGACTAATTTTGTTCTTTTGCAAATCGAATGAAAGAACAGGAAAATGTAATCTGCTCCAGAAGAGTAAAATCGAAAAAACAAAAATTTTGCTCTTACGAGTAAGAACGATATTCAAATTATGAGCATTTTAATTTTTGAATATTATTTCACAGGATTGAAATGAGTGCTCGAATAAAGTAAAATTGTAAACTCTGGTTTGAAAATTTAAATGTTTATGAATTTACACGGAAAACTGCGTCTTTTTAAGTAAAATATTTTCTATTTTATTTTTCATAATATACTTTCGATCTTTCGTATATACACCGGGGAGATGTTTCTATAAACAAAGAAACCTTTTCGCTGAGGTAGATCTGTTAGACATCAAAAGATATTTGCAAAATAAAATGTAAATTATTGAAGTGAAAAAAACTGAGTTTAGCATTTCTAAGAAAATTATAGTTAAAACACTATTTTAGTAAAAAAAATATTGCACTGGTTTGTTCTCTCAATATAGTTTATCAACATATACATAACATTATACAATCTGCAAGAAAAAACTGTGAAGCCATTGCTTTGACTAAGATATTGCGCAAACTGTACGTAGGTAGATATAAGGTTTTTTGATTATTTCGATAATGCGGGCAAATGTGGTGGAAATATTTGTATCGTGAGACGCTTCGTGGGACAAATTTCTCCGTGGGACAACGCAATTCTCCGTGGGACATTTCCACGCAGCGTGGCACGTCTGGTCAGTTTATTAGCTGCACAAAAATTATGGATTAAAAATGAAATTAAATTTTTGTATTCTTGAAAGGTAATGCTCATTAAATTGCTATATAAAATACATTTAGAAATGCTCAATATTATACATCCTATCATCAATGAAATTTTAGAAAAAATTAATAATCAAATCACAAACATAATTAGCAGTGGCGGATTATGCCTTTAAGGGGCCTGAGGCGGAACAAAATTTTGGGGCCTAAGATTTTACCAAAAATTTTGCAAATGAGTTTGATTAAGACTATTTCTTAAATAATTTTTTATCCGCTTCAGAACGGTGAAAGATCGTTCCCCACTTGCGTTGCATATCGGCAATGTAAGAAATATTTTTAAAATAGTTTCCACATTGGGAAATGAAGATTGCAGGCCATCAATGATTACCTTGTACATCTTAAATGGACAAGTGATGTTCTCTTCTTTTATATATTTTAAAAAATGATGTACTTCGTCTTTAAAATATTGTACTTCTATATCCCTCGCATATGTATTTGACAATTCTAAAATACACTTGTCAACTTCATCACTGGATATATTTTGATCAAAAAATAATTTAAAATTATTTAAAACAGTTTCATATATGGACGTTCTGGTAGACATTTCAGTGGCAAGTCTATCACAGATCATATTGTGAGTATTTATAATAAACAATTCTCGTCCTACTAGCTGTGTATCATTTGCAGATGATTCATCATACATAATTTTGCGTTTTCTTTTTCGTCCTTCTTTGAAGCTAATATTGTCTGTTAATAAGTTTGCTTGCTTTTCTAAATCATTCCGAACATCCCTTATAAATTGTGACAAAGAATTAAACAGTTTTACTCCTTGTAATAAGTTCGTTTGAATATTTTGAAATGATTTTCTAGTACTATTAATTCTTTGCAATAATATATCCCATAGAACGGCTAATAAGGCAATTCATATTAATCGAAAGAGCTAGCTAATTTTTTAACCTCAACTTTAGTAATCGGTTTTTCGTCTTCATTTTCGCTAATTTGGATAAGAACGCTTTTAATATTTTTGTAATCAAACCGCAAGGCGGATACTGCATCTGCTCTTGCAGATCATCTTGTCACTTGTGTCAATTAATTTTTTAATATGTTTGGAATTAGTAGAGGTGTGAGTAGATGAAGAAAAGAATACATATATATTTTGGATAAAGTTAAAATAATACACCGCAGTAGAATAGGCATCTGCAGCATAATTTTCAATTAAATTAAGCGTATGACTTGTACAAGGAATAAAAATGGCGGTCTCACTTAGAGTTTTAATTCTGGCTTGTAAACCATTATATTTTCCGGCCATATATGTTTGACCGCGACAATTTTTAATATCCAAAGACAAATTGTTTAAAGTTTTCAAAATAAGTTGTGCTAGATATTCTGAATTGTGATTTTCAATTTGTAAAAATCCAAAAATCGTTCTCTCGCATCGCCCACTTTATCAATGTACCTTAATATAAAACTTAGTTGGTCAGTGTAGTTCACGTCTGGCGTAGAATCAACAATAATTGAATAATATAAAGAGTCCTGAATTTCTTGAATTAGGTGTTCTTTTACTTCAGTTCCCATTAAATTTATAAATTCATCGCATGTGGTATGTGATAAATAACTTACATTACCTTTTCCTGGATGGCTGTACCTCTCCAAATGATTTTTAAGAAAATCATCAAATTGGGATAGGTACTCAATGCATGTCATAAAATTTCCTTTTCTGTTCGAATCAATATCTTCTCGATGACCACGAAATGCTAAACCCAAAGTAGCTAGTAGCTTTACTGTAGCTGCAACTCTTTTTAAAACTTCCCACCAGCATTTTTGTTGTACGTCAATTTCACGAGCTATTTGAGTATCAATACGTCCAGTTACAAACAATCTTTTTTTCAAATTTTTCAAACAAATTTTTTAGACAATCTTTTTCCCAATCAACGTTGATAAAACGAAATATACAACTAAAGCTAAAACACCTATACTATATCAATCATATCATATGGAAACCCTTTTCAAACGTTAATCCAAATGATGAATTTAGCATGTATTGTATAAAAAATACATGGATTTTAAGCATACAATAAATGATTTCAATTCTACACGTTAAAAAGTTTTCATTTATTTAGTTATATATGAAATTAATCTAAAATATGTACAATTATATGCTTAAAATTGAGGTTTTCAGTTTAATGCTTTCAATAAATTGTAGGTCTTAAAAGAAATCCAAAATCATTGATGAAAACATAAAACTCAAATATACTTCAAATATCCAAAAAATACTTATCTGGATTTTGTTTTTATCAATAATTTTGCGATTAATATAACAACAGCCCATTGCAAATAAAGTTTTAGTATTAATATTCATTCGTAACAGAAGAACTTTTCAAAACAAAATGTTTTTTTACTATACAAATTGGAAAACGAATTTGTACATTAAAAAATTATAAAACTATCAAATTAGAATTATTAAAATAAAAACATACATGAAAAAAAGTAATACAAATTGACAACCTAACACTTTTACATGTGGGATAATATTAAAAAAATCTTTAGTTTTAAAAACTTTGGTTGAATGAACGCAGTCATTTGATATTTGAATACCTATAAAATATCAATACTATTTGTAGCGAGGGGGCCCCTGTGCATGTGGGGCCCGAGGCGGCCGCCTCTTCCGCCTCTACGGTAATCCGCCACTGATAATTAGCGAAAAAGTTTTGACGCAAAATAATAAAATTCAAAAACTTTATGAACAACAGCATGTTCCAATTGATATTGAGTTAAATAATAAGCATGTGTTTTTTCCAAAAATTATGAATTATACAGATATTGTTTTAGATGGTTTTGAAAATGAATTATTGTGCAAAGGTTTAAATTATAATATTTCAAAATTTAACAAAAATAGTATGACGTCAGAAATAATCAATGCTGAAACTATAATTAAAATGCTACCTACTGCTGAAACAAGAAATGAGGCAAGATGTGAAGTGACTAGAAAGTTTAATAATATTGTTGAAAGTGGTTATCGTAGTTCATTTCTCAAAAATATTTATCAAAATGAAATTAATACTATTAAAAACATAAAAGCTAAATTATTAGAACACAACGTGATAGTTACAGAATGTGATAAAGGTAACACAATAGTATTTTTATTTAAACAAGATTATTTGGATAAAACTTATGATTTTATTAACAATAATGATATAAAACTTTTGCAAAAAGATCCAACAAAATCATATGTGAAAAGTATTAATAATATTATAAATAAAAGCACAAATTTATTTGACCATCACAACAAATTTAGTTTAAAACAAATTCATGCAAGAGCACCCGAGATTAAAGGTCTACCAAAAAATAAGGCCCCTTATCAATTACAAAACTGCACCTTCTTATAAAATAGCAAAATTTTTAGTCAAAATTATTATTTATAATATTACATTTATCAATAACCAATATATTAAAAACAATCTACATTTAATAGAAAAACTAAATAATATTAATTTATTATCTCAGTATAAAATGATATCTTTAGATATAACCAATATGTGTACAAATATTCCAATTACTGAAACTATTAACATATTAGAGATATTTTAAAAATACTGGTACTTTAGATATAGTTAAAATTAATGAATTGATTAATATAATTCGAATTATTTTACAACAAAATTATTTTACTTTTGATAATAAATTTTTTATTCAAGAAAAAGGGCTTGCAATGGGATCCCCATTAAGCGGATTACTCGCTAATATTTTCTTAAACTATTTTGAAAATAAATTTATATACTCAAATTTAAATAAACGACAAAATTTAATAATTCCATACTCAAGATATGTTTATGACACCTTCATTTTATTTAATGGTACCATTAGACAAGTCGAAATTTTAAAAAATTATTTGAATAATGTTCATCCAAATATAAAATTTACTCTAGAAATTAAGATAATAATAAAATAAATTTTTTGGATTTAACAATTTCAAAAAACGATAATAAATTTGAATATAAAATTTACCGAAAACCTACAACTTCTAGTATTACTATCACTTATTACTCGTTTATTCATCGCCTGCTAACTATTCCAATGAATATTCAAAATTTTCAAGATGAATTAAACACTATAAAATTTATTGTTTTAGATAATGGATATGATTCTAAATTTATTGATAAGTTACTTTGAAAGAAATTAAACAAATTAAACAATCAAAATATTAATAATGAAAATAATATAAAATATATATCACCTAATGTTTTACGGAACCAATTTAAAAAATATAAATATAAAATATCCTTTGGCACAAACAATAATTTATATAAATTGTTAAAACCAAAATTAAATATTAAATTAGAATTTATAAAATAAAATGTGATTCTTGTGAAAAATTTTACATCGGGAAAACCGGAAGATGCTTCAAAGATAGATTCAAAGAACATCTTCCAATGAAGAAAAACAGACAAAACTTAAAATCTATTTTTGCAAACCATTTAGTCGATAACAATCATAATTATACAAGTTTTGAACAAAATTTGAAGGCTTTACATTTATGTAATCAAGATTTTCTAATGGATTCTCTAGAAGAATTTGAAATTTTCAAAGGATTCAAAACACAACCAAATTTAATTTTGAATGACAAACTTTCTTTTAGTTCAAATGTTTTATTCTGTTTTAGAATAAATCAATTAAAATTTCTGTAAAAAACATATTACATTCATAAAATTTATATAGTAAGCTTCTAAAATTTATTTGTAAAAAGAAGTTCTATTCAAGTTATTTCAATTAAAAATATGGAGGGGCTGAAATCTCACAGCTCTGAGATATCAAGACTTCGGTCTGGATTTTGATATAGTTTTCGGCAAAAAACTTTTATGAGGACATGGTTTTTAGTTTTAGGCAGCGATGTATATCAAACATAACTCTTTGTTAAAGTACAAGTATTTTTTATCTCTGTTTAAAAATTTATTAAAAAACTAACACGAAACATCAATACGTTGCCGGAAAATTATAATCAAAATTCCAAAAATATTGTTAAATTAAAATCTCCAATTAAAATCCAAAAATTAGAATAAAATCAAATATTTAAATTTTTTCTAAATTCCCATAATATTTCAAAAATTCTTAAAAATTAAAACTTTTTCCAAAATTCTAAAAATATTGCAAAAATTATTACAAAATCAAATATTGAAAATTTTTTCCAAATTCCAAAAATTATAATAATATCAAAAATAAAAAATTTTTTAAAATTCTAAAAATATTCCAAAAATTCATACAAAATCAACATTTAAAACTTTTGCCGAAATTCTAAAAATATTGCAAAAATTATTACAAAATCAATAATACAAACTTTTTCAAAATTCCAAAAATATTTCAAAAACTATTACAAATTCAAAAATTTTCTTGTCCAATTTCATTTTAAATTATATTTACGTCATAAAAACAGCTTCATTTTTTTTTCCAAAAAATTGGCTAAAAAAATAAATGAAATCATTTTTTGACACACTTAACATTATTTTTTGACAAACTTATAATGCCATAATTCTCAATAATAATAATAAAATTTCATTTCAAACAAACAATTAATTTTATTTTTTTTCCAAAAACTAGGTAAAAAAATAAATAAAAATCTTTCTTTTGACACACTTGACAACATTTTTTGACAAACTTATAATGCCATAATTCTCAATAATAATAATAACTGCCGGCCAGCCGGCAGACAGACATACATTTTTTTTTTGCTTTTTTAGAATCAGTAGGTCCTAAAACGTCGAGAAATGCCAAAAAAGTGGGGGTAAGAATTTAACTTTGAGCTCATGAATGTAATACTTAGGTCTTTCAGACCGAAGTAATTTTTTCTTTAGTATGCTTTTTATCAAACAAAAAATTTTGTTGAATGAAAAATGTTTTATTTTGATTTTATAATATTTTAAAACGTTTGAGAATGAACATTTATGTTCGAAACGCGTAACATATTGTTACGATTTAGAAAAATCTAGACGATAACGGTCACTTCCAGGAAAATAAAATCAACAAACAAGTTAATGAAATGAATATTGTTGTTGTTGTCTCTTCTTAGAAATAGGGTCAACATAAACGATTTTATGAATCAAATCAACATAACGTAAAATAATCGAGTATTCTAATGTTTTCTCAAGGTTTCTGGAAAGTGATGTCGAATTATCTAGAAGTATTGCAGAAGGTATATAAGAAAATTACCTATTGTAGTTTTGAATTAGTTTTATTTTAGACCTGCGACAGTAAAGTGAAATTAAATGTAGAATTAGTTTATTTTAAACCTGCGATTGTGAAGTTAAAAATTATAAAAGTGATCTTTAAATTAGTTTTTGTGTAAAGTTTTTGTAAATAAAGTTATAAGTGTTATTAAATAGAAATATTTTGTGTATTATTTTGAACGTTGTGAATTGGAAATTTCTACAATAAACCGTTGGAGTTTCGAAGCTGTTGGAAGAATATTCTAGTTAAGAATATTGGTTGCTGCATTGTTTTCCTGTTGTTGTGAAACAATTAAGGTGTTGAATACTTATTAAAACCTGGTGTTTGTGCTTACTAATCAGTGATCGAACTCAGGAAGAGATTGGGAACTACGTTTATCGAATTGAGAGTGAGGCCAATTCGAAGGAAGTTTGGAAAAACGTAACATTGGTGACATCGGCGGATTAGTTAGCTGTTAATAATGGTTTTATTAAGTGATTTGAAGGTTCTTGAGTTAAAGAAAGAACTAGAACAACGTGGATTGGCAACAACCGGCAACAAATCTGAATTGACGATACGGCTTCGAGAAGCTATGGAAGCTAGTGGAGTAGTTGTGGAAAGTTACCAGTTTGGAGTGATTAGTACAAATGCTGATTCAATAGCAGCTGATGAGGAGAAAAGTTCTGTTGCGGAAACAACAACCTCATTGCCACCTGCAAATTGTGATTTTACGCAGTTAATGGCTATGATGCAACAGATGAGTTTGACCATCAGTCAACAAATGGCTGCAAATAAGGAAGAGATCAGCTGCAACATCAATCAACAATTGGCTGCAAATAAGGAAGAAATCAGCTGCAACATCAATCAACAAATGGCTGCTACCAAAGAAGAAATAACTACAACATTGGCTGAAAATAAAAATGAGATAAACCAGCAAATAAATGAGTTGCACATTAGCATAAATCAACACTTAGACGAGAAGCTTCTACAAATGTCAACGGCATTTGATGTAAAAGTCGAGAAAATTCAAAACGAAATTGAAGAATTTGAGCGTGACTTGAATAAAGTTGTAACTAAAGTTGACGATTTTGAGAAGAGGTTGCAGCATGTTGAAACAGCTAAAGTTACTTCACAGGTGGTACAACAGATAGCAAATATAAAATTGAAACCACCATCGTATGACGGTACCACATCTTTCGGCATCTTCAAGTTCCAGTTCGAGACCGCAGCAGATCAAAATGTTTGGAACGCCGAAAATCGTCTTGCTGCATTGATAGTTGCACTTAAAGGGGAAGCAGCTGAAGCATTACAGGCGGTGCCGGAAAACGACCGAAAAAGCTATGTTGAAGTAATGAATGCATTGGAACGAAAATATGGCAGCGACCATAAAAAGGAATTATACAGGATTGAGCTAAAAGGTCGCTTGCAACGCAACGGAGAAAGTATGCAGGACTATTCCTCAGCAGTGGAACGCCTTGTACATTTGGCACACTCGAATACTCCACCGTATTTTATGGAGAAAATGAAGATCGAGGCTTTTACTGATGGTAGCCGAGATCCAGAAACCAGGATCAAAGTAATAACTACACCTAAGGCGACTTTCCATGAAACAGTCGCATACGCAATGCAATATGAGATGGTACAGAGGATGTGTATGCCATCTGGTGGATGCAGAAAAAGGAATGTAGAGGGGAACATCAAAGGAGAAGTATTGGCACACAGAAGTGGAAGCGACGTCAGATGCTGGGTATGTGACGAAGAGGGTCACATGGCGCGGGAGTGCAAGAAAAACAACGAAGCAGATAGATCGTCGTTTTCTGCGAAGAATATGGGAGTCGAAGACAAGCAGCACGGAGGGTTCAGGAGCAGCAGCAGGAAAATCTTGTGTTGGATATGTAGAAAATCGGGCCATATCTCACAGGACTGCTGGAACAGGAAGCGTGATAGATCTTCGTCTCCTATTCAACGGAAGTCTGTTGGAGGTGCAACTGTAAAGCCAAAAAGAGAGGAGAATGCAGCCTACATTCCAATTTCAAGAATTGCGGTAAATGGTGAAAGCTTGGGTGTCAACGGACAACTTGAAGGTAAAGGTTGCTTCATGACACTGGATACAGGTTCAGCTCGAACATTCGTTCGCAAGGTTTAATTGACGGCATTTTGGAATCATCAGATGGATTGAAACTCCGAACAGTAACTGGAGAATGCGCTGACGTAGCTGGTAAAAGAATCGCTGAAATAAAATTGGGAAATAACTGCTATCAACAAGAGGTGCTAGTGGCAGACATTATGGATGAAGTCATTTTGGGGATGGACTTCATGAAGGCGAAGGGATTAGTCTTCGATTTTGGATGTGGAATCCTAAAGGTAAATAATGTTGAGATGCCACTACTTGTGAATAAGGCAGAGTCAACCGATATTGGCAGCGATGAGGAACTACGCAGTGCAGAGGAAAATCCAGCACCATCCAAACAGATGAGGGAAAGAAACGTCAACCGACGCAGACGTTTGAACAAACGCCGAAAGTTAAAAACGAAACAAGCTCAGGTCCAGTACGAAGTGAGCAATGTAAATGAAGTGGTTCAAATAGCGTCAAATGGAAACGAATCGCAGCTGAAAATGAGAATGGTTCGGAGACATGGCAATGTGAAACACTCAAAGGGAAAAGATAAGGAGGGCTTTAGAGATAATGAGAATCCATACTTATCACGGTGGGCGGACATAGAACAAAGTAATGGCCAAGGACTTAGAAAGGGACCAGAAGCAATTCTAAACCGCCTGGGCAATAGAAAAAGAAAAAAAAAATGTTTGGATTCAACAATTGGACGAGAGATCTAGATCCTGTTCGGGACGAACAGGCTTAAGTGGAGGGTAATGTTACGATTTAGAAAAATCTAGACGATAACGGTCACTTCCAGGAAAATAAAATCAACAAACAAGTTAATGAAATGAATATTGTTGTTGTTGTCTCTTCTTAGAAATAGGGTCAACATAAACGATTTTATGAATCAAATCAACATAACGTAAAATAATCGAGTATTCTAATGTTTTCTCAAGGTTTCTGGAAAGTGATGTCGAATTATCTAGAAGTATTGCAGAAGGTATATAAGAAAATTACCTATTGTAGTTTTGAATTAGTTTTATTTTAGACCTGCGACAGTAAAGTGAAATTAAATGTAGAATTAGTTTATTTTAAACCTGCGATTGTGAAGTTAAAAATTATAAAAGTGATCTTTAAATTAGTTTTTGTGTAAAGTTTTTGTAAATAAAGTTATAAGTGTTATTAAATAGAAATATTTTGTGTATTATTTTGAACGTTGTGAATTGGAAATTTCTACAATAAACCGTTGGAGTTTCGAAGCTGTTGGAAGAATATTCTAGTTAAGAATATTAGTTGCTGCATTGTTTTCCTGTTGTTGTGAAACAATTAAGGTGTTGAATACTTATTAAAACCTGGTGTTTGTGCTTACTAATCAGTGATCGAACTCAGGAAGAGATTGGGAACTACGTTTATCGAATTGAGAGTGAGGCCAATTCGAAGGAAGTTTGGAAAAACGTAACAATATATTATAAATTAAGCTGTTATTGGAAAATATTAAATTTATTTAAAATAAATTATTCTAAATCTAATTTAAACAACTTGGAGATCAAACCATCATTATATTTTAATTTACTAACAAAATTAAAATATTATTAAAATGTTTAAAGCATAGTGATTAAAAACCAATCGATTACATCATTAATCGATTATTCGATGTAAAAGTAGTCGACTAATTTGCCTAATCGTTGCATTTTTATTGATCGATTGTTTTTGGTTATTTTTCCGTTTAATTGATTATTTAAAAAAAATCAAAGTTTGCTTATTTTTGATAGTGGATAAAATATGTTCTAAAACTGTTTGCTGCACCATTTGAATAAGCCAGGAAAACTGAGTAGAGAAATGGTTGGCACAGTTAGTAAAATATTTCTAACCATTCTGGATTGTTTTTGTGAGCAATTAAACTCAAGTAACTAGGGAAATAATTTGAATTTTTTCAATTAAAAGGTATTGTTGGAAATAAATCAGAAAAAAACTCTGTTTTTCTCTTTTACGTGTTTTGGTTGGGATTCGAACTCATAACTTAATCAGTGCCAGAATGAGTTTGGCAGACACGCTATTCACTTCGCCACCAATGCGATGATATTTTGAAGTTGAAACTTCATCATCACTCTAGTAACTAGTTACTTAAGTTGAATTCTCAACTGTCAAGACTCCTATTTATCGGAAATGTTTTAACATTATTTTGGGGATTTTTCCATTAAATTTCTAGACAGCACTATTGTGTGATATTGTGTGATATCATAGATGTGTAATATATCTATTATAGTCAACATTCTAAGTCACGAGTGTATATAGTCATTATATAGTCATTATATTTCTAACCATATTTTGTCTCCAACTTTGAAGGACAATATTGAATCAGATAAAACTAAAATTTTCAAAACAGTTTTTATATCTGAAAAGCAAAATAGATTTCAGAATTATGAAAAAAAAATACATACATAATTTCTTTTCCGAATTCCTTGCGATATTGACTTAAAACAACAAATTCTCAAGGTTTTCAATCTGTTGCGCACTGCAGTGTACCGGTGAAAACAGATAAATTTGTAATTGACAATAATTTTTGTCAACACTTGATATTAAAACAAAACACATTCGAATTATGTTAAACAATTAAATTGAACAATGCTTATCGCCGAACATGTGGGAAATATGTATAAACACAGAGTCACTGAGCTTTTGATGAGAAACTTAAATTTGATTTCCTCGAATTTCAAAGTTGGCTCTAACATTTCTTGCATAGAATTTTAGTACTGTTGTTAGTCGAGCTACCGAGTGGTATAGCAGTTAGATTTGAATTAGGGGACCCATGTCATAAGTTGGTATGTAGGATGATGGTTAGGGTCTACAGCTATTTTCAAGAACAAGAACTCAATTATTGCATTGCAAGTATATCAAAAAATTATCAAAGTTTTTTTTAGACAAACATTTTATTTTGTCTGGAAATATTTATTTCGATGTTTTAAACAGAATTAGCTAACTAATTAGTATTTTTCTGAGTAAAACTTGCTTCAGACCACTCTCTCTAATAGAAACAGTTGGCAAATATCATTTAGTTCTTTCTTTTATTTTAACTTAACTAACTGGTTTAGGCGGTGGCCCATATCACCCTATTAACTAACTTATGAACTACCCAACACCAATAATTAACATCTAAATCGGCTCTGCAATTCTAATCCAGAAAATTCATATTGGATTTGACTGGATTCGAACCGTCGACCCTAACGATGTATAGACTAGTGTTTTAAC
Source organism: Diogma glabrata (assembly GCA_963693315.1). Lineage (NCBI taxonomy): Eukaryota > Metazoa > Arthropoda > Insecta > Diptera > Cylindrotomidae > Diogma > Diogma glabrata. The sequence continues at coordinate 135,465,771 of OY856188.1, read as the reverse complement.
ACACTCGGCTATACATCGCCTTATCATTTAGTGACACATTATAAGTTTTTTTTTTCATAAAATGTGTTGTGTATAGTAGGAATTAAAATATGTGTCACAACAACACATAAAAACCTTTTAAGACCAGTCCCACCACAACATGCGTTCTAAGGTGTTGATGGGCGTAAATTTGTTTTTTTTAATATTTTTTTTTATAGAAGGAATAACTAAACAATAAATCTTATTACATATAAAATATGACATAGGCCAATATTTCATGATAGGATAGAAAAATAAAAATAAAATAAAAGGTAACACTACAGCAAATTTGTTTTAACAATTTGCAGGAACAAAACTAAAATGTGGTTGCCAATAATCCAGCTGGTATCATATTCCTTGAACATGCGACGAACTTCCATCAAGGCATCATCAAGGAATACTGCATTGCTAAGATTGAGGGTGCTACGGTTGATTAAATAGAGTTCATTCGCAATCAGCCCTAAGATATCATCTTGACTAGTGATATCTCAATTCTATTGCCAGTGGTATGTGATAAGTCACATTAGCTCGTATGTCAATAGCAGGAACTGGAGTACGCGGGGTTGTCACACCCGTAGATCAAAAATAAAAAAAAAATTGACAAAAAAAAAATTGACCATGGGGTGGGTGCATTTAGTTATGACGATTAGTTGTATACAATATGACGTTTTATTTTATGTTATGACATTTGTTCACGAAAGTTATTAATGTGAATGAAGAGACTTTCTGAGATTTTTTTGGGTCTACGTGCTAAATCCTTGCACGTGTGTTAATGATCCAGGTGTGGAGCGGGTCACGCAAAATGATTAACAAATGGGCTGGATCAAGGTGTCATGCGATTCGTGCCGTGCCGATGATTGTCCAGGCTGGGGTCCATTCAAGCACCAGCTCACTCGCAAACGGACCTGCCTAGATACACCTTTTGCCTTGCGAAGTTAATCTGTGCTCTGACTTGGTCGACCTATCTCCCTGTGAAACTCGTGGGAACAATATGGAAATTGCATTTCTTTGGGATTTTTTGTAATAAATTTCTAGACATTATACTATGTATGAATTGTATGACTATGTATGACATTACTATGTATGAAAATGCTGTGTGGAAATTGTTTCTAAAAACAAAAACAATATCACTGTGCCAAAGAGAAACGACAGGAGCAGTGTACTATAGGCAGAGAGCCCACCTCTACCACCTTAAAGCCAGCCTTGGGGCCAGTTTGTGGGGTTGGATGACCCACTAAGGCGGGGACACAGTGTTGCTGGTATAAGGTTGTATAAGGTATAAGGTATAAGGTATAAGGTGTAAGGTATAAAGTATAAGGTATAAGGTATAAGGTATAAGGTGGTAAATTGCACCTGAAAACGTGAAGTGGGCCAGAGAGTCTACGACTCCACAGGAAAAAGCAGCAATGAAGCCATGCCACATGTCAGGACAGAGAGTAACATCATCTCAGACCTACCACCAGCTATGCTTGTGTAACTAAGGCGATTAAGGTGGATATCCTGGATGAGAATTATCCCCAGAGGATGCTTGAAGGAGCTGTGGTTGATCAAGGCGGAGTTTCTGAACTAACTAGCGATAGAATGTGTTGATCACAGAACCGGCTTTGGGGAGATTTACTTCAAACCTGGTCATGTGATGGTAGAGGGTGACGACGAGCAGACGGTAAAATGGCTCGTGATCTGGTTTACCTAAAGTGAAAGTCTGAAAAGTTTACCTAAAGTGAAAATATTCACTTGAGACGAAATTGGACGATTATATTCCGATGCCTCACAATATTATCGTCTTTCTCCCAAGGAGTGCTGTTCAGACTAGGGAAAAATCTCTCGCGCTAGATGAGTAAAACGCCGGCTTATTCATCAAGGATTGGAAGCTATCGAGCAATCAGGATGAGGGCACTTGCAAATTCCTGCACTAATCGACGACAGGGCAAAGAGGGCCTTTTCTGAGGTAGGGAATATATACCCTTAACTACCGATTTGGTGAAGTCTTTGCCCATGGACCTAGAAGGGCATTAGACACAGACCAATATTCCATGATAGGAGGCAAAATAATAGATAGGAGCCAAATTTGTTTTAAACATGGAATTAAGCTATAAATATGATCGTCAATAATCCAGCTGTGGGCATATCCTTGATCATATGAGAAACTGTCTTCTTCAATGATTAAAGCCCACACATATAGTTATATGAATTCTCGATTGTATGAGCAAGCAATAACGTGCGGTTTCATCAAATAAAACTGATCCCCTCATTAATTCTGCGTCCCAACTTATGCTTTGCCACTTTTGGTAATATGTTATAAATGCTATTTTATTGAAATATTTTTTTTAAAATTAAAACTTAGGAAAATATTTGGCAAAAACTAGCCACTTATTGAAGTAACATGACTACAATCGACCAGATTGCAGTCACCCCACTCGGTAACCCTTCTTAGATTTTCGTTTACAATTATTTTTTTTTTTTTTTTTTTTTTTTTTTTTTAATAAAATGTGTTGTGTAATAGGGTTTAGAATATGTGTCACAACAACACATAAATACCTTTTAAGACCTAGGTCTAGACCTGGGTCCCACAACAACTGGCGTTCTGAGGTGTAGATTAACGCTTTTTTTAAACATCTGTGGGTTGAAGCCACCTGAGACTAAGTGTTCCGGCAAACTATTCCATTTGTACGCAGTTCGGACAAAGAAGTCTCTCTGCGATCTGCCAGTATGACAGCGCGGGATCTTTACCATTTCACTGGTTGCAGCAGCCGATTGCCGAGTGGAACGGGGGTAAGAATAAGTTTGAGGCATGATGCCGCTGATTTCATCTGAGCACTGCTGATGACGATATTTGTAAAAAACAACGAGGTCAGCAACAGTGCGACGATGTTGTAGCGAATCAAGTTTTGATGTCAAAGTTCGATCACCCACAATTCGTATAGCTCGCATTTGAACAGAGTCCAAGAGGGCCAAGATGGAAACAGAGGCAGCACCCCAAACTTGACAGCAGTACTCCATACAGGGACGAATATAGGACTTATAAACATGAAGCAATTGGTATGGAGTGAAAAATTTTTTGCATCTATTTAGGAGGCCGAGTTTTTTAGACGCGCTTTTTGCCATCGCCATTACATGATCGTTCCAGAGTAGGTCATTTGAAACCGTGACACCCAATAAACGAATGTTTTTACATTCACCTATTGGTTCATCACACATACTAAATAAAATATCTTTGGGGAACTCGGTCTTTAATCTGGAAACAATCAACAGCTGTGTTTTGGTGGAGTTGAAATTGACAAGGTTTTGGTCACCCCAGTCGGCGACTTTATTCAGGTCTTGGTTCACGTTTATGGCAGCGTCTCTCCGGGCAGGGTTAATTCGTTCGTGCATTTTACCTTTTGAAGGAAGGGGCTCGAACGACTTGTGCAGAGTACTATCATCTGCAAAACTATTTATTCGGTTACTGGTGATTTTCAACAATTCGTTGATATAAATCAAAAATAGGGTTGGGGATAATACTGAGCCTTGGGGTACACCAGCATTAATTAGTTTAGACTCAGAAGAAAATCCGTCTAAGGTTACCGAAATGTATCGGCTGGATAGAAAATTTTGAATCAGCTTCACAACATTGGGATGAAAACCGTACGCAACGAGCTTGTTGATTAAGTTGGCATGCCAGACTCGATCGAATGCCTTGGAGATGTCTAAAGCGATAACGTATGTTTCACCACCTTTATCAAGTATGCTGTTCCAACAATGCGCTACATAGTTTAATAGATCGGTAGTTGATCTTTTGTTTCGAAAACCGTATTGGCTGTCGGATATTAAATGATTTTCTTCCAGAAATTTTGAAATATGTGTATTAATATAATGCTCATAGACTTTGGATAGGACCGATATTAAAGCTATTGGCCTATAATTTGAGATATCGGATTTTGGTCCCTTTTTGGGGACGGGCTGGACATTTGCCAACTTCCAGCACGAGGGAAATATACCAGATTTGTAGGATTGGTAAAATATTTTAGTCAAAGTTGGTGCAAGTTCTTTAGAAAAGGGTTTTAAAATAATGGGTAGAATATTGTCCATTCCTGATGCTTTGTTGATGTTTAACCCCTTTAAAAGTTTAGCGACTATTTTGGGTTTGAAGTGAAGTTCATTCATATTAACTCCTGAAGACTGGATTTGGGGTATTTCTTTAGGAGTTTCCAAAACAGTGGAGTTCAGAGCAAAGCGTTCAGCGAACAAGTTAGCTTTTCTTGCGGGATCATTGACGATTAAATCACCATCAATAATAGGGGGAATAGAAAATTTTGTACCAGAATTTAAAGAATTAATGGCACTGCAGAAACTCTTGTCAGAAACAGACATAGACGTAAGTTTTGAGGCTTTCGCTCTGTCAATTTCGGACTTTTCGTTTGAGATAATCTGATTAGATATTTTGTTGGCCTTTAGATATTGGGATCGATTAGTGGGAGTTTTGTTATGAATCCAAATATTAAATGATCTACGTTTGTTTCTAAGTGCCGTTTTGGCAGCTTTCGAATACAAGTATTTTTGTTTGGGTTTTACTATGGAGAAAGGGACAAATTTATTGATAGCAAATTGGATGGTTTCTGTAAAGTTTTGAGCAGAAACATTTACATTGTCAGTGTAAAAACAATGACGGTCGAAAGGGAAACCATGGAAAAAATTTTGAACACCACTCTTATCCATTTTTGAGTAGTGAAATATTTTACGGGGTTTGGGAGCTGTAGTTTTAAGTAAATCAGTTTTGATAACTGATGAGATTAAAAAATGATCAGAATTTCCAATACTACCTCTCGCGACATCGACACTCGTAATTTCTGGCATTGTGGTAAGATAGAGATCTAAAAGAAAACTATTATCACCGCCATTACGGGGAGTGAAAGTCGGGCTTTTAACAATTTGGAATAGGCCCTGAGACGCGGCAAAAATTTCTGCCAGTTTTCCACTATTGTCAACATCGTCGGTCGATTTGGAGAATTCCAACCATGATTTGTTGTGGACGTTGAAGTCACCGGTAACGATAACTTCACAATTAGGGGACTTTGCTCTAATCTCGTCCATAATTTTTGTCAGTATATTAAAAAAGTTTGGGTTACGTTTGTTGGGGGACCGGTATAAAGCTATTGTAAAAAAAGTCATTTCTGGAAGACAAATCTTTAAAACCATTGTATTGAAGCCGTCACCGTGTAGTTCAAAATTTGGAAAGCGCGTGTACGCAACACTCTCATGAATGAATGCGCATACGCCCTGGTGGAGTTTGAAAGCTGATTCGAGCCTATATTTGGAATTAAGCGATTCTATAAAGAGAAAATTTTCAGAAACTTGTGTTTCTGTAAGGAATAGAATGTTCGGTTTGTCGTGCTCAAGATGATGTTGCACGTGGTCATGGTTAGCGTTCAATCCGCAGATGTTTTGAACATGTATTTTAAAATTTTTTATTGATTCATATATGTTTTGTCCCTGCAAATTCCGTGGACATGCCGCTTTATGGGCGGGTGGATTGCGCAAATTTGCTTTACCACTTGCAGACTTATTTTTTTTCGGTTGTACTGCCATATATATATCAAAATGTTTATTTTATTTTTTTATGTTTTATTTTAAAATGCATAACTAAGTAAAAAATCCTATCATACTACAAAATATGACATATGCCAATATTTCATGATAAGATGAAGAAATAATAACAAAATAATAAGTGAAAAACAAATTGTGAGAAATTTGCAGAAAACAAAACAAAACTAAATGCCAATAAGCCAGCTGATGCAGCGCACCCCAGACGCACCGCCCACCACCTCAATCGAGGCACAAAGCCCACACATAACTACGTGTTGGTCCGATTCCTCGGAAGAGCCAATGAGCGGTACCGCTACGGAACGCTGTCCAGCTAAGACTGGAAGTGCTGCCGTTGACTAATTAAAGTTCGTCCGCCAGCACCCTAAGATATCATTTTGGCTAATGACATCTCCTGCCATTGCCAGTGGTATGTGATATCTCACGCTAACTCATATGTCAATGGCAGGGACTGGAGTACGCAGGGTAGTCAGACCCGTACATCAACATTGATCATAATCGATCAAAATCGATCCCTCCTGCGGGGGGTTATAGCAGCGTCTTTATGTGGGGAATTTATTCCTTCAAACATTTAACCCTTTGAAGATAGGGACGGATGACTTGAACAATATACTATCATTTGCAAAACTGTTAATTGTGTTACTGGAAATTTTTTATATGCATTAAAATTTGAGGGACGTGGTCACAACTAAACCTTGGAGTACACCAGATTTAATTAATTAAGACTAATAAGCAATGTATTGCATGGAGAACGAAACATATCGGTCAATCAGAAAATTATGAATTTGTTTCACAACTGCAATCGCTGAAGGTGATAGAAGATATGAAACAAGAATTTAAAGAATTAGTGGCACAGTAAAATTTTTGGTCAGAAATTGACATATTTTAAGTATTGTTTCTTTTTCTTTGTAAATTTTTGTTTTTTACACACCTTTATTTAACTTGTGTTCGCTTATATCTGTTCATCAATTTTTGTCTGTCTGTAGTTTGTACGCGTTTCTAAAAGTTTTAGACCAAACAACTAAATAATACTGAATCAAAAAATTCGATTTTTGAATCATTTATTTTTCCAGGTTCAACAATTACATCAAAATCCATACAATCTGAATATCGAATGACCCATTTTCCATGTTTGAATTTTGCTCATAAGTCATCATTCATCATACTCGAGTACATGTTACACGTTTTTGTAATCTTATGAAAAGTTGGATTAAATTATAAATTAAATAGTGAATATAAAAACCAAAGTATGACATTTAAACTGCTGTTCACCATTTATTCATGCTAGTTATTCTATCAGTTGATAGAACGCACTGTAATCACTTAAAAGTAATTATTTCAAACCATTATTATATTGTATTGTATTTGTATAAAGCGATTTTTCTGTTCCGGTTTTCATTGTCAAAGCCGTTACATAGGATACAATTAAACAATTTGTTTATAAAGTATTGTTGACTGTATATTAAGCATAATATATAAAATAATATCGTTGAATAGTACAAAGAAGAACACAAAAATTGTCGAAATTTTCCATACAACTCTGTTGTATGGAAAAACTTTAAACTTCTTTTTCTTTTGTGACTTACATAAGAACATATTCCACATTATGCTTGAGTTATTAAAACTTTGTAAATAAACTTAAATCGTTTAATAGCACTGAAATGAAAAATTTCATAGAAAATTTTTATAATTAAGTGTTTTGTATGAAAGTCCATGAAACTATTTGAAATTTTTCTCTTATCTTTCATCTGTGGTGCCATTTTGGTGAAATCAGAACAAAAAAAATTTTATAGCGTTTATATTCTCGCCACATTTCATACAAAAAATAGAAGAATAGCAGAAAATTTCGATATAAGATTTTACTTAACAGGCCCCATTCACTAAAATTTCACATTTTGTTGTAAAATTAGATAAGCAGGTGTAGGGTTTCCACGGTTTTCAATATCGGTATTGAAGTAAATTTTTACAATACCGAAACCGTATCACAATACCGGTTTTGTACGATTCTCAAAATTTTAATTTTCAGAAGTTAACAAAGATGGCAATCTGCAAATCTTACACATTCTAGAACAAAAAACCAGAGAGTTGCATAACTTTTGTCGATTAAAACAAAAAAAATTTAGTTTTCTGAAAACTTTCGCCTATAGCAATGCAATAGCAACACTATTCTTTTTGTGTTCGAAGTTTGTAAATGAAAGAGAAAAAAATAAAAAAAAAATTTTTTAAAACACACTTTTAATGAAAACGAACTAAAAACTAAAAAATAAATTTTGGATTAACACAACACGATGTTCCAAAGAAACAAAGGTTATATTCAAACAATAAATCTTTTATTATTACCTATGTTTGCTTTCAAACTGTTATAAGGAAATAAATATTCAAATATCCTTTTAAAGCCTACGGCTCGAGTTACGACATCCCGGATGTCTTAAACATATTTTTTAAATGCCTTATGCATATTTTTTATTAAATAAAACAAACTGTACTTTTTTCTATTAATCAAGTTAATCAAATTTCAATTTTATTTCCATGATAAAAATTGTAGCATTTACATAAATTCCTTAACCATATTTTTCATAATCAAATTTCAACTTATTTTCACACTAGAAAATTGTAACAGAAATTAGAAACTTAAATAAATTCTTAGTGACGATTTAATTCTCACAATAAATTTGCAATAAATGCAAAAAGCATTATTTTTAATATTTGATATAACTAATTTAAGTAATTGAAAATGGGATTAGAATCGGAATATATTTGGATTTTAACGATAGAACATCGTTGTTAAATTAAATGTTGTAATTATATTGTTTTATAATTACTTAAACTAAAGTGTTCATACAAGGTAAAAATTCAAGTGTTTTTATTTTTATTGTGAGAACCTCGAACCTTTTAACTCTCGCGCAGTAAACTTTGCCTCCGAGCACAAAAGATTCACTTTCCGCTTTAATAATGCAATATACTATTGTAAAATGTTTAAATTGAGTTTTCTAATGGTTTAGCCAAATTTTTAAGATGTTTCATACAAATACCGCGCAATACCGGTATTTTGGAATTTTACGGTATTTTGGAAACTCTAAGCAGGAGTGTCTGGTTCTTGAATAAAACGAACGGTTGCCTTAGGTAACCACAACTACAATATTTCAAGCCGAAATTTTCGCCATTAGCAGTTGTGTTTTTATATGTTCTGAAAGAAAGTACCAAAATATTGAAATACAGGAATACCTCGCATAGTACGGTTTCGATTAGTACGGTTTCACTATAGTACGGTTTTGAAATTTTCAAAAAAAAAAACATAAATGAAAAGAAAAAAGTCCAAGCGGCACGTATATCCGCTAGAAATAGGTAGATTTCGAGATCAGACAGTTTTGTGTGGCAGTAGAATCTGATGTATCAGATTAGTTTAAACGAAACAAACTAATTTTAAACAGATATCGAACAAATTTTAAAAAGAAAATTAGCTACCTACAAGCAAAATTATATCTATCCGATTTTGCGACAAACAAATATCAAATCTACCACAGAACATGTGTGTGACAATTTATGACACAAACCTACTCTATATCATATGCCATGCAATTACTGCAAAATATCAAAATAGTTTATGTCTAAGAAAAAAAAATTAATTTCTTCTATTCAAATCTTTTACTTTTTTGACTGTTATAAGGTTGAAAATTGCGACCGTAAGAGTGCCGGATAATTCCGTTATACCTCATATCGTTATATATATATATATATATATATATATATATATATATATATATATATATATATATATATATATATATATATATATATATATCTATATCTGTGGCGGATTATCATACAAGTTTTAAGGCAACCGCACCAGGGCTCCGCGATTCAGGGGCCCCAAGCATAAGCAAAAAGGAAAATAAAGCCAGACATGTTTGAAATATATTTATTTGCAGGCATTTAAATTACATTTTTTCTGTACTGAAGTGTTACAAACTGGTCTATAATTTCATCGAATTTAATTTCGTCCAAAATTTCATTTTCAATAGAAAGAATGGATAAATCGTTCAAACGATCATTACTCAAAGCATTACGCAAATAACTTTTGATTAACTTCAGTTTTGAAAATGATCGTTCATCTATAACATTAGTGATAAACATTCACAAAAACATTCGTAATAAAATATCGATATTTGGAAAAGTGGTGGAAAGATTATCATTGAACATTGTTTTGTACATCGATTCATAATTTAAATTATCAAATGTGAAATAATTTTTGACAAATTGACATTCGTCAATCAATTGATTTGCATTGAGACCTTTTGGGTATTTTGCGGTTATTGCTTTGCAAGAATTTATAGCAATCTATTCATAACTCATTAAATTTAATTGTATCAAAAACGAGTACTGGCTATCTAGATCTTCATAAACTTTAGCATGCTCTTTCAAATTGAACAGCAAAGCCTTAATAATTGGCTTGAACAACGATTTTTCAAGGTGGTCTTTTTGTTCCTCTGGAAAAAGTGTTTGTGACTTTGAGCGAGTTCGAATATTGTTTACGGTTTGAATATTAGATAGAATAGAATTTAAAAGCTGACAGGCTTTATCAAAAATTTTGTTGTAATCTTTATTTTCCAAATCTGTAACTATTGAATCAAACAGTTTTTTTGTCACCGAGACAGTTATATTAGATTTTTGTAATGCTCGATTCACAAAATTAAACTGGTTAGTACACTTTTCCAGAGTACAAGTATCAAAATATTTTCGAATTAACATAGTTTTTTTATCAAACATGTCACCACTGCTTTGTTATCATCACTGAAGCTTTCCTCATTTAGGAAAGTTTTTAAAATATGCAACACTTTTAAATAACAAGAATGTAAAGCGTGAACTGATTTGTACCTAGCTGACCATCTCGTTCCAGTTGCTCTTTTTAACATGTTTTTCGCTATTTTAGGTTAATTGTTCTTGTAATCGATTCCATCGAAAAGGGGAATATACGAAAAATCCATAAAGTTTTTCAACCATATCAAAAAACTTAGTTGCAGCAGTATTGCCAGAAACACTATTTTTACCGACTAAATTTAATGAATGCGCAAAGCAAGGGACAAAAATTGCTGTTTCATTTGTTTGACAAATCAATCTTTGTAGGCCACCATAAATACCTGCCATATTGTAAGCGTTGTCATGTGACTGGCCTCTACAATTATCAATGTTTATTTCGTTTTCATTGTGGAATTTCATAATGATGTCAAAAAGATAATACGTCTTTAATGTCATGTAAGGTCATACCTTCGATTTCAATAAATGGAATAAATCGTTCACAAATCATATTACTTTTAACATATCGAACACAAAAAGACAACTGGTCTGTATGGCTCACATCCTGAGTGGGCTCGACGCTAAACGAATAATATCGAGACTCTATAATTTCCGAAACAATGTGATTTTTAACATGTTTTGCCATTATAGTGATGAATTCATCACAAATTGTGCTTGAAAGATACGATGCGTTTCCTAAAAATATTCCGAATAATAAAAAAATCATTTGTCAATGTTACATGAAAAGAGTGTACCTTTTCCTTTATTGCCAAAACGAAAAATATGTTCTGGTAAAAAGGGATCAAATTTAGCCAATAATTCAACAAATCCAAGAAAGTTTCCAAAACACATTTGATCCTAAAATTTCACGAAAAGCAAGTCCTCGTGATGCAAGAAATTTCACAAACTCTACAACACACAATAAAACTTTTTCCAATAGCTCATTTATGATAAGGAAAGCATGTTGATGATGAACGTATTGTTGATGTTATGGACAAATTAAATTTTTGATTGCCTTATTTTACGCGTACCACGATCTTTAAGAAAACATTTATTGTATAGTGCACTGAAATTACCCAAATTGAATTAACCAAACTTCTCAATAAACATATTTAGAAATTAACAAAAAACTCTTATCAAATTTCATACTCTCCACATCTTTCACGACTCTCAATTAGGAGGCAGCTCCGGCCCCAAAATCCTAGTTCGGCATTAACGGTATTATTTACTATAATTAACATTCGCATTTGCTAACGTTTTCATTTGCTTTGCACTAACATTTGCTAACGTCAAATTGCGCCACTTTAAATAAAATCCATGTTTACAGCTAAATAATTTTAGCCATTTAAATACTTTACTAAAACTTTAACTTTAATTGTATAATAGTACTTTATTGTTGAGATGTTAAATGAAATAGTTTATTTTCGATCAAAAGTTTACAATGCGAGCGAGCAATGAGCATTGCAAATTTGTGAGGAAATAAAATTCATTAAAAACGAAAGCAATGCGACGTTTTACTCTTCCGATCTTTATAGTAAATGAGGACGGAGGATCTGCTTGCTCCAAAGGAGGACAGTCCTACCGAAAAGAGGACACGTCGCAACCCTATTGGTTGATAAATTAGATAAAATAATCTATGGGCTGATCACTATTTTTTTTTTTTTTTAATAAAATGTGTTGTGTAGTAGGAATTACAATATGTGTCACCATAACACATAAAAACCTTTTAAGACCAAGGTCCCACAACAACATACGTTCAAAGGTGTTGATGGACGTAAATCTTTCTTTTTTTGTTTTTTTTATATTTTTTGTTAAAGAATGGATAACTAAACAAAAAATCCTATCACTGACAAAATATGACATAGGCCAATATTTTATGATAGAATAGAGAAAATAAAAGTAAATTAAAAAGTAAATAACAAATTTTTACAAAAATTTGCTGAAACAAAACAACAATGTAGTTGCCAATAATCCAGTCGGTTGCCTATTCCTTGATCTGTGACACACTGTCTTTCTTGAAGATTAAAGCCCACATATAGCAATATGAAGGCTTCGTTTCCTCAAGCAAGCAATAGCGTCTCATCATCAAGGATTATTTCACAGCTAAGATTGAGGGTGCTATCGTTGACTGAATACAGTTCATTCGCCACCACCCCTAAGATGTCACCTTGGCTTGTGATATCTCACTGCTATTGCCAGTGGTATGTAATATCTCACGTTAACTCGTATGTCAATAGCAGGGACTGGAGTACGCGGGGTTGTCACACCCGTAGATCAAAAATAAAAAAAAAAAATTTCAAAACAATAAAAACTGATCCCTACATGCGGAAAATGGATCCCGCCATGGTTTCGGCTGCGCCTCCACCAGCATTTTCCATGCACGAGCAGCAATGTAATACTTTTTTCTCTTAATATACAATATACTATTACGGGCGACAAAGTAGAAAAACATTTTAACGTTTTATATAGCAACGGGATATTATTTGACGGGCGTAAAATTCAACTTTCAACCACGATAACTACGATGTAAAATGTGCTTTACGATTCGTTTGAGCGTAAAGCAATTTATTTTGAAAAAAATAATTCAAAGAAAATAAGTTTACAATTCGAAGAAAATAAGTTAACAAAAGAAACAATAGAATTATATTGAAAAGCAGAGCTTACTATTTTAAAATATAATTTTAAGAAATTTTCAGTAGTAATTTCCCAAGCGCGGTGATAATTCGAAATAATTTTTTGCAAAAACTTCGAAAACAGTACATTGATAATAGCACGAGGCCGTAGGCCAGCCTAGGGCTATTATCAATACCACCCGCTTGAGGAATTTTCCATAATATTATGAGAATTTATCATCGAACGAGGGGAATTCGTTTAGAAATTTTTTTGCCATTTTCTATTTCTGTATACATATATTTTTTATGAATTAAACATCTGGCCTACTGGGACATCAGTGAATTATTTTTAAAATTATTTGGTAATTCACTGATATCGCAGTAGGCCAGACGTATAATTGTTTGTTATCAGTATAATTCACATGTGATTGGTAAAATTGAATGATGTCATTCCATTTTAGAGAATTTCATTGGGTTAAATTAAAATAAAACTAAGGCAAAAAATTTTCTTTAAAACATTAAAACTTAAAAATGAATTTTATTATTCAAATAAGTTTAATAGTTTACAAAACTAATCAATTAAATTAACCATGAAGTGAAACTCGACCATAATATTGAGTTAACTGAGAATAAAACAGGTGAAAAACTTGTACTTGTTGACAGCCTATATTATGAAACATATATAGCTAAAAAAAATCAAGTAAAACCCCGCCTTTATTCAAATGCAACTAATCGTCCAAATTTCAAAGGAATCGATCCAGTACTTAAGGATATTACCTATGTTGAACAAACGAACATTTACATTTTTATTTATAAGACGGAAAGACGGAAGATAGATTAAGATAGATAGAAGAAGATTTATTTAAATTCTATTAAAAGTTTATTGCAATACTAATCTTTATAAAATTGTTTGTATATTTTTTTAATGAAAATAATAATCAAAAGTATTCTTTTTACTAATTGAAATAAAATAAATCTGACTAAAGTCTAATTTAAATATTTTGTTTATATTTATTTCAATAACTTTTCTAAAAAAAGTGTTACAGTTATTCTATTTTCTAGAGTATCGGTATTACACCGGTAACGTGAAAATCTTTGCCTGTATTGGCAAAACGGAAATTTTGGAAGCGCTACTCTCGATGTAAATATGTTATTGAATACTTTCATTTTAAAAAGTTATCGTTCAGCTGGGAACGGTTACGGTAACAAATAACAGTATTGACATCGAGCCTAATTTCATAGAAATAAAAATTAATAATCAACAATCTTTACAACAATCTTTACAACAATCCTTACAACAATCGAATCAACGCTTGAAAGCCGCCACTGGGTACGACGTTCTTCCTAAAAATATCATTAAATATCATATTATCATTTCATTAAGTTTGCTTCAAATGTCGCATAACTTTTCTTTTGCTTCCAAATTTATCACTATGCTCTTTTAAGAAAGGATCAAGTTTTGCCAAAAGTTCAAGAACTCCAAGAAAGTTGCCATTGTGATTCGAGCCCAGAGTTTCATCACTCTCGGAAGTTCGGAATTAAAACTATTGTTTTTTATTTATTTTCTTTATAAATTATATATCTTTATTTAAAATATTCGATTAGATTATTAAAAAGCCTTTAAAAGCCTTTTAGATTGCAAAATGGAGAAATCGAAAATTTTATTTGGAACTATTTATTTGAGAATCTGAGAAAACAATGGAACCCATAATTAAAAACTGTTGCAAGAGTGTCGTTTGAACTAGAGAATCAATTCATGATACACATTGTATACCTCTATTCCAGAGATTTCTTAAGGGTGTAATTGTTATCGTTTTTCCTAGTTCTGATTTCAGACATACAGTTTTGAATCATCAGAAATTCAGTTCTGTTTTTTTGTCATCAAAAATAAATTTTTGAAAATACTTTAATTTACTAGGGTTTTTTTCGAAGCTGAGGACCGCTTTTTTTAGTAATCAATTTTGGAAAATGAGGATAAAGGGCCCCCAAAATTTTACCCGCACCAGGGCCCCCTGAACTCTTAATCCGCCACTGATATATATATATAAATTTTTTTTTCATTTTGATTTTCCGTCTCCGCTTATCATATATAGTCGTTTGGCACCAAAATTTTTCCGAAATTCCGAGATGAAGCACGCTGCAATAGGTAGATTTTTATATGAAATCTACCTAAAAATTCTAGGAAAAAATTATTCTTAAAAAAAATAATATGTGCATACATAATACATATATAAAATTATTTTTGATGATTTTCGGGTTTTCCCCTTCATTATGAAAACATAGACCAAAATCATTCATATGACATTTTGTTTTTTTTCTATTAGTTTTCGATTCGCAATTCTAGAGTAAAGTTGATTTTTGGATAGTTAGATTTTAATTACTCATTTGAAAAAAAATGAGCGAAAAAAGAAAGTGTGAAAGTGACTCTGCCGCCACCAAAAAACGCAAATGGCTCAGAAGGTGCTTCTTTTGCTAAAATAGGAAGAGAGAAAGGAATGAATGAAGCGTCAGTTCGAAAAATTATAAAAAATAAAAATGAATACAAATCGCAAGGTATAGTTACAGCATCTTATTTAGCAAAAGCACGTATAATACTGGTGAACGATATTCATGAATATCCAACAAGAGGCAATCTTAATTTTTTTGTTGAAACTTACAGAACTAATCTTGGATTTAATAATATTCTCTGTCGGGGCCTAATATTGTTTAATAATTTGATAACTGATATTAAATTAGAACAACGAATCTCATTATTTAAAAATAAAATCAAGACTCATTTGTTTAACAAATTTCTAAATTCTCCGTAAATTTACTGTAATGCCATGGGGGTTTATTATTGATTTTGTCTATTAGTACTACATTGCATATAAAGCAAATACAGTGTATTTAACTTTAATAATTTTATAATAATTTTATAATAAATTGTTATTATGAACTTACCAATTAAGTATATCATAGTTAATAAGTAATTTCTTTTTTCTCTTTCTCTCAGAGTAGTAATCTGAGCCATTTGAATCTACACAAATTTTATAATTTAAATGATTCTAAAATTAAATAAAGAAAAAAAAAAAAAAAAAAAAAAAGTAGTGACCAAAATTAGAAGCACTCGAATGGTAAACATTGAGCGGCTATTATCTTTATTGATAGATTATAGAAGACCCTAATCAAAAACGTATTCCACTTAGTCAAATGGAGATTCAAGCAAAAGCACAAGCAAGTCTTTACAAAGACTTGGAGACTATTGATGAAGTAGAAAATGAAGGGGCAGTAACTAGTGAAATTTTTACGGCAAGTCATGGATGGTTTTTTCGTTATAAGGAACGAACTGGTATTCACAGTGTGCGTACTGTTAGTGAATCTGCAAGTGTAGACAAAGAGGTTGCTTTAAAATATCCGAAAGAATTATCGGAAATTATAGAAAAAGGTGGCTATAGAGATGAACAAATATTCAACGTTGACGAAACTGGATTGTATTGGAAAAAGTTGCCGTCACGCACTTTTATAGCAGTCAATGAGAAGTCATGCCCTGGATATAAAATCTCAAAAGATCGTCTTACACTATTATTAGGTGGAAATGCAGCAGGGGATTTCAAACTAAAACCGATGCTTGTATACCGCGCGGAAAATCCTCGAGCTCTTAACGGTTTATAAAAAAATAATTTCCCAGTGTTGTGGCTTTTATATAAGAAAGCGTGGGTCACAAAAACTTTATTTGAAGATTGGTTCACGAACTATTTTTGCCCTACAACAAAACGGTATTGTCGAGAAAATGGGTTGGATTTTAAGATTTTATTGATCTTAAATAATGCTCCAGGTCATCCCACCGGTCTTAGCGATTTAAATGAAAATGTTCAAATAACATTTCTTCCACCAAATACGACATCGATAATTCAACCAATGGATCAAGGTGTCATTGCAACATTTAAGGGCTTTTATTTGCGCCGCACTTTTTTACAAGCCATTCAAGCAACAACAGGAGAAAATGCGCCTACTTTAATAAAATTTTGGAAGAGTTACAACATCAGAAATGCTCTCGAAAATATAGGCGAAGCATGGCATGAAGTGACACCAAGCAATATGAGAGCCGTTTGGAAACATATCATACCACATTGTGCTAATGATTTCACTGGGTTTGAAATGCATTTTTCGGAAGTTACCAATAACATAGTGGAGCTTGGACAGCAACTTGGTTTCGAAGATCTGTTGTGACAACGTAATTGAATGCATTCAATCTAGCACGAACGAGCTCGACAATGAAACACTTATTAACATAGACGAGCAACGAGCTTATGAAGAACAGAATGACAACTCAGACAACGATGACTGTGCTGAAATGTCTGCAGAAGATTTAACGGCTGAACAGCTTTAAAAAATTATTGGAATGGTCGAAAAAGTTTCAGATTATATTATGGAAGTTGATCCTAATATCGAACGTAGCATTACAATTCGTCGAACAATAAACAATACAATTCGTTGCTACAAAGAATTGTATGAGGAGAAACGACCAAAAATGATCCAGACATCGTTATTGCAATTTTTTGACAATAAAAAATGAATTAAAACATTAGAATTTGAAGTGAATTGTTTTTGTTTATCTAGTATTTTTAACCATTTAAAATGAATTGTTTTGTTAGTTATTTTTAATAAATATATACATGGTGGAACCGATTAACCGTACTACCGTACTATGTGAGGTATTCCTGTATGTATAAAAACGGAAAACACACTATAAAAAGTAAAAAATTTATAAGCAGCTTGCGTGTTAATTAAAATTTTTTGATCAAAATAGTCAAAAACAAAACATTTGTTTAAACAAACAAAACCAGAATAATCTTTTTTAAGAAAAAATCAACTAAGTATAGTATGTATTGAAAAATAATTAATTTAAGAAACATAATAAATATAAATAAATATCAATGTAAAAAAATAATATATGAATAAACGTTAAAATAGTACATTATATAACAAGGTTGGGAAGTAAGCTATTATTGACTGAGAACTTTTAGATCCTGAGGCGCGTGGATTCGAAAATTTAAAAAAATCAACATAAACCTTAACAATATTTTTGTTAAAAGAATGAAAAAAAATTGTATCTAGAAATATTTATGATTCTGTACATTTGTAATCCAAATCACAAAAACAATTGGTAAGTTTATAATTTTTTTTTCAGATTTAAAAAAGTCAAACAGACTATACAAAATTTTGTATCAAGTTTAGCATTTTTTGGTAAATTCACAAACAAATTTTGTTAGCACTTTTACAAAACGATTTTGTGAATCTTACCGGGCAAATTTTTTTGAGTGTGGTGGCTACCAAAGATGCTTTGATTGAGAGTATATTTCCAGATTTACAAGTTTATTTTACTAATCATGCGCGGCTACGTGAGCGAGCTATTTGGCCCGCAAAAATATAGGTGTCTACGCAATTAATTTTAAAATATTGACAAAGGGTCGTATGTATAAAAGCTAGTAACTAAGTTTTTTAAGTGTTTACTAGTTTTGGTATGCATAAAAAAATATTCGAAACATCTCAAATGAAGTCTACTTACTATTTATTCGATCAGGAACTACTGTAATTATTTAATTTTTAACTTTAATTGCTTATTTATTTAATTTTAAATTTAATTAAGAACATCTGTTGCTTCTTAGTTACAACTTTCGTATTAGATTTTATAATTTTTTTCTGTTATAAATTCAAATTAACTCGAAACAGACAACTTCTTACTTTTCAGTAAAAAAACGACAAATAATGAAAGTGTATTTTATCGATTTGAATATCTAATGTCATTGCAAAATCAAAGTTATCTTAAGTAATGTCGCCTTCTTTGGCAAAAAAAATTGATCT
Source organism: Diogma glabrata (assembly GCA_963693315.1). Taxonomy (NCBI): domain Eukaryota; kingdom Metazoa; phylum Arthropoda; class Insecta; order Diptera; family Cylindrotomidae; genus Diogma; species Diogma glabrata. The sequence continues at coordinate 135,446,923 of OY856188.1, read as the reverse complement.
TAGATCAAAAAAATTAGCTGTCAGATCAAAAAATTTGCTTAAAAGTGTTCTTTGGCAAAAAAAGATTGATTTTTTTTATCTAGATCAAGTTTTAAAAATCTAGATTTTTTGGTGGATTTTATAAATACATTGAAATATTATTTTTACTTGTCAAATTTATGAAAACAAAAAAAACCCGCCATTTTAATTATTATTAAATTTTGTTTAAAAATAATTTATTATTATTTAAATTACTAATTAATAATAAAGTTATTACAAATAAAATGATAAAACGTAAAATTTATCATTTTCAAATGTAAACATAACCAAACATATCAACTGACAGAACAAAAAGTCAAAACAATTTACTACATTTACAAATGTAGGTTGATTTACTTTATGCTGTTCTTTGGCAAGTAAATAAATCAATCTTTTTTCGATCAAGCCAAAGAACACGACATAATTAATTCATTTTGAATTCCTGACACGTGATGAATTCAATTTAAATTAAATTCACAAAGAGATTATAAGACATTATTTATATTCAATTAAAGTTTTTTGATTTTTGTGGTTTAATTCAATTTACTCAAATAAATTAATTGATTTTATATTTAAGGTAATGTGTTCATTGGTCAGGTTAAACTTTGAATTTTTAACATAAAATTATGTATAATGATTGTAAAGAAGGTTATAAACTAGAAGTGACTACATGAGCAATGAAACATGGAAAAACTATAGAATATGAATATAATATGTATTAATTTAAAATTATCTAAGAATAAAATTACATATTTCATTACGAGCACATAATACGAGAAAGTGGTTTAAATTCATACGAGTAGATATTATTATTCTGTGCGAATTTTACACTATTTTTTTTCTACGATTAAACTAGAAATAATCGTATGAAGATAATTTTTTTAATCATAGCGGGCGAGACTCTTTGAAGTTTTTATATGAATTTGCTATAAATTTTTGGTGACGCCCTTTTTATAAACTTTTGCCATGGTATTATTTTTGTACGTTTGTACATTGTTTCATAATAAATTCATAAATTTTTAGACCAATCATAGTAAAGTAATTTGAAATAATAAAAAAAAAAATGGATGCAAATGATGCTTTATCTTTTCAACTGAAAATTAATATTTGTTAGCGAAAGTTTTGTATTTGTTGAAATTTGATAAGTTTGACATGACGACCATTGTCATGAAAATATTGATTGGTTACTATTTTATTGCGCACTAGTGTGTAATTTATATATTACGTCCCCGTTTCCTGGGTGATTTTATCATAATAAATTAACAATAATAAAAGGTCCATTAAATTACTAAAAACTGTATGTGACAGTTTCTAGTTTGGTTGTAGAAAAATTATTGAATGTTATCCTAAATATTTTTGGAACATATATCTGCATTTGTTTGTATTTACTGTGAGTGCAAAGCCTGATATCAATCAAGGTTAATTGGTATTCGGAACTTAATTCTCTATTTGATTTGGAGCATCATATTGTTCTTTGTTTATCCATTATTTACAAACAGATTTTTCAATGTTCAGTAGCCACAACAGGTGGGGTAAATTTGACACCAGCCAATTCATATATTTCCTCTTAACTAAACTTACTGACATCTACCATATATTTTTTCTTTCAAAAACTAGATATTATACACGAAAATTCTCAGTCGTAATGTAATCGTGGAATGAGGTACACGTGTTTTTGATTTATATAGTGTTCTGTTGTAAATTTTACGATTAGTTTGTAAGACTATTTCAAAGTGATTTTTAGTGATAATTCGTTCAATATTTGTGTAACTACAGTAAACTCTATTGAATAACTATTAAATAAAACGGTTTAATTAAATTGTTTAATGTTAATAAAAGAAAAATATTTTTTGGAAAAAGATGCTTCTGAGGCACATTTGACACTAAGAAATGGGGTACGTTTGACGTTGTCAAATGTGCCCCAGGGGTGCATTTGACGTGGTCAAATGTGCCCCAGGGGTACATTGACGATGTTAAATATGCCGTACTGTTCTACATTCAACAATCGTCCAATGTACTCCTTTATATGAAAATTAAATTTGACTGTTTATAAAAAAATAGAAAATGGTGCGAAATTATAAACGCAAAACACAACGATATTTAATCGACGAAACAGCAATGAGACAGGCAGTAAGTGCTGTTGTCAGAAATAGAGAAACGATGTAGTGCAGCTCGGAAATTCGGCATTAGCAGAACAACATTGGTTATGCGATTAAAGAAAATGATACATTTTGACACTGGGAATGGTGAAGATTCGGGAAACAGTAGTGACAATGAAGTTCTGGTCAACTCCGGTAGAAAATACCAATCAAAATTTACAGCAAAACAAATACTAACCAAGGATCAGGAAGACGAATTGGTACTGTAAATTAAAAGATGCAGTCGATTGCAGTTTGGACTTAGATATGCTAAAATTTGTGAGTTAGTCTACCAATTTGTGGCCAACAACATTAAACATCCATCGTCTTGGGATGATAATAACCGAGCTGAGATTGAATGGTTGCGCGGTTTTATAAAAAAAACACTATTTCATTAAGGAAACCAGAAAAAAACTAGTTTGGCCAGGTTAACGGGGTTCAACTAAGCTGCTGTCAGTAATTTTTTCAGTAATCTAGAATATGTTTTGAAAAAACATAATTTCCAACCGAAAGACATATAGACATAGACATATAGACACTGATGAAATTGGCATCACAACAGACATGGATGTGCTAAAGGTCTTATTTTTGAATTATTTTATTTTTAATATTTATTGAGATTTTTGAGTTGGATTTTCATTTTATGTTTCTTCTAGATGCTATCCGAAAAAGGTATTAAACAGGTTTCCCAGTGTGTTTCGGAGGAGCGTGGTATCACTTGTCACATTTGTTGGCTTCATAGATGCAGCTGCCAACCATCACCCACTAGCGTATGTTTTTCCCAGAGAACGAAACAAAGAAGTATTTATCAACGGCAGGCCATCTGGATGTATAGGATTTGCGACAAAAAGCGGATGGTTGGTTGAGAAAGTATTTTTAGATATTTAAAAAAATTAAAACATATCAAAAGGAACGTTACTTGCAGTAAACAAAATCCTATTATGTTCATCCTAAATGTTATGTTAATCCTATGTTACTTTTCGACAATCATTCATCACATTGCAGCTACGATTCTATTTTGTATTGTAGAGATAACGGCATTGTTCTACTGTCGCTTCCTCCACATACCTCCCATAGACTTCAGCCATTAGATGTGTCTATAGTTGGACCATTTAAAAAATACTTAGAAGTTGCATTTAATAATTTTATGGGTAGTAATTCTGGAAAAAAGATTGCTATTTATGACGTGGCTTCGTTATAACGAATGAACCTTTTAAGAAAGCTTTTTCAACCGAAAATATTTTCAAAGATTTTAGCTCAACAGGAATTATGTCGTTTTATTCAATGCATTTCTCGGAGCAAGATTTTGTTTTGCACGACGAAAACACTTCTCCCAATGTTAACAGTGAACCGCCGCATGAAGCAGAATCAATAAATATAACAGGCAATGACAATCAAAATAATATATCTAAGCTGCCTATTTAAGTCCAGAAGTGTTAAGACCAATTCCTAAACTTCATTTTAAGCCGACAACAACTGGAACGGGAAAATCACGAATTTACACAAATACGCCAGAAAAAGACCGGATTGAAGAGTTAGCAAACAAAAAGAAATCAAAGGAACAAAAAAAATATTAAGAAGAAAGAGCACAAACTTCAAAAAGTTAATAAAGCAATAGATTTCGAATCAAGTACTGAAAATGAATCCGATACAAATTTATTACTTGTGAACTTAGACGATTCTGATTGTTTATTTGAAGAATTCACAAATTCTGAATCGGACGAAACAAAATTACCTAAACTGGCTAAACTCTGCGATGGTGACGTTATTCGGACTGAAGATTTTGTTTTAGTAAAATTGGGAAGTTATAGAAATTAATGACGTAACTTCGCTCATAGTTCGAATTTTAAGGAAATCTCGTACAGAAATGGTGTTCGTAGAGCCAGCTATCGAGGATGTCGTGAGCATAACTTTGCGACGTGATATCGAGGGCAAACTTCCAATGCCGGTTCATCCGCCCGGAACATCACGGTCAGCTAAAAAATACATTTTTAATGTAGCTTTAAATAATTATCTAGTCAGATAATGGGATAAAATTAAAGACTGAAATTAATATTTTATAATTTTATATTTTTATATTATTTTACTAAAGCTCTAAATGAATTATTTAACAATAATTGAATTATAAATGAATGATTTTCTTATGAATTGAGATTTTTTTTCTTGAAGAATAGCAACTGTGTACCACCACTATCGTATCGGCATTTGATGTTTGGAAGACATTATTTTCAATTAAACATTTATTATAAAACAAGTATAAATAGAAGATTTAATCTTCAATCATGTTAAGCAAAAAACATTTTTGTATTGTCTAAAAATGATTTTGGATATTTAGTAACAAAAATAAAGTTTTTAGGCCTCATTTTACAAATTCGTGTCAAACGTACCCCACTTTCCCCTATTTTTTTATGTTAAAAATAGAAACAGTTTATGGCTAAGATTTAATCCAGTGGGAAGTTACACTAAAATGAAGGTGTTAATGGTACATCGAGGTGTAAAATACACTTAATCGCTCTTGACTTATTATTTACACGTTTAGAACTATGTTTTTGACTTTCAAAGCATTATATTTATATATGAATCAATTTTGCAGTAATGATGTTGAATTTGATAGACAATGAAAACAATACCAAGTTTTCATATCGAATGCTATACATTTCATTATTCTATAGCTAAACGCTTTATTTTATATTTTTGGTACATCCCAAAAACAATTTTAAAACAATAATTGTAAAACTACAAAAAAATTTTGTAATACTGCAAAAAACCTTTTTTTTTTTTTATACAAGTGGTGAAAACGCAATTTTTTCTACGCTTGTAAATATAAATGATAATATTTACAAATTCATCTACTAATAACTTACAAAACGACATATCTAAATTTGACTGTGTAAAAAATAAACAAGATTGTATTTATATATACCTAGCATTTTTACTAGTGTAAAATAATGTTATTATTGTGTTCGCCTACAGATGGAATAATAACAGGCGAACACAATAATAATATTATTTTACACTGGTAAAAATGATATATTTAAGTACAATCTTGTTTATTTTTTACACAGTCAAATTTAGATATGTCGTTTTGTAAGTTTTTAGTAGATGAATTTGACAATATGAATAATGAAAATAGTTCATATATTTTCTCTAAAAACTTTTACAGATATTACAGATATTTTTTTACCGACTGGAAGTCATCGTTTAAAGTATAAATTTAAAAAGTTGTAGGTAAAGTTTCAATGAAAAACAAATAAAAATAAATTTTTTAATAAAATTTATTTATTTATTTAATAAATTTTTTTTAATTTTTTTTTTTGCGGAAAGAACTCAGAGAATATATTTAATATCTGACAGTTAATTATCGGAGGAAAAAATTATACGATATATCAGGTACAAATTTTATTTTATCGCTCCGATTTCTCCGATATAGAAAAAAAAGCACACTCATTATTAGTTTAATTAATTAATTGCACACAATTGATATAATGATTAGTTTCGATTCGATTTGATCAAAATATTCAAAATATTCAATCCCTTCAAAATACTGCGATATTGACAGAAATAAACACAGCAACCGAAACAACAACAGAAACAGTAAATCAAATTCAATCTCAAATATTCAATCAAATATTCAATCCTTTTAATAACCACCACCTGTAGGCGACCACCGAAACTTATTTACTTTCAGTACTAGTGACTGAAAACATTTTCAGTCACTACTTAGAAAAAGTTTCCCATTCACATAGGTTTTACTATATATTAAAATGACATTTTCGTAGCTTGAAGTAGAAAAAATTGTTTATTATAAGAGTTTGGCTTATATTACGGTTAACTTACGGTTAGCTTACATTACGATTATATGATCAACAATTGTAATTTATGTTTTCCCATTGAATTATTTATTACCTTAAACGATGTCAGTATCTGCAAATAAAAAATAAAACTTGTTAATTGGGTCGAAAAAAAACTTGAATCTAAAAAGCTAAGAACGATTTTTATGTTCCAACTTGAATAATTTTAAAAATTATCAGTTGTAATTTCCCAAGGGCGGTGATAATTCGAAATAATTTTTTGCCAAAAATTTCGAAAGCAAGTACAACGCTTGAGAAATTTTTCAAAAAATTATGGGAATTTATTTAGAGTTTAGAAAATTTTTTACCATTTTTCATTTCTTTATAAACATTTTTTATGAATTATACATTGGCTACTGGGATATCAGTTAATTATTTCAAAATTAGGCTGATAATTTTTAATATCTCAGTAGGCCAGACGTATAACTATTTGTTATTATCGATAACAAATAAGTTATACGTCTGGCCTACTGAGATATTAAAAATTATCTAAATTCTAATGTTATTGGTGAAATTGAATGATGTCATCACATTTTAAAGAATTTCATTGGGTTAAATTAAAATAAAACTAAGGCAAAAAATTTTCAGTTGTAATTTCCCAAGGGCGGTTATAATTCGAAATAACTTTTTGCCAAAAATTTCGAAAGCAAGTATATTGATAAAAACACGAGGTCGTAGGCCGAGGGCTATTACACCGGTACACAAAAAAAATTAAGTAGAATGTGCATTTGACCGGACCTACCTATACGGGTACGTATTTTGGTCCGCTGAATCCGAGTTCGAGGTCAGTTCGGTAGCAATTAAGTCTTCAAAAGTCAAAAACGAGAGTAAAAAAACAAAAACAAAATACATTTTTCGGAATTTTGGAGGGTTTGTGTGATTTATTTACATTTAAAACGACTCGTGGTCTCAATAAAGTTTCGATTCATATTCAGCGGATTGAAATACATGAAAATTACGCTTCGTTTAGTTCCAAAAAAATTTTTTATCATTAAAACTGCCGATTTTCATCATTTTTACGGTTTTTCGAAGTTTTCTCGAAATTTCGAGGGTGTAGAGGTCAAACTGACCTCGAATTCGGATACAGCGGACCAAAATACGTACCCGTAGGTAGGTCCGGTCAAATGCACATTCTACTTAATTTTTTTTGTATGCCGGTGTTATCAATACCACTTGCTTGAGGAATTTTTCAAAAAATTATGAAAATTTATCAACGAACGAGAGGAATTTGTTTAGAAATTTTTTTCCCATTTTTCATTTCTCTATATATTTTTTATGAATTATACATTGGCCTACTGTGATATCAGTTAATTATGCCAAAATGAGATTGATAATTTTTAATATCCCAGTAGGCCAGCCTTATAAATATTTGTTATTAGTATAATTAAAATATTATTGGTGAAATTAAATGATGTCATTACATTTTAGAGAATTTCATTGGTTTAAATTAAAAGAAAACTAAAGCCGCAATTAGACTATTGCAGAACTCTGCAATATTTCTGCAATGGTAGTGTATAAAATATTCATTGCAGAAAAGTTTGGCAATGAACTCATTTTAAAACATTGCAATGACTCATTGCAATGTTTTGCAATGAGTTCATTGTCAAACTTTTCTGCAATGAATATTTTACACACTATACCATTACAGAAATATTGCAGAGTTCTGCAATAGTCTAATTGCGGCTTAAGGCAAAAAATTTTCAATGAAATTTCTCATTTTACTACAATTAAATAATTTAAATTTGTTTATGAACTTTTATTGACTATATTATGAAGCATAAGATATAAAAAATTTTATTTTCTTCTGTCCGTAAAACAAATACGAAAATAGGTTTAATTTTACATACAACTTTGTATGGGAAATTTTGGCAATTTTTATGTTGCTTTTTTGAGCGACTTAAGAATAATATTTTTTATATTACGCTTAATATATAGTCTAAAATACTTCATAAGCAAATTAAAACTGTTCAATTGTGATACAATGAGAAATTTCCTTTTTTTTTTTTTTTTTTAACGGCGTTCATGCTCCATGTAGAAGCGTTGCCAGGCTAATCAGCTTCGAATATTCACCACGGTCATTCGCAACAGCGACATAATTACCATGGCAGCCGATTTTTTTTAAGGTCGTTTATTACGTCAGTCTCCCATTGTAGTCGTGGTCTACCTCGCGGTCGCCCACTCCCTGGGGTACTAACGTACATTTTTCTAATCATTCCAGACTGTGAATCGGCTCGTAGAACATGCCCAAACCAAGCAATCCTATTAGAACGGATACAACCTATTATATCAGGACTCTCAAGAAGGTCTCTGATCTCAAAGTTATATCGGGTTCTGTACTCTCCATCGTCTGTCTTAAGTGGACCAAAAATGTAGCGTAGGATCTTACGCTCAAATACAGATAAATGCGATTCGTCATTTTGTGTAAGGGTCCACGTTTGTGACCCATACATCACAACCGGTCTAATCAATGTCTTGTATACCTTGAGCTTGGTGTTAGTTGATACATACGGAGATCCAAGGAGAGGTTTGATTGAGTAGAAAGTTCGATTACCTGCAGCGATTCGAGCTTTTATATCTGTAAGTATGCTGTTGTTTGAGTCAAGCATTGATCCCAAATATTTAAAAGATTCAACTCCCTCAACTCCCTCAATTCGTTCATCGCCGCACATCAAATCTTTCTTCTCAGCCTCTCTTGAAACATTCATATGTTTGGTTTTATTGTAGTTAATTTGAAGACCAATTTTTCTAGCTCCACTCTCAAGCGACTTGAAAGTCTCACTCATAACAGCTTCACTTCGGCCGAGGATGACAACATCATCAGCGTATGCAATCATCTGTACTGAGTTTATTGACAAGATATTGTTGTTAGTCGGTAGTTTCTTTTGACGGCACACATATTCCAAGGCTAAATTAAAAAGTATAGGAGAGATAGCATCACCTTGTCTTAACCCGGAGTCGACTTTAAAAAACCTTGATATTTCGTTCTCTACTCGTACACAGCATTGAGAGTTCTGTACTGTCATTTTGCATAGTGATACCAGTTTACCAGGAATTCCCATTGACACCAGAGCAGACCATAGAGTCTCTCGTTCGAGAGAGTCGTAGGCCTGCCTGAAATCAATGAAGAGTTGGTGCACTGGTATGTTGAGCTCTCGGCACTTTTCCAAAATCATCCTTATCGAGAAAAGTGCATCAGTGGTACCTCGGCCCCGCCGGAAGCCACACTGATATTCTCCAAACAGTTGTTCAGCAAAAGGATTGATTTTGGATAGCAAAATGTAAGAAAAGATCTTATATGCTGTGCAGAGTAGAGCGATTCCTCTGTAGTTTGCACATTGTAGGCGATTACCTTTTTATGGATTGGTATCAGCATAGCTGTGTTCCAGTCCTGTGGCATGGCTTCAGTCCTCCATATCATTTAAACAAGTTCAAACAATCTTAAGGATAGAGTTTCACCACCATGTACAATTATTTCGGATGTTATATCGTCGATACCAGGCGCTTTATTGCATTTTAATTTTGACAGCGCCGCATCGAATTCCTCTTTGGTGGGTTCGTCTACATGTACCTTTGACGCACGAATAAGCTTTGCTCGTCGCCCGACTTGTTGCTGGTCACTTAAGTTGAGAAGATTCTCAAAATAAGCGGCCCAAGTATCTAAAATATTTTAAGGTCTACTTGTAGCTCCCCATCTTCGTTTTGAATAGCAGTCGATCTAGTTTGAGGGCCCTTCTTTAAGGTTTTAACCTGTTGAAAGAAGTTACGCGATTGATGTTCCTTATTGAAGCTTTCAATCTCCTCACACTTTCTCTTCCACCATTCTCTCTTCGTTCGTCTACATAACTTTGTAACGGCTTGTCTTGCAAGTTTATAGTTCTCCTTCGTGAACCTGGTGTTGCGTCCTTGCAGACATTTCAGATAGCAATCTCTTTTGTATTGAATAGCGTCAAGACATGCTTGATCCATCCATGGCTTCTGGGAGTTGTTTTGTGGTCGTCCAAGTATTCCCTCAGCAGCGCTTAAAACAGCATCCTTGAGCAAATACCATGACTTATCGACGTCTCCATTAATGGTTTCTGATTTCTCCAATGTTTCGGCAATATGGTTTTGATATTTCTCTTCTGTTTCTGCATTCTTTAGTGATGAGATGTTAAATCGTTTCCGTTGATTGAATTTCGGAATGCTTGGGTTTGGGAAGTGGAACCTTATTTTAGCACTTACAAGAAAGTGGTCACTTCCAATTTATGCACCTCTAAAGGATCGCACATCCAGAACACTCGAAAAGAAACGTGCTGTAACTAGCACGTGATCAATTTGATTTCGAGTGTTTCCATTCGGTGAGACCCAAGTCTGCTTATGAATCGATCGGTGGGGAAAGAAAGTACTGGCAATTCTCAAATTATTTGATAGTGCAAACTCAGTCATTCTCTCACCATTATCATTCGAATTCAAATGCAGACTGTTGGGGCCCACCACATTTCCATAAGAGATATCTCTTCCAACCTGCCCATTAAAGTCACCAAGAACCATATTGAAGTCGCGTGTTGGTGTTTGTTTCATAACCTCTTCCAGTGCTATGTAGAAATTATCCTTCTCGTCGACGGTCTTAGCTTCAGTAGGTGCATGCACGGCAATAAGAGAAATATTGTTATATGTACCACGTACACGTAGGTAGCAAATCCTCTCACTGACCGGAATGAATTTCATCACGGCTTCTTGTATGCGTGCACCAACAAGAAAGCCAGTTCCAAATTCTCTTCGAGAAGGATGACCACTACAGTATAGAGAGTGACTATCCAAATCTTGTTTTCCGATTATTGGCTGTCTAATTTCTTGCAGAGCTATGATATCCATTCCATACCTCTCAGCCTCTGTTTCTAGACTTATAAGAGCATCAGGAGCGCTCAGGCTGCGCACATTTCACGTTCCGACTCGGTAGTCTGGTCCTTTTTCACGTCCAGGTAAAATTCTGTTTTTGTCCGGGTCTGTTTTTCTTTTCTGATTTCCAAATTTAACAAATAATTTTTTTTCCGGGGTTAGGGTGTTAACCTTAGGCCCAACCCAAATTGTCGTGAATGGGTCCGTTCTGCATCTTAAGGTCACCAGAAACAACCTTTTGACACGTTTATATAGCGAGCCGCTTGATCCAAGACAGACGCCCGCTTCAAGCCGCCCCTGACATGGAGAACAGACGCTTGAGTCGCATTGGTTTTGAGGCGCCAATTCGCCATGATGTACCATGATAGACTAAGCAGTTTTTACCCTGCTTGTCTACGGTACACCAACCTAATTCTGTCAGCATTAGCCAGGCAGCACGGCGTGGACGTCGAATTTCGGATTTCGCTACCCCAAAGAGAAATTTCATAGATAACTTAAAATTATTTAAATTGTGTTTTTTATGTAATTCCATATAAAATTTTTGTGATTTTTCTCTTATCCCCCATTTGTTGTGCCATTGCGGCAAACACAGGAACAGAAAAATCGCTCTATATCCCTTATCCATGCTGAAAACATCAATGGTGTGTGCCACCGCAGGAACTGAACTGTGAACTGAAAATGTTTTGACACCCTATTCATTTAGCATTAAATACATTCTTCAACAATCATAACTAACACAAATAATATTTCAAGTTGTGCTATAAGTTCAATTTTTGTAAAACAGACATTACGGTCTTATTTTGGAACCCAACTATTAGCGTAGAAAACAGCAGAAATCCTCTCCATTTATCGTAAGAGCTTATTTGTCAAAATTTATAACATTTTGTAAAAAATTGTCATTTAATATGCAGTAAACTGACAATTTTCAAATGTAACTGTGACTGAAGATGGGGCCCTATTCCCGAACACATAAATATTATCACAATATTGTGAATTTCGTATTATGTAACACTAAATTGGTGAAAATTCAACACAATATTGTGAATCCGACAAGAACAATATAGTTACTGTCAAGTGTCAAAATCACAATTTTGCTTTATGTTTTGTGTGTTGACTTTTTTTTACAAATTTTATCGATTGGCGTAAAAATTAATTTATAACGCAAAATTAAGTCTTTAATAATATTAAATAATCATATTTTTATATAAATATCATTAAAACATATTTATTTATTAAATATATTTTTATTTTATTTTGCATGTTTTAAGATTAAAAAAGTTAGTTGCCAAAAGTACGAATCTAGTACCAAAAATCTGTTATAGTTTTGTAAAAATTTGTTATAATTGGTTTGTGTCTAATGATACACAAATAAGAGTTACAGAATACCATTTTTATACAAAGTTGTTAAGCGTTTTGGTGAAATTGACAATATTGTCGATTGACAAATATGTGTTCGGGAATAGGGCCCCAGGTTTGTCTTTTTTCTATATTATCCGCACCTAATCCGTTTGCATTAAAGTTTGACTCCAAAGATCTTGTGGAGAAAGAATCTGTAAGACTATACGGCTCTCACATCTGGGGTAGGACATATTTTAGTAGTTTAAAGTGTCTTAATTCTGTTCAGCGTAGAGCTGTCAAACTGATTGGCAACTCAACTCTTACTAATGAGTTTGGTTCCTTGCAACACAGAATAAATGTTTCTGATCTGACAATTTTCTATAAATACATTATGGATGAACAAACTTCCACGGAGATCAAATCAATTTTATCTGAACTAGCAAACCTATCGCGTAACACCAGAGCAAATGTTGTAACTAATCCTTTTACGGTTCATATAAAAAGATGCAGAGCTGGCGCTTTTCAACGTGATTTTTTTTGCCTTTCCAGGATGAGCCTCTCATCTCTGGAATGCCTTATCCTTATGGGTTTTCCCTGATAGCTCAAAATAATAATTATAATCCTCAGAATTATAAAGTTTGCGTCCATAAATTTGTTAAAGAAGCTTAATTTATTTAAACTTAATCCTAATGCTAATCCTTATCCTAGATATTAATATAAAATTTATTATAATAACACCCTTTACTTTGAATAAAAAAATAATTATGTTTGAAAAAATAAATAATTGCATTGTAAAGAAATTTTAAAATAATTTTTCTGTAACGTTAACATAATAATTAACTTCAATTAACTATGCATAAGAATTATAGATGAAAAACGTGTTCTTGACAGAGTTGTGAAAACTTGACAATTTTTGATTTTCCTGAAACTTGGCATATAAGTAGTATGGACAAAATAAAAAATACTACTATTTTAAAATTTTTTTAAAGTGCATAGTTTGAGCACAGGGGCACCCAACATGCATGAAAAATGAAAATTCTGCCAATCCGATGTAACTTTGAAATTAAATTGCTCAAGAACGGCTATACCGATTTCATCAAACTTTTTTTTGTTTGATAGATGATTAGTTAACCCTTTGAAAAAAAATTATTTTATTGTTTTTATAATTAATTTTTAAATAAAACTATTAAAAAAACTTTTTTAAAAATGGCGCTAGGGTCTAAGATCAATTGGAATTAAATTAATATTTTTTCTGAAAATAATTCTATCCTTATTCTAAAATATATCAAATTAACTCAGAGTCGTTTATTTTTATTCTTGAGATATTTAATTTTAAAGATTTTTAGTACGACTGAAATTCGAATTTTTCTTCATTTTTTCAAACAACTTCCATTAACAAAAAATTTTAAAATCAATTAAATTTAACTTTGTTTTTTTTTTAAATATAGCTCTAACCTTACTTTAAAATATATCAAATTTACAAAGAGGCGTTAAATCGTGTTCTTGAGATATTTAATTTTAAAGATTTTTAGTCCGTCTAAAATTGTATTTGTTCATTATTTTTTCGAACAATTTATATCATCAAAAAATTTTAACCACTGAAGTTCGAGAAAATAATGAACAATTAGAATTTTAATCGAACTAAAAATCTTTAAAATTAAATATCTCAAGAACACGAATTAACGCCTCTTTATAAATTTGATTTATTTTAAAGTAAGGTTAGAGCTATATTTAAAAAAAAAACAAAGTTAAAATTTAATTGATTTTAAAATTTTTTGTTAATGGAAGTTGTTTGAAAAAATGAAGAAAAATTCGAATTACAGTCGTACTAAAAATCTTTAAAATTAAATATCTCAAGAACAAAAATTAACGCCTCTGAGTTAATATAATTTATTTTAGAGTGAGGATAGAACTGTTTTCAGAAAAAAAATTAATTTAATTCCAATTGTTCTTCGACCCTAGCGCCATCTTTAAAAAAGTTTTTTTAATATTTTTATTTAAAAATTAATTATAAAAACAGCAAATTAATTTTTTTTCAAAGGGCTAACTAATCATCTATCAAACAAAAAAAAGTTTGATGAAATCGGTATAGCCGTTCTTGAGCAATTTAATTTCAAAGTTACATCGGATTGGCAGAATTTTCATTTTTCATGCATGTTGGGGTGCCCCCTATGCTCAAACTAAGCACTTTAAAAAAAATTTAAAATAAGTTATATTTTTTTTTTTGTCCATACTACTTACATGTCAAGTTTCAGGAAAATCAAAAATGGTCAAGTTCAAATTTCGACTTTTTCACCTGCGTAGATCACCTATAGTATTTAGTAACTAAAATATTAAAAAGTTGAGAATTATTATACAAACAATTATAACTTCATGTTAAATAAATGTGCAAAATAAAAAAATTAATTTCGTAAAACCTAAAATTATAATTAATTTTAGTATTTTTTTTATAATAAATAATAGTTTTATAAAAAAAAACATCCAAAACCTTTTTAATGTATAATGTCATTTTAAACAAATCTGTTTCTAAACATTTTTGTAAGTATAACAATTTTAAAGAAAATTCTAAATAATCAAGAAATCACTCCATTTGGTCATTTTTTAACCCTCGTTGAATAATTCAATCCAAATTTTTACCGAATCATTATTTTAGATCAGTTAACAAAATTAGAGTGTACTGATTTCACTTCCAATGTGTGATCACTATCTATTGTAGCTGTCTTCAAATTAGCTTCTAATAATCAAAATCAATTCTGTGGATATTCAAATAAATATGGTCTTGCATTAAAACGTATCTTTTAGTTACTATAAGTTAATGTTAAACAAACAAACCAGTCACACATTAAAATGACTCGGTAATATCTCCAATCATTGATTTACAGATAAACGACAACTTAAATATCAAGTGCAGAATGAATAAATTGCTTATCTTGTTGCGGCATTTCTCTTTTAAAGTTTGTCTTAAACAGTTTTCAGAAAAGAAAAAATCGCGGATTAAAAATATATAAGTTGTTCCTCAGAAAGATAAAATCAGAGACAATGCGTAAGAAACACGAATCAATTAATTTTAGACATGAAATAATAAATTATTATAGTTTAAAGCTCTATCAGATTCAGTTTTAATTTTATATCGATTAAAGATTTGTAATGCTTCTCACTTGAATATCCTCTTTGTGCTTTCTTAGAATATCTGATTTACGATTACATAAACACCATATGGCATATACTCTACATAGTACAGTGTAAGAAGTATTATGTGTCTATTTCGCATAAATTCTTAATAATATAATAGCGATGCAATAATAGATCAATTTAAACCTCTAACTTGGACCCACCAGTATAAAGTAATCTTCATCTGTTTTATTTTACTTAATTAATGTTATTTTTTTTACTTAACTAATGGTTTAGGCTGTTAGGCCCATATCACCCTTATTTACTACCCACCACCAATACTTATTAACTAAATCGTCTCTGTAATTCTTATCCAGCAAACCCATAATGGATTTGACTGGATTCGAACCGTCGACCCTAACAATGTATAGACTAGTGTTTTAATGTTATTTAATTCTTATTTATTTTAGTTTATTTAATTATTTAAATAAATCAAAATAAATCCAAAATTTTTATTAACATTATTTAAATAACTTTTTTCTATGATAGCATATGAAAAGCCTATTTTCATCACGCTTAATCCCCTGTGGAAATGGTTTCTTTTTCACTATTGTAAAAAGAATAACAAATTGGAGTTGCCATAGTTTCTTCATATAATTTTACAAAGTTTTTAAAACAAAGCAGCCATGAAAAAATAGAATTTGAATTTTAAACGCTATTTTGTCGATTTCTAATAAATATCGTTTATATATTAACTATCATAGAAAAAATTGCAGTTCCTAAGCGAGATAAAAACATTTTACGTTCGTGAAATTGCTCCACTCAACGCTAACGCTTCTCGTGAACAAATTTCACTCACGAAAACGCAGCGTTTTCATCTCTTGTAGGAAAATATACTATTATTGTAATAACTCCCGAATTATTTTCGAGTTTTTTTTATTTTGTTTTGGAAAGTTTGATATTAAAGATGTTCCTAGCTCAGGTCTTCCAGTCACTGAAAAATTCGGTGAAATTTTTCACATAGAAAACATTGGCGATGCTTCCTAAATTAAAACTTATATAAATTTGATTTTATCTGCGTAGAAATATATAAGATTTCAATACAACAATATTTTAATTGTGGCGTAGCCAAATAAACAGTATTAAGAAACAAAGCATCAATAATATAATCATACGAATATTACAAGGAGAAAGGACAAACTGAAACATCAAAAGATCTGTGGTGGTATCGTAAAAACCGATAACGATAAGTTTTAGACAAAAATAATCCGGCTGTACTAAAATCTAATCTTTCAACCATTGTTTATAATTGTTAAAATTTTATGTCAAAAATCATTCAGTAGGTTTTGAGCTAACGGTAGATGTTCGATATGCTTAAATGGCGTCCTAAATTTTGGTTTATTCATAGTTTTATATTAAAGTCATTTATTATCGTTAACGATAACAATCCGACCGGTATTGACGACCAGTGTAAAACATCAGTTACAAATAAACCATTGTTAACCTTAAGCTTAATTTTTTCGTTCTGAATTTCAACTTTTTGGGGCTTTCTCGTTGTTTTGGACTGTAATTTAGACAGTCAACTCGTCTATAACGCCAACGCGGCAATTTTTAAAACGCGATTTTTATATAACGCGCAGTGAAAGTTGGGAACTGTACTCTTATAACGCGACACGATCTTCTTTAAACGCGTTTTCATTAAATTAAATTTAATTAATTAATGACTATCTAAATGACTAGCAAAATAAATTATATACTCACTAGTTTTGATACAGGGTGGTTCGAAATTTCTTAAGAAATTTAGTGACAATCAAAGACTAAAGTTAAATTGTGGTCGAACGATTTGAGTAAAACGTTCAAATATTCAAATGCATTTTTCTCAAAAACGAAAGATAACGCTTGTCTGTAATTTTATTATGTTTTAAATAAATATTAAAGTTTTGAAACATAAAAGAAGATAAAAAGGTACTTTTTGAGATCGCCATGTTTGAAGAATTAAAATTTTAAAAAATCATCTGAGTATATAAAATTTTTTTTGTCATTGTAATATTTTTATAAAGCCTCCGTAAGTACATTTCAAACCAAAATTTACTCAAATCGAATAAACCGTTACCACAATTTAACTTTATAGGCCAGTAATAATAGGAAAAAAAATGAGAAAAAAAAAAATAATTCGTTACAGCAAACTGACAGTGGGATATTGTAGAACACGATATTGTAAAAGAGGGAAACATAAATCGAACCAGCAGCTGCTATCCGGGGGAGAATGGGGAGGGTTTTTAGGGGTTGAAATCGGTTTTTCGTGATTTCTGGCTAAACCGTGCATCCTATCAAAAAGAGTTATATGTAAAAGTTGTAGGGAATAAAAAGATCTACACTTTTTGTACGAACAATTTTTACCCTCACCTCAACATTTTTCGAAAAAAATGCGAAAAACCGATTTTTTTCTTTTTTCTTGTTTTCTTTTACAAAAAAAATTTTATGAAGTTCAAATTTTGGAAAAAGATACCTCCATTTATTGGAAAAAGGCAGCAATTTTTTCGGAGGGAAATATTTAGACGTTGTTGTTAAAATTAATTTTTTTGAAAAAAAAAAAACCAAATTTTTAACTGCGATTCCTCTTAAAACTACGCCTCCTAATGAGTTCAGTTTTGACTCATTTACTCGTTCTTACGTCTATTTTTGATAAGTGGTAAAAAAATGGTACACTGTTATGGAAAAAAAGGCGGGAAAATTGAAAAAAACCGAGAAAATCGCTTTTTTTCGTGGTAATTTGCATATTTATCGTTGAATAATCGTTATTAATTAATAAAATCATTTAAATTTTTAATGATAAACGTAAACGACGATCATTTGGAAATAAATTAATGAATAATTATATGCTTTCGTTACTTTTAGTTTATTTAGGTAACAAAAAAGTAAATTTTATTCTTCAAACATGGCGATCTCAAAAAGTACCTTTTAGTTTTCTTTCATGTTTTTTATATTTTACAGATTTATTATTTACTTAAAACATACTAAACCTATAAGGACAATTGTTATTTTTTGTTTTTGAGAAAAACACATTTGAATATAGGTTGATTTTTTTTGTACTTTGTGCCATACACTAAACCCAAGTTTGCTGATTCTATTAAACTTATTTTGGGTTTAGAAGGTACTAAATGAGGTTTAAAGAAGGTACTAAATAAGCTTTTTTTTGGTTTTCTGAAGGTTTAATATTTTACCCAAAACATACTCAAATTACAGACAGACGTTTTGTTCGACGATAAAAACCAATTCGAATATTTGTTAGCAAAAATATGCCAGTTGCAGATTTTGCTGAAATTTATCAAATAGATAGTGGGATTTCCTTTCAATTACAATAAAAAATTCATATTAAATTAAAATATATCATATATTAATTATCATATATTATAAACAAAAATAAGCATTAAATATTTTAGAAAAATGAAAATTCTGCCAATCCCACGTACTTTCGAAATCAAATTGCTCAAGAACGGCCTTACCAATTTTATCAAACTTTTTTTTTTTTGTAGGTGATTAGTAATCGTTTGAAAAAAAAAATAATTAATTGTTTTTGTAATTAATTTTTAAATTAAAATATTAAAAAGCTTTTTTAAAGTTGGCGCTTGGGTTGAAGATCAATTGAAATTTAATTTATTTTTTTTTGTAAAAACAGTTCTATCCTTACTCTAAAATATTATAAATTTATAAAGAGGCTAATATTCGTGTTCTTGAGATATTTAATTTTTAAGATTTTTAGTACGACTGAAATTCTAATTGTTGATTATTTCTTCGAACAATTTTTATCAAGTTCGAAAACGAAAGCATCTAATTATTCATAAATGTATTTCCGAATGATCGTTGTTTACGTAATAATAAAAAAAATAATATGATTTTATTAATTAGTAACAATTATTCAACGATAAATATGCAAATTACCACGAAAAAAGCATTTTTTCGGTTTTTTCAATTTTCCCACCTTTTTGTCCATAGATTTATACTTTTTTTACCATTTATCAAAAATAGACGTAAGAACGAGTAAATGAGTCAAAACTGAACTCTTTAGGAGGCGTAGTTTTAAGAGGAATCGCAGTTAAAAATTTGTTTAAAAAAAATTAATTTTAACAACAACGTCTAAATATTTCCTCCGAAAAAATTGCTGCCTTTTTCCAATAAATGGAGGTATCTTTTTCCAAAATTTGAACTTCATAAAATTTTTTTTGTAAAGAAAACAAGAAAAAAGAAAAAAATCGGTTTTTCGCATTTTTTTCGAAAAATGTTGAGGTGAGGGTAAAAATGGTCCGTACAAAAAGTGTAGATCTTTATTCCCTACAACTTTTACATATAACTCTTATTTGATAGGATGCACGGTTTAGCCAGAAATCACGAAAACCGCTTTCAACCCCTAAAAACCCTCCCCATTCTCCCCCGGATAACAGCTGCTGGTTCGATTTATGTTTTCCCTCTTTTACAATATCGTGTTCTACAATATCCCGCTGTCAGTTTGCTGTAACGAATATTTTTGTTGTTAAAATACTATTTTCCTGGCCTATTAATCGTTGATTGTCTTCGAATTGCTATCTAAATAGGTTTATTTGTGTAAAACTTTATCTATTTCTAATATTCTAAGACGCGGTACGAAACGAATTCATTCAATTTATATTAATTCATAGTTTATTGTAACGCGAATTTCATATAACGAGAAAATGATTTTTCATATAATATGGTTTGTCTGCTATGTTTCTTTGTTTCTCATAACGCGGTTTCCATATACCGCGGTACGAATCAATCGCGTTATAGAAGAGTTGACTGTAACAAACAAATGCTACCTAGTCTATTGTTTGTTCGGATGTGCGAAGAAAACATGAAAACTAATTGCTCAATTACTTTTATTTAGAATTCATTGATCGATAATGCGCATAGATGTGTTGCATAGATTCGAAATACAATGATCCAAAAAATTTTTATTTAAAAATGGTTAAATGAGAGTACCCTTTCGTTCACCTACACTGAAAAAAACAGTTATGATATGAATTAAAAATTTAATTAAATCTACGAATTTTTTGATGAGTTGGAGCTAATAACGCCATTTATTAATCTTATAAATAGGAGTTTATGAAGTGATAAACAAAGTTATCAATTGATAACTATATATTTATAATATTCACGAATTATTTGTTTTAATAAAATGTGTTGTGTAGTAGGAATTACAATATGTGTCACAATAACGCATAAAAACCTTTTAAGACCAAGGTCCCACAACAACATACGTTCAAAGATGTTGATGGACGTTTGAAAATTTTATAATCCTGTTTATACTTTCAGAAATAATTTAATAAAATACATAAACTTACAAAAAATATACGATTATATTTTAATAAACGCTGGTTTATAGTATACATTAACGGGTTATCAAAACGATAAACAGAAGTTATAAATATTTCGTATTATTTGTGTAAAAATTTATAGATTTCATAATAATTTGGTAATAAAATTTAATAAACAGCGTTATAAACAATTTTCATTAATTTTTTTTTGAGTGTAGATTTTTAAAATAATTTTGGTTTAAACAATTACTTACAATTTAAAATTGAAATTAAAATTAAAAAAATTTAGAAATATTTACAAGGTCCTACAAACACATTTCGCGGCTCCATAAGAGGTTGCGGTTACCTTGTTAGAAGCCCTGATCTACACTATTTTCAAGTGTTTCGTGTTTTGGTGATCTACTCATAAGCTGGTTTAAGCAGCTATTTTGTAGAATGAAACGCATGTATGATTAAATTTAAACTAAAGCATGTTCTAATTATTATTAATATACCTACTTCTTTAATTTTTTTCATTAAATGACAAATTTGCAGACCGGTAGAAATTTTTTTATGTATGTTGAGGGGTTGAAAGTGGAAATTTTCGGTGAGCGAGTTGTACATTCGCAGTTGCCTAACTTTTTTATTTTATTTTATTTAACCACAAACTTATCTAACTACGACAATTGTTTTTGCCTGTTTATATTTTTGCAATAAATCGAGGAATGAATCGACCGTCATTAATTTGTGGACCATAAAAAAAAGTAATAGGTTCATATCACTGCAGGCATTACGGCCGATAGGGATGTTCATTTATAATATATTTATATATATATATATATATATATATATATATATATATATATATATATATATATATATATATATATATATATATATATATATATATATATATATATATATAAATATATAATATATATATATATATATATATATATATATATATATATATATATATATATATATATATAATATATATATATATCTATATATATATGTATATATATACTATATATATATATATATATATATATATATATATATATATATATATGTATATATATTATATATTATATATATATATATATATCTGTATGTGGAGGTTTTGTTATACTGTTAGAATCAGGATTTTGTTCTCTACCGAGAGGTTAAAGCACTGAGTCCTAACTACACTTTTCAAGATAAAACAATTTTAAATGACCACCCAGTCCAAAAGCCCTTAGAGGTAAAGAACGTCAAGTGAACAAATTTTAACACCAAGTCCAAAATGTTTAAGAGGTAAAGAACATCAAGTGTACATAGTTCTGTTTATGACTAAATAGTGTTGTAGACGACAACAATGTATTTAGAGGTAAATAACACCAAGTATGCACTTAGTTAATGTGTCTTTAGGTTTTAACGTCTTTTTTTTAATTTGTTAAAAAAAATGTTAACAATTTTAAACGTTTTTAGGGTTCCGTTTTTTATACGGCACACAATTGGTGAGAGTAAAACGAGTTTATCACATTATATCGATTATCTCGTAAACTATAAATGCTATGAATTTGAAATTTGAGGTGCGTATAAACTAATCTGTCCACATGAAATGACGGATACAAAAAAAACTAAAGTGGTTTTTGTTGTGTTTACAGGGGTACGATGTGAGACCTTTGATAAGTCACATTTTTTCATAGATTCAAGTAGGGTATCATACGAAAGGGCTTCATTTCAGTATTCCTTAAAAGTTTATTTTAGAATTTTACACCTTACCATTTTTTTGTATAATTTTTGAATAATAACGTTTTTTTTCGTATTTTCTTACCTCGATTAGCTCCGAGCCTAACAAAACGAAAATTTCAAATGTATTTGTAATGATAGAATAATTAGTAAGTTTTTAATAAAAAATATATAAAAGTGTCCATATACTCAAAATTAGATTTATTAAAGGGGTGGAAATGAGAAGGGGTAAAACACTATTTAAAATGTGGTCAAGTGGGATGTCA